>JAJJWW010000906.1:0-326582 GCA_023531295.1 Papaver armeniacum
TGCATGTAATTGTTGACTACCGGGTCTCTAAACTTAGCTGAACTGCTGATTATGGTTCTCACTTGCTCGTTGAGAAAGGCACGCTATGCACATGAAGCTTTCGCTTTGTGTGCACAAGTCCTTCAAAACTTAGCATAAAGCGGGTATTTCGTCTGATTGCTTTCGAGAAATGGAATGTTTATGTTAACTCTCTTCAACATTTCAAAATCTCATTGTATTGGTTACCCCCTTTTGTTGCACCAAGCTTGTGGAAATGGAGCAATAAAAATAACTTCCGCAAAGGAACATCTATATCGGTGGGATACTTTGGTTTTTTATCAACAAGGCTCAGATTCTTTCTCTACGTAGATTTTTCGGGGGTGTTGTGTGTACTAGTGAGTCTGATGTAGACTCGCTGACGGTGGTACACCTACATGGTTCTCAACAATTCACCACTACGGAGAGTGGTGACAATAATTCACATGACTATGTGGAGTTTCATTGCAGAGAGCCCCGCTTGAAACACATTCTTTGGATTTTGTTGGGGTTGATCGGGAATTTGCCTTTCTCTCTCTCTCATTCAATGCATCAGATTTGACCCATTTAAGTTCTAGACTTGTGAAAACGTTGGTTTTAGTTTTCTCAAGTGTGAAAGATTTTGGGTTACCGCAGGACGGACACAGTCTTCAAAGCCAGTCTTTTTCTCTATAGGTACCGAGGTGTGGTTGTACTTGGGGTTTCTAGGATATGAGTATCCTTGGTTGTTATTTGTTGGTCCCCCAGACCGGCCCTTTGGACCATGAGTAAGTTGGTGATTCCTCCACCACCTCGGGTTGTAGGCTTGAGAATAAGGGTTGTTCTCTTGCCTCTCGGTATAATGCATTGGCTTGCTCGGTTTGGACTCTTGAAATGCATGTAAGTCCGGGACAGCTGTCCACTAAATGGTCGAGCTATGGCATGCGGCACAAGTGGCCATTTCAATTTGGTCACGGAGAGTAGGGGCATTAGGTTTTACATTCTTTTGCAATTCAAGCATTTCTATTCTCGGGCCAAAAGATGCCATTTTGCGTTTCCCTCAAAGTCGACTCGATTATATGAACATTGTTTGTGGGGTAGTCCTTCTCGGTTCACGGATGGATTCCCACTTTGTTGAGTCTTTTCGGCGACTTCGATTAAGAAAGTCCAAGCGTCAAAGACTCTTGTCAATAAATGCACCATTGCACATTGACTCGATTGTGGTACGGTTCTAACATCTAGACCCTCATACAAGATTCCACGACGAGTCTCCATTTTCAAAACCATGGTGGGGACATTGGAGTAATAATTCATTGAATCTCTCCAAGTGCTTTTAGAGTTTCGTCTTCTAATTGCACAAAACCATTTAGACTTTGGCGCGAATTGTCGCGTCTTATGGTTTGGGAAAAACTTTTTGAAAAACTCTTTTGTGAGTTCATCCAGTGTTCTAATGGATTGTGGTTGTAGGGCATGGCCAAGACTTGGCTTTGTCTTTCGCAGAGAAAAGGAAATAATCTGGATTTGAGGGACTCCTCTGGCATTTGCTAAAACGCTGAGTCCCACAAATATCCTCAAAATCTCTCACGTGATGGTAGGGGTTTTCAAAGATCGACCCTCTAAACACACTGGTAGCATGTGAATGGTGCTTGCTTTCACCAAACCCGACAAAGATCGGCTGGTAGAATTATGTAAGAGGGATGGCTTGCCCTAGTTGGGTACATGTAGTCCTTGAGACTACGGGGTTGGTTTTGTTCATCACCCATGGTTTCCTCGTTTCGTATAGGTCCGGGCTTGGGCTTTGTTCGAAGAACTCGGGTATGCTTACGATTTCGCCTGGGTGGATTCTAACTAGTCGATTTGTTTGGTCTCTAAAAGACACAATCATAGCCTAGCTAGCGCATCTAACATGTTAACAAACAATCAAGTTCAACACAAAAGCAAAAAACTCAAAAAAAAATGACACACCAATACAAGATTCAAGCCCAAAAGATTGCTTTTTGATGTTGTAAAGCCCAATCAATAGGTTTGTTTAGCTTGCCTTTAGTAGGTACTGACCCGATGGTTTTGGGCTTCGGTTATGCGAGTCCAAAGGTTGGGTGAAAATGTACATCCCAAATTGTTTGCAAATCCTAGTGGGTTCAGTTTATGCGACCAAGAAGCTCGGCTTAGGTTGAGCCCAGTGGTTGGGCTTCAGTTGAGAGTGTAGGTTTTTTATGGTCAGTCTAGCACAGATTTGCACAGAGCAAGGAAAACTCAACTTGGGCACAACAAGGAAAACACAACTTGGCAAGGAAAGCAAGATGCACTGAGCTTATGCACAAAGTTGTGCACTGAGATCTAAAATGTCACAAAGACAGATGTAATGCATGTTAGGTTTGTGTTCAAGACAAATTGAAAGGTATACACACAGCCTTAGTGTGCCTCGGCTTATGTACGTGAGTAATACAACATAGGGCTAATTAGCAGTGCATAAGAAAAGTAAAAACAGTGTGAAGTGCACAGGGTGAAGGGTTGTGCTCACTCAATGGTGAAGCATGTGCAGGGTTAGTGCGTGGCATACAAGTGAGATGCTAATATAAACTCAGTTATTCAACACTCATTCAAACACCACAGGGCCACACACAGATTGCAGAAATTGGTGCATGATGCACAAAATCAAGGTGCATGATGCCAAGATAATTGCAAGATGTAACAACAAAGAAGAAATACACAATGCTTGCATTTTACATATAATTACGTGAGTGTCAACAAGTTTGGTCCGGCAAGAGGATGACAAAGACATGAATAAGGCTAGCATTTTACAACATGCTCAGGGTGCAGGACAGATGAAGTCAACTCACTCAGTTGATGTCAGATGGCTTAATTGTTCAGCAAGTGACATATCACAGGGGTATGAGCATGTTTTCAAGGCTTACAGGTTTGCACAAATGAGGTTGACAGCATGCTCAGCAAATGACTAATATAGTCAGGTGACAGAGTATCAACAAGTTTGGTTGATGTCAACGGGGTGGAGTTGACTCCTTTGGTTTTCACAGCACAAATGGTTATACATAATCATTTCAAAATGTTCAAACATGCTTGACAACAGACAAAAGAGCTTGCAAGATGGGCGATGTTAACTTGGCTTGCAGCAAATTTGGTTATCCAAATGTAGCTCAAAACTCACAACAGGCTGGAGTGAGTTGGGCACAAGAGCAATGTAAGGCAAGGCACGAGATCACACAAGCACAAAGATTTCGTGTTTTAGCAAGGTTGAGCAATGCTTGGGAAGATAGCCAGGGTTATCATGCATTCGAGTGTAATAGATCACGGGTGCACAAAGTAAGTTGTTCAAAGACAATGTCAAGTATGCATGCATTTCAATTAAGGATTGGCTAATCTCAAAATCACAAACATTCATATGCTTTTGGGTCGGCAATCATGCAAATGTCAAGGTTCATTGAACATACATGGAGTTCAAAAAATTCAACTACTCAATGCTACTCGGTAGATCTACACAATTTAAGACAACATTCAAGGCGAAAACGAGGTTGGAGAGAACAATACCACCAAAGATAACACGGGTTTAGGCAATTCCACCCATTGGTTTTGCCGCCTCCTCTCTTCCTTGGTTTTGCTTCACTCACTCCACATGTACTGTTACTCAGCAACCAATTTCAGTCCCCAAGTTACACAACAAAACAAAGAGAGCATTAATGCTATGGCGCATCTGAGAGCTATGCCTAAGCTAAAATTGAGCCACAGGAAGTCAAAGAAGAGTCCACAATCTAAGTCACACTATGCAAATCAATGACTCGCAGAGAAAAACAATGTTACAAAGATACTGAGCTAACAATAGAAGATAACAAGGGTGATTCTAACAATGCAGGTGAATAATGAAGATGAAGTATAGAGCACGGATGGAATAGCTTAGTGCACTGGGATGCACCAAATGCAAAATTTTATAACAAAAGAAAAGTTAACTAAACTACACTACACAGGGCTAAAAGTAACAATTAAAATCAAGTATATACAGGGATGGGTTGAAAAAAAACAGTGAAAATAAGTACTAAAGAACAAACAGCACACTACCAGTTCCCCGGCAGCGGCGCCAAAAACTTGGTAGGTCTTTAAAAGTGATTCTCCTACGTTAAAACCGCAAGTGCACGCCCATCGGAGGCGCAGGGCACAGTCGATCCCACAGAGAACTGGAATGTGCAAGGCTGATATAAGGCTTACTCTAAGCGATTTCAAGGAAAGTAACACAAATGTTTTAAGTTGTTGGTTGTTGTCGATACGACTGAGTTGGAATTGCTGTGACTCTAAACTAAGGTAATGAAGAGCAAAGATGTTGTAACAGTGGGTTGAGAGCACTAGGGTGATTGAATTCACCTCCTAAACCTATACTAAGGTAATACAACACAAGTTCTAGTCTTACACTCCCCTTGGAGGTTTTATGTGGAAATTATGCCAATTGACTTCACAAATTATGTAGGATCATTATATCGCAACATACAAAACTCGCGAAGATAATAAACGGATCAGCGAGGGAGTCAAAGGAATCAAAAGGAATGACGCATTGAATGACGACAGAAGATATGAAGTCCCGGCGAGGGTTAAGTGTCGCGAGTATGAATATTGTGCATTCGCGACACTTCGCGGACATTCCTTCGAAAATAAAGGACAAAATTTGTCATTCACACGTATTACCCTATATAAAGGGATGTAGAAGTCCATTGTAAGGGGGATTCTTTTGAATTGAAATTAAGTCATTGGAGAGAGAAACTTGGAGAGTGTTTGTAATCCTTAAGTGTAATTCTATCTTCCAGAGTGACATCAAGAAAACAATTAATAAACATTTTTAGTTATTCATCTTTCAATGGATTAGTTAAGTGAATTATAGTGAGGGGTGTATTGTGGGATTTCCCGTAACTACATATTGGCGCTAAACAGGGGAGTGAGAAAAGATAGGCATAGAGATTGGAAGAATTTGAATCAAGCAAGAAAGAAATTTGAGATAATCTTCAAAAATTTACCAAAAGAGAAATGGCTAGAAGAAGAAATGTACTTGAACAACAAGTGAGAAGAAGTGGAAGACTTGCGGAGAAAGGAGAAATGAAAGAGGAGAATCACAAGGATGAAATGAGGAACGATGAAGAGAATCATGTCCAAGCTTTAATTCCCCGAAAGCAAATGAAACCGTGGATTACGATAGAGTAAGTGTGCACACTTGGATGACTGATTCTGAGGATGAAAGGGGAGGAAGAGCAGCTGATAAACAATGGACAAGGAGGAGGAGATCAAGGAATGACTGGGAAATGAATCAGAAATGAAGAAATCACAAGATTAGAACACCGAGACAAACAATACACGAAGAGAGGCGACTAGAAGCAGAGGAGCGAAAATTTGACAAGGCGAGAATCATGAATTAAGGATGGAAAATATGAGATTACAAAATAGAAGATTGAGAAGTGTCTTTGAGATCGAGTTCAAAGATCGACTAGGGAAGAAAGAAGAGTCTTGCCAACAGAGAATACCGAGGAGAGTCCAAACTTAACACCACTTAAAGAAGAGAAGAGGCAGGAAGATCGCTATATTCCCATCCCGAGAATTTTCAAGATGAGCGGTAATGTGGAAAATCAAGGAACTAGGCAATTTCTGTGAGCCAAATGATCTAGCCGAAGGTAGAAAGTGATATTGCAAGGAAGAGAAGACCGAGAAGGCAAAAAGAGATTGAGGATGACATTGAGAGACATTATATTGAACAAGCACGCTTAGCTCGCGAGAGGGAGAGAGCAAGAGCAGAAGTGGAGAATCAAGAATTGGAAGAAGCAATCCGGCAGAATAATCACGACAACCGAGAAAGAAGGCGAGAACAAAATCGTGTCAATAGAAATATTAATGAAGAACACGAGAGGATACAGAGGAGAGCTGAGAGACAGCCCAGAGGAGAGAACAATAGATATAATGGTGTGCGAATTGACGAAAGAAGCGAAGGAGAAAGTCGCAGGGAAAGGAGAGAAGAAAATAACGAACAAGAAGGTCAAAACAGACATGAGCGTAGGAGGAGAGAAGCAGAGCTAAAAAGACCAGCAGAATCAAATTCTGGGGCGAATGAACAAATCTCTAAAGAACTAGCGTAAATGAGGGAATTGTTGAATAGTAGAAAGGAAGGAGGAAGAAGACAATTGGATGAAGCCATCGCAGAAGCTGCGAAGAATCCTTTCACACTAGAAGTACAAATGGGAGGGATACCTCCTAAATGCAATCTCCCTGCATTAACCAACATTTTTGATGGAACAACCTGTGCGATACAACACATCAAGGCTTATATGAGATGTATGTTACAATGGGAGAATCATGATGCCATATTATGCAAATATTTTGCATCAAGCTTAGTGGGAGAAGTAATTGAAATGGTTTGAAGGATTACCCGTAAAAACACAATCTCGTCATTCAATCATTTACAAGCTACTTTCTTGGGAGCATATATAAGTAACAATTCTTCACGACCAGGAATTGAGGATGTATCGGACTAAAACAAAGAATGGCGAGAGTTTAAGACATTTGACAATGAGATGGAGGACAAATGTGCAGCGAAATGGTTGAAGGGAGTAGAAGAGAGATATCTCATTTTATCATTTGTGAACGCCTGTCTGAAATGACCAGGTTTGTTATACATTGATTTTAGAATTAAAATACGATTACAATGGTCAATCGAGAACTCCAGAAGAATATATTGCCTTAGAAGAAAGACAAAATGAAATGGAATCTTGAAGTAATACAAGTTCGAATCTTTGCGAATGCAAGTTTGTAACAAATTTTAAATTCTTAAACACAAGCAGCACTTCGCAAGGGCAACCAGAAAGAGAGTTGATGATGGACGGCGAGAAAAATAGTGGCTATGGGGAGCCGAGATCGGGAGGAGTTTGAGAGAGAAAGGAACTACTACAATCGCGGCAACAATAATAAAATTCGAGAGATTAGATCATATGCAAGAAACTTATGGAGGACGAAGGCGGGAATAATCATGGAGGGCCAGAAATCGCAGAGTGGTATGGGGAAGAGATCGAGAATGCCACCATTAAATGCTAGTGTGGAAAAAATTTGGGAAGCTATACTCGTAATGGAGGATATACCAGCACCATGGAATGCGGGAGTGAACCACCACCGGGTGACGAAGTCATGCGTATTGTTCTTACCATCGCTTTCATGGACATCTAACAAAATGACTGCAGAAACATAAAGAGAATCATTCTCGAATGATTGATCGAAGGGAAATTGAATCATTTTCTAAAAGATGAAGAGAAAGGAAAGAAAGTACTAACAGGGCTGCACAAACCGACCTTACCTACGCCAGAGCCACACCCACTTGAGTTTTACCCGCAGACCCTACCCCCAAACACACGAGTCGACTATGACTAGTCCGTCTCGAAACCCGCCAAGTATTGGATCGACTATGACTCTCCCCTTATAAAACCTGACGACCTACCCGCCACCCGCCTAGAAATCATTAATCCATCCATTACCCTTGGATTACTTCCTCATCCATGATCCCAGCCGTTCAATCCTATAGAAAGAGTAAAACCTAAATCAACCTAATCGACTCCTCTTTCTTAGTTTCTGTTTTCATTTCTCACTTCTCTCATCTCTCAGTTTCTCATCTCATTAACACCAATACCACCACCAAAGATCAAATCACCACCATTACCACCGTCTAATCATCACCAAGAATAACACCGACGTGAGGTAATTTCATCTCATGATTTAATCAAAGATGATTGTTAAGGTTTATGTTCTTTGATTTGAATATGTTTATTAGGGTTTGAGCTATTTGATTTTAATTTGATTTTTGATACTTGAGTTCGATAATAATACCATCTCATGATTGCAATACCATCTCATGGTTAGGGTTTATGTTTTTATTTTGAATCGATTTGAATTTTATTGTTAGGGTTGATAGTTTTAAGTTGAATCGAAATCTGATTGTTTGATGTACTGTGGTTGAAATTTGTTCCCTTTTTCGTTTAATGGATTGGGTAATTTGGGTTATCTTTGATTATATGTTGCATAAATTCAATTGGGTTTGGTCCCCATCATTTAACTCGTTATTGATATCGCATGGCTTCTATAGTTTTTTATGGGCGTAATTGTATTGATGAGTTGTCACTTGTTTCTTATGTGCAGTAACCACTTACCATGGTTGAAATCTTCGAAAGATGATTACGCTTCAAATATTCCAGTTGTACATGGAATTGCATCGCAAATGGGGACCTCCGCCTCAACGTCCACCGCGTTCGGTCATGTGCCCGAGCATCGAAGTCGGACGGGAGTACGGCCGGGTCTTCTGCTCCATCTTCTCAACCTTCACCTTCTAGTACATCAGATGATTGTTTAACTAAGAAGCTAGAGTTTGTGCGAAAGACGTCATGGGTTTGGGCACACTTTGAAATTATACGAGAATGGTGAGAGAGCAAAGTGTAAGTATTGTCAAGGGGTAATTACAAAATTGGTGGTAAATCCCATGGGACTACTAATCTTAGTCATCATTTGGATAGGTGTATTGAGTATAAGAAGACAATAGCCGGTAAGGAACGGGACAACAAACACTTAATTTTCAGCCTTGCAAGCCACGGAGAGGAACCACAATTGGTGGGGGTTTCTTTTTCACAAGAAGGATGTCGGAGAGCGTTGATTAGATTTATTATTACCGATGAAATGGCTTTTAGGATTGTTGAAGGTGAAGGTTTTAGGGCTTTTTGTAAGTTTCTTGAGCCTAGATTTAAACTTCCAAGTCGTATGACGGTGTGTACCGTGATGTACGCAAGATGTTTTTGACGAGAGAAGGATAACGAAAAAGTTATTTCGCAGCTAACAAAATAAGAGTATGCCTTACCTACGACACTTGGACTTCTATACGAAATTATAATTACATGGTCGTCACTTTGCACACTTTGTTGATCATCATTGGGAAACTACATAAAAGGATTATTTGTTTTTGCTTGATTGAGAGCCATGAAGGTAGACACATTGGGAAGGCCTTGGAGAAGTGTTTGATTGGTGGGGCTCGAGAGAAGGTTTTTCTTGTGGACGCTTGATAATGCATACGCAAATAAAAAGTTGCTATAGATTATCGAGGAAAAAAAGTTGTGAGTTGGGGTTCTTCATTAGTCGGAGCTAAACATTTACATGTTACATGTGCAACTCACATACTCGCGCTTTTTGTGAAGGACGGTATGAAAAAGTACCATACATCGCTTCTCGGGAATCCGGGCGTGGTGAAGTATGTCACCAAATCTCCATAAGATTGAAGAAATTTACTAAGCCGCAACGATGGAAAGGATTGATTGCAAAAAGGGCTTAATTTTAGATGTGATGACGGTGGAATTCTACTTACTTGATGCTTGTTGCAAAGCAGAGATATGTAAAGGCATTTGAAAGGCTACGTGAGTCGGATAGGGCATTTCGTGAGAAGTTTTGTTTTGATATTCGTAACCAAGTAATATTATGGGTGCGGTGATGAGACAGGTTGATCCGGATGCTGACTATGATTTAGACTGATGATGAAGAAAAGCAGAGATATTGTTGAAGAAGAGGAAGTTCTTTGCTGCTTTTCTTTTTAGAAAATCCAAGAAGAAAAAACAAGCCAAAAGTGCATGCTCTGAGCGAACGGTATGATTGGTGCAATGCTAGAGTTTTGATTCAATTTCTAAAGGTATTTTATGAAGCAAGCATTGCATTTTCAGCTTCCACATATGTTACTTCACATTCCTTCTTATTGGAACTCAGTCTTTGTTCGTCAAGAGTTAGATGATTGGAAAAATAGGTATGATGACCCTTTCTTAAGCCACATGGGTAGTGTAATGTTGCTCAAATACAATAAATATTGGGGAGATTACAAAAAGATGAATTCGTTGTTGTTGATGGCTGTACTTCTTGATCCACGAGAAAGTAGATGGATTGATTGTATCTGTCGAAGATTTAGTTGTGCATTATGACCCTGAAATGAAAAAAATAAATGTAAAATATTGGGTTGATGATGTTAAAAATTTGAGGAGCTGTTCACATCATATAAATTAGAGTATCTAAACAATGGAAGTATGTCATCTTCAACAAGAAGTCGTAGGTGACACTAATTCTACTTCTACTCAAAGCACTTCGTGCTCTACAAGTTCTGGTTCCAGCAAGGCTAAGTACATGGCAGGACGAAATAAACGCAAGAGCCAATTGAGTAATGTGGAGGATCATGGGAGATCTGAGGTGGAACGATACTTGGTTGAACCAATTTACTCCCCGACCAATGTAAATTCTTCTTTTGATATATTAGGTGGTGGAAGGTTAACTCCGCGAGTTTGACATTTTGCCACGCATGGCTAAGGATATATTTGCTATTCCAGTTTCTTGTTGCTTGAGAATCAGCCTTTAGTACGGAAAAAGAATTTTGGATCCTTTTCGAAGTTCCATGAAGCCTAGGACACTTGAGGCCTTAATTTTATTACAAAATTTGTTACGTACTCCGATTGACATGGATACTTCTAGCCTTGGAGTGGAGGAGGAGGAGATTGATATTCTCGAGTTGGGTATGTTACTTTTAATACTTTCTTGGTTCCTTTTAAGTTTATGTTGTTTTTAAGTTTATATTGTTTCAATGAGTCAACAGACATGTCTTGGTAGATAATTACCTTTTGATTTTCTTTTCCAGTTCATAATTGTTGATGCCTAACATGTTAGTTTTTAATGGATCGTAATGTTAGTATTTAACTGGATCTTTCACCCCTTACTTGACTGTTTACAATGGATGCTTTGATCAATGACATCAATTGTTTCTTATAGAGCGTGCTTTGATCAATAACATCAACTGTTTCTCATAGAGCACAGTACCTGTTAGGTTTCTTGTAGATCATGTTACTTGTACCATGTAAACAGTATGTCATGAAGGCTGATTTCGTTTCTCGATTTTTCACTTTGTTTTTTGCAAAATTGCAGAGCTATTTGGTGACCTTGCTACTTCTTCCATCATCGTAGATGATGATTGATTCTTATTGGCTTAGACAAGGTGATGGCTTAGTTCACTGTTGGAGGTAGAACATCCAAATCTCTTGAGGGAGAATGTTGCAAATAGTATGGATCAGCAATGCACTGTTTTTTTGAGCTTTGAACTCATTTCTATGCAATGTACTGTCTTTTCTCTTTTGAGCTTTGAACTCATTTCTTATTACTATTGTTAGCTTTATCTTTCTGCACCTTTAAACACTTTTAATTGTTGCCTAAAGCTTGGACATGGGGTCTGGGTCTGCCTTTATCTTCTTTAAGAGTTACGAGACTATAGTCGGTTCTCATGCATTTCTGACAGGTAAACCCGTCACCCGCCTGACCCTACCCGCTGAAATGTGGGTCGGGTGAAACCTACCCGTTTTAATGTTGAGTCGACTACGGGTGATAGCTTCAAATACCCGCCATCAGCGGGTAGGGTGGCGGGTGAGTCCAAACCCGACCTACCCGACCCAATGTTCAGCCCTAGTACTAACAGCATCACCATCAGAAATGCAAAGAACAGTTTCAAAAAAGGGAAAAGAGGCATTTGTAATAGAAGTGGGAACAAAGGCCAAAAATCTATTTTGCAATTCTATCGTTCATTCATATCGTACAATTGAAGATTTTCACGACAATGTGCTCGTTAGAGTCTTCGCGAGGGATGCCAATGATAAAGAAGTAATGAATCAAAGCGAGAACGTCGCAATTGAAAGAATGGCGATTCTGATTATTTCTTTTCGCAGATGAAGTACCCAAAGGAGGAGAAGTACATGATAGCCCGCTGGTGGTAAAACTGGATCTTAATCCAAAACCAGTTGATGGAGAAGATGATGAAATAAAGTGTTGGGCGATCAATATAATCCTAATCGATATTAGGAAGTTCGGTGAATATTCTTTTCTACCATACTTATAAGACTATGGGAGGAGAAGATAAAAATTTGATCCTCGACATACAAAATATACGGTTTTAACGGACAACGAAACAAACCTAAAGGAGAGGTTCACATGAGAATACCTTTACAAGGATTGTCACTGATATTTTATTCTCAGTGTGGTTGACGTGGAATCGCCTATAATGCATTAATTGGGCGGCCGTGGCTGCACGAAATCTTGGGAGTAGAGTCAACATACCACCAATGTATAAAATTCCCCATCCAAATGGTATTGGAATTATAAGAGGAGATTGGGAGGAAGGACAGAAGTGTTATGAGGTTGATGTAGAGAGAGTCACAAGAAAGAAATGCTAAAAGGAAAGGTTGGAAAAAAGAACATAAGAGATGAACAGAGAAAAAAGAAGTTGATGGTAGACGTTATAGAGATAAGAAATGAAGAAGTATCGCGAAGTGTCGCAGGTGAGTGCATGAAAGTAGGTGAACGTTGTGATGCGAAGGAGTCCTTCAAGGATTGGGATGATGAAGAGGCAAAGAGTGCAATGAACAAAAGGCATAAGAAGTAAATAATCAACAAAAGAAATATCAAAGGCAAGATAAAGAAGAACTGATTCACGAGAATTTCGCAAAACAAAAAAGAAAAAAAAAAAAAAAAAAAAAAAAAAATGAATGATTGAATGATTGAAGCAATTGAATGATGAATGTCAAGAAGCAATTAAGAATGATTGAAGCAATTAAGAATGATTGAAGCAATTAAATGATTGAATGAGTGAATGAATGGGACGAACCTTTATGGCGTACACCTAGTTCGCGAATGATATTTCGTAAAGAGGCAAATGTAAGACCTAAAAAGCGTCATATAAGGGGTATCTCTTAACATGGCTCGGGGAAAAGGTTACACCGCCCCGGAACCGGGTCATGTAGATTTGGGGCCCATGAAAGCCTATCCGGAAGAGGTGCCTTGGATTCCCAACTATATATATAAGGTTATACGTCGGGTTGGGCGACCGAGGGTCTCTTCCAAGGAGTCGGCGTATGATCAAGGCGCCGAGGTACACGGTTGAGTCAAGAGTGCGGGAGCATGGAACTTCCTTACCACTCTTGACAAGTCTTGGCGCATGCATCACTCGGCCGAAGAAAACTCCATTTAGGGTGCGGCCTTTTTGTAACCATAAACCCTATAGGTATAAGGGATAAGAGGCTGCGAAAATAATCGGTTGTTGTTAAGACCGGATGGGAGGAGCTAGCCTTGTATGGCGATGTACGCCTCCTTGAAGGGGCAACCAGGAGATGATAAGGGCGCACCCTCCATTAGGGAGATGATAAGTGCCAAAGACGCAAATGTCACGAGGCTTTGTTTTTCGCAAGGAAACTTAGGCTTGTCATATTTGTGCAATGATCCCTGAAGAGGCAACAATACTAACGCAAGGAGGTAAGGCGAGATCAATGGGTCTGCCACATGAAAGTGTAAAGACGTCCTGCGATTTCGTCGCAAGACGACACAATGTCATGGGGCTTTATTCTCGCAAGAAAGTTTAGGCCCTGTCATATTGTTGCAAATAAAATATCCCCGCAGAGGCAAAAATACTTGAAAAATGATAAGGCAAGGTCAATGGGTTTTTACATGCAAGTGTAAAGACGTCCTGCGACCTTGTCGCAGAAAAGGGTGGCAGAGCAAGACCTTTAACTAGGAAGGTCGCGCTTAGAAGACCACCAAAAATGATAAGGCGAGATCAATAGATTTCTACATTTATGGAAATCCATTGCGATCTCGTCGCGATGAAAAATTTCAATAATGATAAGTGCGAATTTCAGAAGTTTCATTCTTCAATAATAATTAAACAAAATCTTTCATACGAAGATCAATAACAGAGGCAAGTATGGGAATGAAAGAGATGAAATATTGTTATTCATCTTCCAATGAAAGAGTTATATATCTATAATGCTAGCCGGTTATATTACAAGGAAGAACTGTTAAATCAATACATGCCAAGAAAGGGAAATGAAAATTGAATCCATGTTTGATAATCTAAGAAGCTCACAATAAAGAGACACAGAAATGGAAAACTAAAAATGTACAGATGTTACAGGCAGCGAAGGAAACAAAGGGGATTATTTCTTTGGTGATTCTTCTCCTTTATCTGATTCTTCAATTTTATTATTCTCATCGCCAGAATCTTCTTCTTCGCCGGGCCTCACTATCGTAAACATCCGAGACAAGGCTAATTCTCGGGAATTTCTTCCGAAAGCCAAGGATATGAACAAAGAGGGATTTTGTGATCATTACAAACGTACTCCATGGCTTCATTGCGAAAACGAACTTGCATCATTATTGAAATTCGCCATTTGTAGTTTGAAATTGTTTCTTCAACTTGGAATATCTATTCTCGTGAAGGGTGAGATTATTTGCGTAGTTGTGCTTTCTAATTCAAGTTCTTCAATCCTTGCTTGAAATCTTTTCTGGATTCTACAAATAAACAACGATAAGTTAACAACTTGACAAGCAATACTACGAGATAAGAAACAATATGGTATAATAAATAACCTTCTCTCGTCAGATATAATATCTTTAACCAAGAAAGTATGCTCGGCATGAAGGCTAACATCAACACCTAAATTATTCCCCGGCGTTATCTAAGACTTTCGCAGCCCAGCGAATTCCTCATCATTATTTATAATAAGAAGCGAACGAATTTGATTTTCTCGCTCACTAAGTAAGGAATTCGACGAAGCAATTCATCTCGCTCCATTTGCACTTCGAGAAGGGACTTTTGAAATGTTGCTAATGCAGGCACCATTATTAGCAATGCGATCTTTGTCATCTATGTGGTCACTAATTTTCTTCCTTAAAATCTTGGTTTCCTCACGAGACTTGAGGTA
The DNA here is from genome assembly GCA_023531295.1 of Papaver armeniacum. Classification (NCBI taxonomy): domain Eukaryota; kingdom Viridiplantae; phylum Streptophyta; class Magnoliopsida; order Ranunculales; family Papaveraceae; genus Papaver; species Papaver armeniacum. Next base: position 14,778 of record JAJJWW010000906.1, read on the forward strand.
CATTTGTTTAAACTGGTTGGCTGCACTTAAACTAGATCTGTGCTCAATTACTAAGAGGCGATATTTGGTTTGGAGTTCATTTAATGAAAGGGAATTAATTCTATTCGACGAACTACTTAAGGATTTGTTGAGATGAGCAAGAAGAATGTCATTATCCATAGGCTCAGGAAATGAGTGGAGAAGAATAGCTTCTTCGGAAAGGTTATATATATCTGCAAGTGATAAGTCGTAGTAACAGTAATCGATAAACTAAAATAATAAGAGAAGAAAAATTGTATACCATAAAGTTTCGATTAGCGTTCAAGAGTGGTAACTTTGTCCTTCCGGGCGTAAAACTTCGGTCTCCAATTGTTGGATTTTCTCGCGAGATCGCATATTCAACTTCTAATTCTTTGATCCTTGTGCAAAATTGGGTATTCTTTTTCAATTGAATGTTGTACCTCCTTTCAAGATCCGAGGCAACTACAAAGAAGTTTTTCCAAATTGCGTAGGAAGATAAAAAGGTTATTAAGATATAAATTAAAAATTGAAATCGGAAGAGAAATATGAGTTCATACGTACCAACGAATTAAGTGCATTTAAAAAGCTAGATCTAGAAACCCCATTGAAAGAGTCATTGCCATCCAGCAATGTAGCATTGCACACTTTGGCGAGAGTCTCGCATATAGAAGTTAGGCGAGTATCTCCTATTCCTTGAAGAGAATCCGAGAAGATCTTTGAACAAGCTGATCCATAGGAGAATTGGATGATTGAGCTTCTTTTTGGAAATATGAATTCATATCATTATCATTATCATTATCATCCTCATCGGAAGATCCGGAACTTGAACTAAGGTGAGAGGAAGATTGAGTTTTTCGTTTCTTAGATGATGGAGCAGAAGACTTATCCTTGCGAGCATTGGCTTTAGTTTTGCCTTTAACCTTCGCAACTTCCATTTCCTCGGCTGGTCAACCTTCGCATACAAATGAAGATAAGAAATAGAGGCAACAATATTGTTAAGTAACAAAAGGGATATTTCTTACTTCATCCGTAGAAATCGAAGTATTGCTAGGTACTTGCCAATGGATTTATCTTGAAGCTTTTCCTCGTTTGTCAACTGAAATTTTACAAACTCAATGAGTACGAGGAGGAAAGAGAGATTGCGAAACAAAATTTGAAGACATACCTCTTTTGCCTTCTCGGGCCATTTAAATTCCCAAGGTTGGTAGCTGCGAGATTCTCGGGAGTACATGCAAGGCTATGTAAGGTCCGCTTAAAAACAAGGGTACAACCCACCACTTCTCATCTTTGATTGGCGAGGAGTAGTATTATTGCCCGAATGCCGTCGATATCATACATGAGTAATTTATCTTCGGGGGACATTATCTTTTCTTTTCAACCTAGCGCCCAATGAGACTTCTTATTTCTCATGCCTATTACTTCATAATTCTCAAAAAAGTTCTCTCAAAGTATATTTTTTTGATTATTTCTAAGTTTATGCAATTGGGGTGTCTCGACCTTTGTTGGGGTATAAAGATCCTTTACCGGCGCCACGATTGGCGAACTCAAGCATTAGAGCGGATACAATCGCCGCTCAATTGATGTATTACTCGCGAGAAGTTTGGGTGGGAAAGGATTTCATAGAAGAGTGGCATCTCGGGGATCATACAAAGGAATGGGAAGTCCGCGAGGAGTTGACCAAGCGAGACTATAATTTTTGATCATCACGGTGATGATCAGAAAACAACTTTGCAGTGAGAATAGATGAAGGTTCTTGACCAGGAATGGTAGATAGAGTGAAACCTTTGTCTTGCAACTTCTTTTGAATTTCATTAAAACGAGGTTTGTACATACGACTAAGTGAAGCCATTGTTAGTATGGGAATGAATAAAGAATCGAAGATTAAGAAAAAAAGATTGAAGATTTACAAAATGTGAGCGCAATTTGCGGAAGGAGAGAGTTAAAGAAAAGTTGCAGAGTGAAAGCGAAAGAGGAAAAGAGAAGGATATGAAAATTATATATAGGGAGAAAAATCCTCGAGTAAAACGAGGGAATTTAATGCGAGAGAGGACGTGAGTGGTCAAGAATAAGCGGTTGAAAGAGACGTGTCAGGAAGATAATGGAAGAATAGACATCTGTAATAAAGTCCGTGTGAAAATGTGGGATTGAAACAGGTATAGATAAGCAGTTGCGGCAATTCAAAATATTGATTCTCATGAAATTCTCTCCTTCGCAGAGAAGACATGAGAAGAGCCAAGATGTAGGATCATTATATCGCAACATACAAAACTCGCGAAGATAATAAACGACAGTACTGCGAGGGAGTCGCAAGGAATCAAAAGGAATGACGCATTGAATGACGACAGGAAGATATAAAGTCTGGCGAGGGTTAAGAAGTGTCGCGAGTATGAATACTTGTGCATTCGCGACACTTCGCGGGGACATTCCCCCGAAAATAAAGGACAACCTATTTTGTCATTCACTATGTATTACCCTATATAAAGGGATGAGAAGTCTGTTGTGAGAGAGATTTTTTTGGAATTGGAAATTAAGTCATTAGAGAGAGAAACTTGGAGAGTGTTTGTAATCCTTAAGTGTAATTCTATCTTCCTATGTAGTGACTTCAAGAAAACAATTAATAAACATTTTTAGTTATTCATCTTTCAATGGATTAGTTAAGTGAATTATAGTGAGGGGTGTATTGTGGGATTTCCTGCAACTACAAATTATCCCATAGTATAGAGTGTCTTCTTACAACACACTCTATCACAGGCTAATTTGCTCAACAATTGGTTAATAGTCCTAATGCAATACAAAACAATAAGAAGAGAAACTTGACAATGAATTAACTTTTTATAAGCATTAGTGGTTTCATCTACACCCTAGCAGAGGTGATTAGAACATTATGCAAAATAATAAAGCTTCAAAAATAAATTGCAAACTCAAAACTAAACCCTAAAACAGACTGACTTTCTCTCACCTCAAGAACACCAATTTATACCTCTCACAAACACTCAAACTCACCAAAGACGCAAACCCAAACCTCTTTCCTGCCTTACTTCATCTCTGAATTGACCATGCAGGGGTTGTTCGAGAAAACACTAGTTTCAGCCATCTCAACCCTAGCTTCTAGGTTATGGGAGAAGCTAAAGATGGAGATGGGTGAACCTAGGGTGGCGGAGAAGGTGGCTGATGGAGCTGTTGATGCTGTCAGGAGATGGAAATGGTAGTGATGGTTCTAGGTATGGGGAAGAAGGTGAAGGAGATGGGTTTTCTCTGCAGGTGTCGGAGAAGAGAGAGAGAGAAGAAATGGGGAAATGGGTTGTTTGGCTCGATGGTTGAAGGTGTAGGTGGATTTGTTGTGAAGCAGACTGCACAATGTTGATGGGAAGGTTGAGCGACCGTCGGATGCATAGGATGGAGATCTCTGGGGGTGATATGCGGTTTTGGTGTTGAGCGAGCAATGAGAATTGATGTGCATGATGGAGCGAGCGTTGGATGCATAAGATAGAAATCTCAATGGATCAGGGCGAATCGGGCTGTGGACTCGGGTTGTGGGCCGAGTTTTGGATTGCTCTAGCCCATGTCTTGTAATTTTGGTTGCTTCTTGTTGGGTTGCAAATGATGCGCGCGCGGGCTTTGGCTTTCTGCTCCATAGACGCTCGTCTCCAATTCTCTGCTCTTTTGGCTCCTCAATTCTCCGAGCTTTATTCACTACCTAAAAACACAAAATTAATTAGTACAAATATTTATTCTTGAAAACAAGGAAAATACAGAATATGGGATAATATCTGATCTCTGAGTACAAACGATGAGTTAAATGCCAATAAATAGATGTAGAAATATGCAATATTTGGCACTCATCATCTAACTGATCCTGATGTTGACCTGGTATTACTTCTTGACCTTCTATTCCCGCAACCTCATATTTTCCATTCTTAATTCATGGTTTTTCCTTGTTAAATTTGAACGTTCTTCCGCTTTAACCGCCTTTCTTCATGTATTGTTTGCCTCAATGCTTCTATCTTTGTGATTTCTTCATTTCCACGAATTGTTTCTCCCATCTCTTCTCGATTTCTCTCCTCTTGTCCATTATTTATCAATTGTTGCACTTCTTCTCTTTTCTCCATAGAATCTCGATCTCCATGTATGCACACTCACTCTATCATAATCTATTATTCTATTCGGTGCTTTGGTTGAATTAGTGGTTGGGTGACCTTCTTCTCCATCTCTTGTGTTTATTCTTGAGGGTTCACCTACTTCATTTCTCTTTTCTCCAGCTAATCTCCCCGCTTTTTCTGAAGTTGTTCTGATACATTCCTTCTTAGCCATTTCTTAATTTTGGTAAACTGTTGAAAATTATATGAAATTTCTTCCCTACTACTCCAAATTCCTTCAAATCACGATGTCGATCCTTACTCTCTCCCCTGTTTTAGCGCCATTATGTAGTTAGGAAATCCTACACTACACCCCTTACTAGAAATCACATCTAATCCATTTGAAGATGAATAACTATGAATTTTATTGATTATTTTCTTGAAATGTTTACAAAGGAAGATAGAAATGATCTAAAGAAGTTACAATCACTCCAAATTTTCTCTCTCCACAATGACTTGCTTAACAATAAAAAAAGAACTCTCTCTACAACAGACTTACTCAACCCTTTATATAGGGTATTACATAGTGGATGACTGACTAAAAGTCGTCCTTTTATTTTTCGGGAATGACTCGCGAAGTATCGCAAGTGTATAAGTGTTCGTCCTCGCGATACTCCTAAATCTCGCTAAATCTTCACACCTTTCTCATGTTCTGGTTGTCGTCATCCATTGCGTCATTTATATTATTCTCCAGCGATGTCTTCACAATACTGTCGTTTATTAATCTCGCGAGATATTAATGTTGCGATATTCTGATCCTTCAGAAAATCTTATGAAAGAGTTATTGCGAGATTATACATATCCAAAACAAAGAAATAATGCGCGAAAAGTTCGCACAGATAATGACAAGAGATAATCAAAGATCAATGACATACTAGAAAGGGGCGAACCTGCTATGGCGTACACCCTAGTTCGCGAAATCAAAATTTTGCAAGAGGAAAATGTAAGACCTAAAGTACGTCATAGAAGGGGGTTTTGCGTTGCATGGCTCGAAAAGTTTACACCGCCCCGGAACTCGAGTCATGGAGATTTGGGGTCAATAAAGCCCATCAGAGAGGTACCTCGGATTTTCAACCTAAGCTTATGACTTAGGTTGGACGACCGAGGGTCTCTTCTAAGGAGACAAAGATTCGATCAAGGCGCTGAGGTACACGGTTGGAGCCAAGAGTGCATGGGGCGTTTGAAGCGTCTCGGCCACTCTTGGCAAGTCATGACTTATGCTGCACTCGGCCCGAAGAAAACCCCACTTAGGGTGCAGTCTCGTAACCATAAGACCTATAGGAAAAAGGGATAAGAGGCTGAGAAAACAACTGGTTGTTGTTAAGACCGGATGGGAGGAGCCAACCTTGTATGGTATAGGTGCGTCTACTTGAAGTGGCAACCAGGGGGAAGATAAGGGTGGCACCCTCCATTAGGGAGATGATAAGTGTCTTAAGACGCAAATGTCATGAGGCTTTATTTTCGCAAGAAAATTTAGGCTCGTCATATTTGTGTGACAATCCTGAAGAGGCAATAATACAAAAGATAAAGATAAGACGAGATCAATGGGTCAATACATGAAAGTGTAAGGACGTCCTGCGATTTCTTCGCAAGACGGCAATGTCATGGGGCTTTATTTTCGCAAGAATATTTAGGCCTGTCATATTGTGCAACAAAAATTATAAAAGAAAAAAAAGTTAAGGCAAGATCAAGGGGTTTTTTGTATGCAAGTGCAAAGACGTCCTGCGATTTTGTCGCAATGACAAGAGGTGGCGAAATAAGACCTTTAACTAGGAAGGCAAAATAAGACCACATGATGAAACAAAAAATTTATACGAATTAACTATTACTTATGCAGATCATTCATCGCAAGAAAGATAATGAGAGGCAGTATGGGAATTATTAAACAACAAACATTATCTTTCTCGCTAGTAAGCACATTCCAAAGTTGACTGAAGTACACCATTTGCAAGAAGTTATAAAGATGAAGTAACCCAAATAAGTAAAATTACATAAGAAGATGAAGCAACCCAAAGAAGAAAAATTACATAAGAAATTCAAGCCTCAAGATTAATTTTGCCAGGAGAAGATGAAATATTTTCATCAATTTTTTCGCCAGAAGGAGATAATGGACGTTCTTCACCAATTTTATCACTTTCGCCATCTTTCTCATTTTCGCCAGCTTTTTCACTTTCAACAGTCCTCCCTTCATTCTGGTTTACTCTAGTTTCTTCTTCATTTGAGTTATCATCAACAGTTACATCATTAGGAGGAACTTCTTCTTCATTTGCGAAATCTTCGCCACTATCATAATCATAATCACTATCAGGAGGACAAGGAACTTCATCGTCATCTACTTCCAAATGTTCGACAGATATAGGAGGAAGATATTTGGACAATAAGATATCATTCACAAGAACTTCAGCCCTGAGATGAACTTGGCGAAGGAGTGCTTTCTGATGATTCCTACTTTGTATATCTTTGGAATAAGCAAGATAATCAAATCTTCTTTTTGCCCGATCGCAAGAACGAGCAAGGGTAGAGGCAAGTAATGCATTCTCTTTGCGAATCTTGGCATAACCAGACTCCAAAACAGAAATGGAGGAACGCAGATTTTTCTCAGATTCTGTGAAAACAAAGAATATAGAAAATTATTCAGGCGAAGAATTCACAAGGAAGATATCATAAAAAGAATTAACAAAGAAAAAATGGTTGAGGCAGTCAAATTTTATACTACCTTCCTTTTGCGAGATAAGATATTGGGTTAAAGCCAAGCAACTATTCTCCAAGTGGTCTATTGCATCGTCAAACTTATCTCCAACTAAACCTTTCAGGCGAGATCGAAGATTCTTTTCGTTAGAAATGAGTAAGGTGTTTTCCTTCGCAATAAAAGTGTAGGATTCTTCTAGCTTGGAGTATTGATCTTTGAGTTGACTTGCCTTTATACTTAAAGCTATTATACCTTGAATAAGTTTGTCTCTCTCAGCAGTAGATGATTCTGTTACTTCTTTGAGTTTATTTCTCAATGACCATAGAGATCGTTCTTAATCATTACATACTTTTTTGGCAAATTTTAAGTTCTTGCGAAGAGATCGCCACCTTATTTAAAAGAATTCGATTTTCTTGAGATAGGGTTTTATTCTCATCTGATAAAGTTTCCAACTCCAAATTAGCTTTAGTCAAAGAATAAGAGAGGCGAGATAATTCACTACGTAATAAATTCTGCTCATGGATTAATTGAGTATTCTCCTCGATAAGATTATCTATTTGATTAACAGAATATGTATGAAGGTTATCTAATTGGTTATATTGATTCATCCAAGCATCTCTATCCACACGGGCTTCCTCGGCGATGGATTCAAACTGATATCTCTCTATTATTCGTTTCTAGTTTAAAACTTAAAGGGCGAACAAGGGATTTAAAAAAAAAAATAGATAAGAAAGTTGTACTTTTTAATTCTTCATTCTTCTTGCGAAGATTGTCCCGATCTAGTGAGACGTTCTAAAGCTTTTGATTTTCAAGATGAAGAGTGTCACATTTCAAGGTCATGGCTTGGAGATTATTCTTTAAAGCTTCAACTTCCTTCTCCAAGGATGTTTGTGAAATCATTCTGTCAGAACCAATATATTTCCTCAAAATTTCACAGACACCAGATTTGATAGGATCAATGGAAGATTTCTTGACATCGTCCAGAACATCTGATAAAACCTTGAAAGCAATATCCATTCCTTCCAAAGTTTCTTTAGTAAAAGGGGGAGATTCGGATGAAGAGGTGGTGATGACAGAAGGTTGGGGAATTGAATCATCCTTTTCTATAGATGCGTCATTCGAAGACTAAATTTGAGGAAGATTAATGATCGGGGTTGAGGTAGTGTCAAGATGAGAGGTATTAACAGCAGAAGAAGAGAAGGGTTCATTCGCAGCAGGGTTATTAAAAGGAATTCAAATGCAGAAAGATTAGTTACAGGGGAGAACTCTGTCGCGATACCTTCATGAACAGGAAGTAAGGATTCAGCTTGCGAAAATATTGCAGGAGAGGTTGAAGGCTTAAACATAGGAAATGGGACGGAAGTTTCAACATTTTTAAGGTGGCGAGTTTTTTTGCGGGGTTTATCGACATTTTCATCACCCTGCGAATCACAATGCAAATAAGAAACAGAGGCAACAATATTGTTATTAAAAGAATAGTGTTTCTTAATACCTTGCTATTCGCAGGCTTTCTTTTGTTTACAACGACTTTTGGCTGCGAACCCTTGCGAATATTAGGGTTTTGAATCGTAAATTTGGTGATAGAGATACTTCTGCTGAAACAGAAAACAGTATGGGAATTACATAAAGATGAACAAAATCAAATAAGATAATTTCAGTGAGATCAATTTCAGCAAAATCAACAAACCTTGATGAATCCATAAGAACAATAGCAGAAAGATGAATTCGTAAAAAGTTGCAGACGATAAAGATTCACAGAGAATATGGAGATGAAGAAGCCGAAGTAAAAGAAAAAAAATATTTCTATGATAGATCTCTTCTTAAATAGACAAGAAAGTGGTGACCGGTTAGCATTAAATGTGCCGGTGGATAGGGAATATTTAACACGTGTAAGCGGTTATGCTTAATTCATGGAAGCTTGTCGGTAGAAAACTTAAGGAAAGAAATGAGCAGGTACGGCATTTTGAAACAATAGTTCTCATATCATTCTCTTCTTCGCAGAGAAGACATGAGAAGAGGCAAGATGTAGGATCAGAATATCGCAACATCAATATCTTTGCGAAATCTTTGAATAACACACTGCCAAGATATCGCAGATTGGTTATAGAAATGACGCAACAGATGACGACAGCCTAAACACGAGAAACATGTGAAGACCTAGCGAGATTTAGGAGTGTTGAGAAATTTAACATTTGTATACTTGCGAGAATGTCGCAAGCCAGATCCGAAAATAAAGGACAACTTAGCTGTCATCCACTATTTAATATCCTATATAAAGGGCCGAGCAGACCTAAGATGAAAGAGATCTTTTGAGAGTGGAGAGAAAGTTTTGAGGAGAGAGAAAGTCTAAGATAACGGTTGTATTCTTGATTTCATTTCTTTCTTGTAAAATTTCTAACTCAATTAATAAAAAGTGTAATTGTTGATCTTAAAGATGTGTTGATTATTATGGATTCTTGTGAGGGATGTATTGTGAGAATTCTGCCAATCACAATTTCCATGGAGTTCTTGAGCTCAACTACACTTACTATCCTAGTCCGAGACTTAGCTATCGTAGACTAGAAATCAAGACTTATAGTTTTGATCACTAACATTGACAAACATGCTTGAGATAGCAACGCATGCGGTTCGACCGAGCAGTGCTCTAACAGATCCTATGGACATGTGAAACACGTTTTTAGGCAAAGGGGAACCGATCCTATGGACATGTGCAACACATATAAGTTAGATACCATATATATGTGGGGAACCGATCCTAGTAACTAGTCAACCGAATTTTGGAAAGCTAGTGTGACTATGCACAGTACTCACATGGAAGGTAGAACCGAAACTTGTTTTGGTAGAACTGTTAAACCCATGATTGTGATTGAATGTTATTTGATCAATCGCATAGTTCTTGAAAGTCAGATGAACCAATTCTAAACTTGTTTGGAAGTGTGGCAAATCGGTTTCAAGGTTGTAAGTGTGAAAGAGAACATACATAGTTAAGATGTCGACATACTTTGAACACGTGCTATGAATATTTATTTCTTTAATTGTTCAAAGTTATTCCTTAATAGCTAAGGGAAGAGAATCCTGGATCGAAACATAAATAAGTTAAGAATCTTTTAATTAAGGTATTTAACTTCATTTTGTAGGGAAATAAGAATTAGTAATGTGCATTTACTAATTAGAGATTTTCCGAGAGATTTCGATCATTATCTTTGGACACGACATTTCAGGAATTATGGAAACCGAATTTGTGCTTTAATGAATATCTTGAGAATATTTTCGGTTTTTGGAAATTCCTTGGTGTCCAAACTTCCTTGTCTATAAATACTTGAAGTTTGCCTTTCTTGCAAACTAATCCTTCGTAACAACAAACTTCCTCTTTTTTGTGTTGTTACTGGTGAAGCCGCCTATTCGGAGAGGAGAGTAACCTAATTAAGCGAAATCTCATACGACCACTCAATTTAAAGTCTTCTTTGGTATGGAGAAGCTCTAGCGTGTACTGTTGGTTGGAAACTAGATAATTGCGGTTTATCTATTGTTTTCTTCGATTTGATTGACTAATGGTGGTTGAACTTTGATTTCACCTAGTTTGTTTATGCTTGAGAATATTCTCTTCTGATATAAGATTCACTCAAACTAGTTCAGAGTTTCGACAGGGATCTTTAGACTGTTGTTAGTTCTAAAGACGATCTTGTGATAATCTATTGTTAACAGACTCTGTTCTATGTGTGATTGATCACAAGAGATTCAAGTGATTGTGTGCAGGTATTTATTGAAGATCTAAGAAGATTTGAAGACGAAGAAGATATTGAAGATTTCTGATTTGTGGGTTCATAATCTTTGGTGTGCACAATACTTGTTTATGTAAAAGAGGATCCAATTAATAATCGGTTTATCTTTGTGATAGATTGGATTGATTAATTGAGTATCAGCATCAACACAATTCCTTAGATTAATAAGGTTGTTGGTTTAATCTTAAACGATTACTTCGGTAATTGAATATAAGATAGATCTAAGAACCTGACGAAGGAGTTTATGTTAAGATAAACGGAAGATCCTTTGTCCGACTCATATCACTTGGTTGAATAGAGTTGATACCAAACAGATTTGTTGTTCCTTTACTGTTTGGAATACGAACCAAAGGAATTGTTCCAAGTACGTGACTAAGGTCGAAGGCGTGGGAATACAGACGGAACTAGGTGAACTATAGGTTTAGTTGCTTGGTCTCAACTATACAAAGTTAGGTGTAATTTTGTGTAGCGGCTTAATCCCGAGAGTATTCAATTTGGACAAGGTCCAGGATTTTTCGCATTTGCGGTTTCCTCATTAACAAAATCTTCTTTGTGTCATTTACTTTATATTTCCGCATTATAATTCTTTTATTATAATTAAAGTAAATTACACAAACTTTAATTCCTATTTACTTGATAAGTGAATCCTATTATGTTTGGTTAAGTCCGAACCTCTTTATCAAGTAACATACTTCGTTATTGTATTGTATCGATCTCGTATCCATAGACGATCACACGAAGTGTGAACCGATTAGTTGTATTGTCTCGACTCAGTCCATAGACAATCACTTTCGGAGAAAGGACTTTGTAGTTGCAGGAAATCCTACACTACACCCCTCACTAGAATTCACACAACTAATCTATTAGAAGATGAATAACTATGAATTTTATTGATTATTTTCTTGAAATGTTTACAAGAGAAAATAGAACAGAGCCAAAGAAATTACAATCACTACAAATTTCTCTCTCCTACTGACTTGTCTCACACTTCCAAAAGAACTCTCTCTCAACGAGACTTGCTCAACTCTTTATATAGGGTAGTACAGTGGATGACAGCTAAGCTGTCCTTTATTTTCGGGAATGACTTGCGAAATATCGCAAGTGTACATGTATTAATTCTCGCGACACTCCTAAATTTCGCTAGATATTCACGTCTTTCTCATGTTTTGGTTGTCGTCATTCATTGCGTCACTTATATTACTCATTTGCGACACTTTCGCAATGCTGTCGTTTATTGATCTTGCGAAGGATAGACGTCGCGATATTCTGATCCTACATCTTGCCTCTTCTCATGTCTTCTCTGCGAAGAAGAGAATGTCATGAGAATTAGTATTTTAAAATGCCACAATTGTTCATATTTATCTCATTACGATCCCATACTTCTACACACAATTGATTACACATGTTTCTTCTTCCACTCTTTTCTTGACATGTTTCTTTCAACCGTTTTTTCTTAACCATTCACGTCCCCTCTCGCATTAAATGCATTTATCTTCTCGAGAATTCTTCTCTATAGTTTTCTCACCCTCCTCTTCTTCTTTTTTACTTTCTCTCTACAACTTTTCTTCACTTCTCCTTCTCCGCAATTTGCGTTCCTGCTACTGTAAATATTCTTTTCCTTCTTTCTCTTGATCTTCAATTCTTTATTCATTCACATACTCTTAAAATGGCTCCTCTTGGTCGTAGATATGAAACCCTTTTGAATGAAACTCAAAAGAATTTACAAGAAAGGGGCTTTACCCTATCTACCATTCCCGATCATGAATCTTCATCTATTCTTTCTGCAAAGTTATTTACTGATCATCATTGTGATGATCAGAAAATCATAATCTCGCTAGGTCAAATCCTCGCAGGTCTTCCCATTCCTCTCTACAATCCCGAACTGCCCTTGTTTTATGAAATCCTTGCTCATGAGAAATTCTCGTGAGCTATTTATCAACTTAGTGGTGATTGCATCCGTCTAATGCTTGAATTCGCTAACCGCGGCGCCGGTAAGGGGTCTCTTTACCCTGATAGCGTCAAAGATCCTAAATTCGCAAACTTAGAGATAGTCACTAAAATGTACTCAGTAGAAAACTTTTTTGAAAATTATGAAGTGATAAATATGAAGAATGATAAATCTCGCTGGGGTGCTCGACTGAAGAGAAAAGATAATATTCCCAGCGACAAACTGCTTATGCAAGACATTGACTGGCATTCGGGCAAGAATAATGTTCCTCGATACTCCAAAGATGAGAAGTGGTATGTCTTTCCGCTATTTTTGAATGGACCTTACATTTCAGGTTCCCATATATTCCCTGCGAATCTCGCAAATTATCATCCTTGGGAATTTAAGTGGCCCGAAAAAGCAAAAGAGGTATGTTTCCTATTTTTGATTCGCTTTGCGATATTTCCTTCCTCTTATATTTACTAAGCTTGCAAAATTTTCAGATTATGAAATTGAGAAAGAGTTATGAAAGACATCCAAAGGCGAGTACTCTGGCGATACTCCGATCAATCACAGATGAAGTAAGAAATACCTACTTTTTCTATTTTTTAACAATATTGTTGCCTCTGTTTCTTATCTTCATTCGTGTGCGAAGGTTGGCATCGAAATTACCGAGGAAGAAGAATCTCCCGAGGTTGCGAAGGTCAAGGGAAAAGGCAAAGGTCCTCCGCAAGGGGAAATCCATTGCCCCACCTTCCAAAAAATGAAAGGTTCAATCTTCTCCTCATTCAAGTCCTTTTCCCAATGAAACTTCTGATGAGGGTGATAATAATGTGGGAGAAGATCAATCAAATGAATCTCTTATGGAGCAGTTATCCAATATTTTTTCAGACTCCATGCAAGGCCTTGGAGATGATCGCCTTTCCGGTACATGCGAGGCTCTCGCAAATATATGTGATGCTACCTTTCTAGAGGGCAATGATTCTTTTAAAGGGGTTTCCAGATCTGTATCTCCCAGCTTTTTAAATGCACTTAGTGCCTTGGTACGTCTAAATTTCTATTTTTCCTCATAACTTTAATTTTAAATCATATCTTGACAATTTCTTTATCTTTCTTTGTAGGCTGGGAGAGCTTCTTTTGTCGTTGCCTCAGATAATGAAAGGAGATGCAACACTCAACTGAAGAAGAATACTCAACTTCGCAGAAAGAGCGAAGAATTAGAAGTTGAAGTTGCGACAGTTCGCAAGAAAAATGAAAGTGAGACTGATGCCCTTCGCAAAAGAATTCAACAACTTGAAACTGAATCTTCTACCCAAAAGAATAAGATATCTACCCTTCAAAGTGCTAATCAGCAAATTTATGGTATAAACTTCTTCTCTTTTCCTTGTTTTTACTTTGTCATTTATTTTTCTTTGCCTGACTTATTATTTTCGCAGACAATTATAATCTTTCTGATGAATCCATCCTTCTCCATTCATTTCCCGACCTATGGATAATGATGCTCTCCTCGCTCATCTCAATGAAACTTTAAGTAGTTCATCAAACAAAACTAATTCCCTTCCATTAAGTGAACTTCGAACCAAATTTCATCTCTTAGAAATTGAACATAGGTCTAGCTTAGGTTTAGCCAATCGATTTAAACGTCTATATCTTGATTCCCACGAGAAAACTAATATTTTAAGGAAGAAAATTAGTAGCCTCATAGATGACAAAGATCGTATTGCTAATCAGGGTGCCCAAGCACTAGCAAAATTCCAAAAAACTCTTCTTGAAATTCAAATTGAACGGGATGAGTCTCTTCGTCAAAATGCCATACTTAATGAGCGAGAAAATCAAATTCGTTCTCTTCTTGTCATAAATAATGATGATGAATTCGCTTGGGCTGCGAAGGTTCTAGATAATGCCAGAAATAATTTAGGTGTTGATGTTAGCCTTCATGCTGAGCATACTGCCTTGGTTAAAGATATGATTTCTGACAGAGAAGGTTGTTTATTATTCTTTTTTACTTTACTGCCCCTTTTTTTGTAGTATTGCTATTAAGTTATTAATTCATTGTCACATGTTTGCAGAAGCCGAGAAGAGATTTCAGACAAGAATTAAAGAACTTGAATCTGAGAAAGCACAACTTGCCAAGGACTTCTCTCTTCGCAATGACAAATATTCCCAGTTGAAGAAGCAACTACAATCTACTGTAGCGAATTTCAATAATGACGTTGTCCGTTTTCGCAATCAAACTATTAGGACAGTCTGCGAAGATCATAATATCCCTCTTTCTTCTTATCATTGTCTCCTTGAAGAGATTCCTGAGAATATATCTTTTTTGGATGTCTCTGATAGCGATGTTAGCGAAGAAGAGGTGTCTGGCGAAGAAAATGACGAAATTGAAGGATCTGACAAAGAAGAAGAAGAATCAACAAAGAAATAACTTCATTTCTTCTTTTGCTTCTTGTAATATCTATATATATACCCTTTTAATCTTCCATTTTTGTAACCCCTTATTGTAAACTTCTTGGATATTCAAATATGAATTCAACCTTTGTTTCCTTTATTTGCACATATTAGACAAGCAATTCTTCCTTTTAATGCAGTTGACCAGTATTATGAATGCGTAAATCTGTCATATGAAAATGAATAACAAGATTTTGACTTATTCATTCCCATACTTGCCTCTGTTATTTATTTTCAAATGAGAGATTTAATTAGTAATTTCTGAATAATAAAACTTCTGAATTTCGCCACTGCCGTTGCTAACTCTTCATAAATAAATGAAGAAATATAGTCATTTTCGCAAGCTTATTTTCTTCCTCAATTTTTTGTGTGGCTTTATCTTTATTTATTTTGAAGTTCATCATTGCGACAAGATCGCAGGACGCCTTTACAATTTTGTGTAATGACCCATTGATCTTGCCTTATCATTGCTTGTGTGGTCTTATTTTGCCTTCCTAGTTAAAGGTCTTATTTTGCCACCCCTCATTGCGACAAGATCGCAGGACGTCTTTACATTTTCATGTAACGACCCATTGACCTTGTCTTATCATTTTCTTAGTATTATTGCCTCTGCAGGATGTTTTTATTGCGACAATATGACAGGTCTGCAAGTTTTTGCAAATTTACAGCCCCATGACATTGTCGTCATGCGATTTAAATCGCAAGATGTCTGTACACTTTCATGTAAAGACCCATTGATCTCATCTTATCCTCACGTTAGTATTATTGCCTCTTCAGGATCATCGCACAAATATGACAAGCCTAAACTTTCTTGCGAAAATGTAGCCTCATGACATTTGCGTCTTAAGACACTTATCAGCTCCCTAATGGAGGGTGCCGCCCTTATCATGTCCCTGGTTGCCCCTTCAAGGAGGCGTATATCGGCCATACAAGACTAGATCCTCCCATCCGGGTCTTAACAACAACCGGCTTGTTTTCGCAGCCTCTTGTCCCTTATACCTATAAGGTTTATGTTTACGAGACTGCACCCTAAGTGGAGTTTTCTTCGGGACGAAAGATGTGCCAAGACTTGCCAAGAATGGCCGAGACACTTCAAATGCCCCAGTGCACTCTTGGCTCAACCGTGTACCTCGGCGCCTTGGTCATACACTGACTCCTTGGAAGAGATCCTCGGGCGTCCAACCAGGGTATAACCTTATATATATAGTTGGAAATCCAAGGTATCTCCCCCGGATAGGCTTTCATGGGCCACAAATCTCCATAACTCAGGTTCCAAGGGCGGTGTAACCTTTTCCCTGAGCCATGTCAAGAGATACCCCCTTATATGACGCACTTTAGGTCTTACATTTGCCTCTTACGAAATATCATTCGCGAACTAGGGTGTACGCCATAAAGGTTCGTCCCATTCACTAACTTGTTTATTTCTGTCAATTCGTTCAATCATTCATTTTTGATTTTCTCTTTTCATTATCTCTGAAATCATTGCATAGTTTTGTTTTATCGAAATTATTTCTTCTCATTCTTGAACTTGTTCAACAATTCTTTAACTTGATTTCCATGCATTTTATCTCGCGAGATTTTCGCGTACTTCTTCTTTGATCGTCATATTCCTTGTACTTTTGAATATTTTTTTTTTTTTTTTTTATCTTCGTAAACGTAATATCAAGTATTCATTTCTTACACCTCTTGCTCCCGCCGCTCTCCGCCTCGCATCATTCAAACTTCTTAATAGTTCCTTTCCATCATAATTTCCAACTGTCTTCATGCATTTGCTTCACAATGTATCTTCGTCTCTTGTATCTATGGCATCCACCATAAACCTTTCTCTTCTTTGTTCGTCTTTCATATTTTGCTTCCAGCTCCTCCTTTTCGCAGCTCTTTCCTCGCAACTCTCCACATCAACCTCATAACATTTTTGTCCTTCAATCCAGTCTCCCTTTATCCAACACCACTGGGATGAGGAAACTTAATACACTGGTGGTAACTCGATGCTACACCCAAAATTTCATGTAACCATGGTCGCCCGATCAATGCATTATAAGGGGATTCCACATCGACTATACATAACAAAATTTTAGTTGATAATCCTTGCAATGGTATTCTCATATGAACTTCTCCTTTAGGTTTGTTAGATGTACCATTGAAACCATATATCTTATATGTTGAAGGTATCAAATCTTCATCCTTTCCTCCCATAGTCTTGTAAGTATGGTAAAAAAGGATGTTTACTGAGCTTCCGGTATCAATTAAGATTCTATTGATTGCCCAGGAATTTTCTGCTTCATCATCTTCATCGTCAACAGGTTTTGGATTAATTTCCAATCTTACAACCAATGGGCTATCATGCATCTCCCTGCCTTCCGGTACCTCTTCTGCAGCGAAAGAAATAATCTGCATTTGCCATTCCTTTAATGGCGAAGTATTCGCGATGTTCATTACTTCTTTATTATCAGCATCTCTTGCGAAAACTCTACTGAGAACATTATCATGAAAATCTTCAATTGTTTTGTACGAATGTACAATGGAGTTACAAAACAAATTTTTGGCCTTCGCTCCAACTTCTATTACAAATGTTTCTTTCCCTTTTGCTGAGTTTGTCTTGTGCATTTCTGGTGGTGGTGGTAACGGTTGAGTTTTCTCTTCACTTTTTAGGAAATGATTCAACTTTCCTTGGTCAATCATTCTGAGGATGATTCTTTTTATATTTCTACAGTCATTTGTTAGGTGTCCATGAAAGCGGTGGTAAGAACAAAATTCATGACTTCTATCACCCGGTGGCGGTTCACTTCCCATGTTCCATGGTGCGGGTATGTTTTCCATCAAGAGTATAGCTTCCCATATTTTTTCCACACTAGTATTTAGTGGCGACATTTTGATTTCTTCCCATACTACTCTGTGACTTCGCTGCCCTCCATGATAATTCTGCCTTCGACCTCCATAAGTTTCTTGCGGATGATCAAGTCTTTGAATCTTGTTATTTCCGCCACGGTTATAGTAGTTCCTTTCTCTTTCAAATTCTTCCTGATCACGACTTCCCATGGCTACTAACTTTGGCTGTCCATCATCTATCATCCTTTCTTGTTTCCCCTGCGAAGTGCTCGCTACTGTATTTATCAATTTGGGTAATAAGCTTGCATTCACAGCATTTGAACTTGTATTCGCAACTGGGTATGATTCCATCTCATTTTGCCTTTCCTCTAGAGCAATATATTCCTCCGAAGTTCTCGCAACTGGGTCATTGTGATTGTATTCTTGACTCTAAAAATTTGAATATATAACAAATTGGTTGCGAACATAGCATTTATGAATGATAGAATGAGATATCTTTCATCCACCCGTCCAGCCATTTCACTGCACATTGTCTTCCATCTCACAGTTAAATGTTTCAAACTTTCGCCAACTCTTTGTTTTAGCCCAAATACATCTTCAATACCCGGTCGCGAGGAGTTGTTACTTATATATGCCCCTAAGAATATAGCTTGTAAATGGTTGAATGACGTGATTGTGTTTCTTGGTAAACCCTCAAACCATTTCAGTGCTTCTCCGGTCAAACTCGATGCAAAGTATTTGCACAATATGACATCATGATTTTCCCATTGTAACATACATCTCACATAAGCTTTAATGTGTTGTATTGCACAAGTTGTTCCATCAAAATGCTGGTTAATGGTGTAAATTGCAATTTGGGGGTATTCCTCCTAACTGCACCTCTAGTGTAAAAGGAGTTTTCGCAGCCTCTTCGATGGCCTCATCCAATTGTCTTCTTCCTCCTCCCCTTCTATGTTCATCATTCCTCTCATCTCTGCCAACTCTCTCAAGATTTGTTCATATGCATCAGAATTCGAACCTATTGGTCTTTTTAGTTCTGCCTCTCTCCTTCTGCGTTCATGTCTGATTTGATTTTCTTGTTCATCGTTCTCTTCTCTTCTTTCTCTGCGACTTTCTCCTTCATCTCTTTCACGAATTCGCACACCGTTATATCTATCATTTTCTCTTCTTGGTTGTCTATCAGTTCTCCTTTGTATTCTTTCATATTCTTCATTGATATTTCCATTGTTGCGATTTTGTTCTCGCCTTCTTTCTCGATTGTCATGATTGTTCTCCCGAATTGCTTCTTTCAATTCCCGTTCTTCCATTTCTTCTCTTAATCTTTCCCTTTCGCAAGCTAGGCGTGCTTGTTCAATATAATGTTTTTCAATTTCATCTTCAATCTCCTTTTGCTTCCTCCGTGTTTATCTCCCATGCAATATTCTTCTTTCTTCTTCCTGATTTTCTTCACCAATTGGATTATTCTGCCCTTGACGTTGCCTATTTCCTTGATTTCCATCATTTTGGCCATTCTGTATAATTTCAGGACGTGAGATATAACGATCTTCTATCACTTCTCTTCTTTCGCAGCATCCTTCGCCGAGATTTGGTTCTCTTTCTAGATTTTCTTCACTAACATTTTCTACAGGTAATATTCTCCTTATTTCTTCTCTAAACGATCTTGATCTTGACCTTGTATTACTTCTCGAACTTCTATTTTGCAACCTCATATTTTCCATTCTTAATTCATGGTTTTGCCTTGTTAAATTTGCGCGTTCTTCCGCTTCTATCCGCCTTTCTTCATGTATTGTTTGCCTCAACGCTTCTAATGCTGCGATTTCTTCATTTCCATGAATTGTTTCTCCAATCTCTTCTTGGTTTCTCTCCTCTTGTCCATTGTTTATCAATTGTTGCTCTTCTTCTCTTTCCTCCATGGAATCTCGATCTCCATGTATGCACACTCACCCTATCATACTCTATTTCTCTATTCGGTACTGGTTGAATTAGTGGTTGAATTTGACCTTCTTCACTATTTCTTGCGTTTATTCTTGAGGGTTCACCTACTTCATTTCTCCTTTCTCCAGCTAATCTCCTGCTTCTTCTAACAGTTGTTGGTTGTTCCGATGCATTCCTTCTTCTAGCCATTTCTCAATCTCAGTAAGTTGTTGAAAATTATAGGAAACTCCTTTCTTGTTACTCCTGATTCTTTCAATTCACAAGGTTGATCTTTACTCAATCCCTGTTTCTAGCGCCATTATGTAGTTGCAGGAAATCCTACACTACACCCCTCACTAGAATTCACACAACTAATCCATTAGAAGATGAATAACTATGAATTTTGTTGATTATATTCTTGAAATGTTTACAAGAGAAAATAGAACAGAGCCAAAGAAATTACAATCACTACAAATTTTCTCTCTCCTACTGACTTGTCTCACACTTTAAAAAGAACTCTCCTCTCTCAACAGACTTGCTCAACTCTTTATATAGGGTAGTACACAGTGGATGGCAACTAAGTTGTCCTTTATTTTCGGGAATGACTTGCGAAATATCGCAAGTGTACATGTATTAATTCTCGCGACCATGGGGAAGATAAGGGCGACACCCTCCATTAGGGAGCTGATAAGTGTCTTAAGACGCAAATGTCATGAGGCTTTATTTTCACAAGAAAATTTAGGCTTCATATTTGTGCGACAATCCTGAAGAGGAAATAATACAAAAGACAAAGATAAGACGAGATCAATGGGTCAGTACATGAAAATGTAAGCGATTTTGTCGCAAGACGGCAATGTCATGGGGCTTTATGTTCGCAAGAATATTTAGGCCTGTCATATTGTCGCAACAAAAATATCCTGCAGAGGAAACAATACTAAAGAAATGGTAAGACAAGATCAATGGGTTTTTGCATGCAAATGCAAAGACGTCCTGCGATTTTGTCGCAATGACAAGAGGTGGCACAGTAAGACCTTTAACTAGGAAGGCAAAATAAGACCACAAGATACAACAAAATTTTTTCATACTTAACTGTTACTTATGTAGGTCATTCATCGCAAGAAAGTTAATGAGAGGCAGTATGGGAATTGTTAAACAATAAGCATCATCTTCCTCGCGAGTGAGCAAAATAATAAAAGAGTAAATACATCTCAAATATGATTGAAGTGCACCATATACAAGACGTTATAAAGATGAAGCAATCCAAAGAAATAAAATTACAAAAGAGGTTCAAGCCTCAACATTAACTTTTTCACCAGAAGGTAGGGGTGTTCATGGTTACTGGTTAACCGAGAAACCGAACCACACCAAACCGATTAGGGGGAAACCGAACCGAACCATTAACTAATGGTTGGTTTTGGTTTAGAAAAGATGAAAACCGAGATTAATGGTTTGGTTTTGGTATGATAGAGAAACCGAACCAATAACCAATGGTTAACCGAATATTGATAAAAAAATAAATCATTGATTAAATTTTCATTAGAGATGTCACTGCCATTAGTTAAATCTTCTTTTGATCTCTAGATTTAGAGTAAGCTTTAACTACTCGATATTCTTTTTTATTTATTTTTTGTCCGTAAATTTTTGTAAACCAATACTATTTTTTCTCGTAATTTTTTTTTTGGTTTGACATAATTATTGGTTAACCAAAACCACCGGAAAAACCAAACCTACTTGGAACCATTTGGAAACCTAACCAATGGTTAATGGATTGGTTTGGTTTCAATTTTTAGAAACCGATAGTATTGGTTTCGGTTTTTGGTTTGGCTTGAAACCGAACCAAAACCGACCATGAACACCCCTACCAGAAGGAGATAATGGACATTCTTCACCAATTTTATCACCTTCACCAGCTTTCTCACTTTCATCAACTTTATCAGTTTCGTCGGTTTTTCCTTCGTTCTGATTATTTCTAGTTTCTTCTTCATTTGGATCATTATCAACAGTTTCACAAATAGGAGGAACCTCCTCTTCATTAGCGATATCTTCGCCACTATCGTAATCATAATCACTATCAGGAGGACAAGGAACTTCATCGTCATCTACCTCCAAAGGACAGACAGTTATAGGAGCAAGGGATTTGGACAATAAGATATCATTCACGAGAACTTCAGCTCTAAGATGAACTTGGCGAAGAAGTGCCTTTTGGTGATTCCTACTTTGTATATCCTTGGAGTAAGCGAGATAATCAAATCTCCTTTCTGCCCGATCGTGAGAACGATCAAGAGTAGAGGCAAGTAACGCATTCTCTTTGCGAATCTTGGCATAGTTAGATTCCAAAGTAGAAATGGAGGAACAAAGATTTTTCTCAGATTCTGCAAAAACAAAGAACAAAGAAAATCATTTAGGCGAAAGATTCGCGAGGAGGATATCATAAGAAGACTTGACAAAGAAAAAATGGATGAGGCAGTCAAATTTTATGGCTACCTTCCTTTTGCGATATAAGATGTTGGGTTAAAGCCAAGCAACTATTCTCTAAATGGTCCATGGCATGTCAAACTTATCCCCAACTAAACCTTTTAGTCGAGATCGCAAATTCTTTTCATTGGAAATGAGTACAGTGTTTTCCTTTGCAAGAGAAGAGTAGGATTCTTCTAGCTTGGAGTATTGATCCTTGAGTTGGCTTGACTTTACACTTAAAGTTATTCTACCTTGGATAAGTTTATCCTTCTCAGCGGTGACATCTTTAAGTTTACTTTTCAATGAATAGAGAGATTGTTCATGCTCATTACATACTTTCTGGCAAATAGTAAGTTGTTGCGAAGATATCGCCACCTTATTTGAAAGAATTCGCTTCTCTTGAGATAGGGTTTCATTCTCATCTGATAAAGTTTCTAACCCCAGATTAGCTTTATTCAAAGAGTAAGAGAGGCGAGATAATTCACTACTTAATAAGTTTAGCTTCTGAACTAGTTGAGCATTCTCCTTGGTAAGATTATCTAATTGGTTATATTGATCCATCCAAGCATCTCTATCCATTCGGGCTTCCTTAGCGACGGATTCAAACTGATATATCTCCATTTTTCGTTTCTAGTTTAAATCTTAAAGGTCGAACAAATGGTCTTAAAAAAAATAATAATAAAAAAAATGGAAGGAGGGGACAAGTTATACCTTTTAGTTCTTCATTCTTCTTGCGAAGATTGTCACGATCCAGCGAAACATTCTGAAGCTTTTGATTCTCAAGGTGAAGAGTGTCGCATTTCAAGATCATGGCTTGGAGGTTATTTTTTAAAGTTTCAACTTCCTTCTCCAAGGATGTTTGCGAAGCCATTCTGCCAGAGCCAAAATATTTACCTAAAATCTCGCAGACACTAGATTTGATAGGATCAATGGAAGATTTCTTGACATCATCCAGAATATCCGATAAAACCTTGAAAGCAGTATCTATCCCTTCCAAATTTACTTTAGTAAAAGGGAGAGATTCGGATGAAGAAGTGATGATGACAGAAGATGGGATAATTGAATCATCTTTCGCCATAGATGTGTCATCCGGAGATGAAATTTGATGAAGGTTAATGACTGGAGTTGAGGCAATTTCAAGAGAAGAGACATTGACAGTAGAAGAAGAGAAGGGTTCATTCGCGACAGGGATATCGCGAGGAATTTCATTTATAGAAAGGTTAGTTACAGGGGAGAAGTCTGTGGCGATGCTTTCGCGAATAAGAAGAGAGGATTCGGCTTGCGAAGGTATCACGGGAGGTGTTGAAAGCTTAAACAGAGGAAATGAAACAGAAGTTTCAACATTTTTAGGGTGGCGAGATCTTTTGGGGGGCCTATCGACATTTTCATCACCCTGCGAATCACAAGTCAAATAAGAAACAGAGGCAACAATATTGTTATTAAAAGAATAAGTGTTTCTTAATACCTTGCAACTCTAAGGATTTCTTTTGCTTGCAGCGATTTTTTTGCTGTGAACCCTTGGGAACATTAGGGTTTTGGATTGTGAACTTGGTGTTGGAGGTACTTTTGCTGAAACAGAAACAGTATGGGAATTATTCAAGGATGAACAAAATTAAGTAAGACAATTTCAGTAGAAGAGATCAATCCCAAAAAGATCACTTTCAGCAAAATCAACAAACCTTGATGGCTCCATGAGAACAGCAGCAGGAAGGTGGAGAAGATGAATAATAATAAAAAGTTACAGACAACAAAAGGATTCACAGAGAATATAGAAACGAAGAAGACGAAGTAAAAGAAAGAAAATAATCTTATGATGGATTTCTCTTTAAATAGACAAGAAGATGATGACCGGTTAGCATTTAATGTGCTGGTGAATAGGGGAATATTTAACACGTGTAAACAGTTATGCTTAATTCACGGGATCTAGTCGGTAGAAAATTTGGAAAAGAAGTGAACGGTTGCGGCTTAGTTCTCACATCTTTCTCTCCTTCGCAGAGAAGACATGAGAAGAGGCAAGATATAGGATCAGAATATTGAAACACCAATACCCTTGCGAAATCCATGAACGACATATCGCGAAGATATCGCAGATTGGTGATAAAAATGACGCAATGGGTGACGACAGCCTGAACACGAGAAAGATGTGAAGACTTAACGAGATTTAAGAGTGTTGCGAGGTTTTACATTTGTACACTTGCGATAATTCGCAAGCCAGATCCTAAAATAAAGGACAGCTTAGCTGTCATCCACTATGTAATGTCCTATATAAAGAGCCGAACAGGCTTAAGGGAGGGGGAGATCTTTTTTAGAGTGGAGAGAAAGTTTAGAGTAGCATTTGTATTCTTGATTTCTTTCCCCTCTTGTATAATTTCGAACTCAATTAATAAAAAGATTGATTGTTGATTTTAAAGATGTATTGAATACCATGAATTCTTGTGAGGGATGTATTGTAGGATTTCCTGCAACTACAGAGCCTCAAATGGAGGATCGAAAACGACACCTGCAGCTGGATGTGCGACTAGCAAAGATTCTCTGGGAACAATCACGCCTGTCGCCACGACATCGTTTTCTGCCATTGGAGACAAAACAACATCTTCATGACGATCAACCTCTATCTACAGATTACCAGCGGGTACGGTTTCCATGATTGGAGACACAGCTACATCTTCACCGCCATGAATCTCCATCTCAGGGTTATTTTCAGAAGCGGCTTCTTCCTGTAAATATCATCAATTGAATATTTACTCCGTATAAATAAATAGTCCAAGAGGAAAACATGTGGGAAACTCACCGACTCATCTGTGGGTCCACTGGGACTGGAAGAAGACTCGTTGCTACGCTCTGAAGTACTTTTTCCGCCACCGTCATATCCTGAGCTTTATTCTTCTTCGCTTTCCTCTTTGCTGCGGAGCGACTCAGTATCGCCAGATTTTTCTTCAGAAGGTGCCATTTTCTGGTTATGTGCAAGTCTGGCGAAGGCATCGATGATTTTAAAACCCTAATTTAAAACGAAAGAGATGTTCAGTGGCGACAATTTTGAATATTTACGCAATTCAGCCAAATCAAGAAGAAAATCATACATACTTGCATGTTGGAGGAACTGAAAGTCACAAGAGCCGTCGAAGCCGATCGGATGCCGCCCGCACAATTTTTCAACCTTCGCTGTTTTTCTTTGGGACTGTCAGATTTCTGCTTACCCGAAGAAGGTAACCTCATCAATTTGTGTGTGGCCAGAACTTTAGAAGAGGGCTTGCCGCGTGGAACTGTCACCACATCCTGCACGAATTGATGAATAGCAAGGAACTATTCCTACCAGAAAATATTATATTTGGAGGTTGTCACGGGTTTTCGTTCTGGGAGCAGAAAGGGGAGGCTTTTATGGGACGCAAAGATACGGCTATTGAAAACGGCTGGCAACAGTTCTTTTGGAGCCTTGAATGGACGGCGAAATAGAACCCCCTGATCAAAACCCATATGACGAGCGACCCTATCAATGTTGTAAGGAACCACTTCACAAGATCCTCTGAAAAAAGATGGCACATATCCGGGAATGCAGCTTTGCATGAACACAATTTCTCCAATGCTCATATTCTCTTCGGCAGAATGCAACGTCATGTTCGAGGCAGAATCAAAAGCGTTTGGCTGAACTATAAACATGTGGAACGGAGCCAAAGGACGAAATTTAACTGCATGCACGTTGTCAAGAAAATCAATGAGCTTTGATCCAGGTTTTGGATGCCTCTCCAACCAACGGAGTATCCTAGAGCTTCCATATGTATCAGGAAATGAGGTTTTCGGTTTAGGAGCGTAATCTTTGAAATTATCCCATAACCATGCCTGGAGAAAGGCGACATGGACATACGAGTCTACTTTCATATACCCGTTAGAGACATACATGTCCGCTGCTAAGTGATCCAGATGGGTGTACAGAGAGCCAAGGAACAAACTGCCGATGGGAAGAGCAACGCCTTTCACTAATTTGATGGCGAATTTGATAAGCTTCTGCCTTATATCCTTCTTGCCAGAGCCATCATCAAAAATGTCCCTAGATAACCACAAAGCTAAAAATGCAGCAACATGGAGTATATCATCCAACACCTGATCCGCCCCTGGCTCAATCGAGAACCATTCAGACACCAACCAGTTATAGAAGCACTTTTCCTCATAATGCTTCCGAACATATCATGTTGATTTCGTGACCAAAGTAGCATGCATTTCTTCTTCTTCCTCAGACAGTATGACGTCAAGATTCTCCATTATTAGAAGACTCAACAGAATGGATACGCTTTCCAAAGTAATGGTCATCTCGCCCCATCTACATATAGTTGTGTGGGTTTCTGGATACCATCTGGAGATGAAAGTAATCAAACCTGCAGCATCTTTTCTGATTTGAAGTGTCGCAGACGCCATGACAGCATTCATGATTTGCGCCCCAGTCAGATTAGCCCTTACATGGTCTTGGCTTATCATGAAATTCATCCATTTATCATAAGAACGCAATGGACTATGACAGATTTTGAAGTCTATGGGAGAAGCCAGATACTCTTTCTTCTGAAGGAAAAACCTTATTATGCGCCCTGGATAGACTGATTGGACTTCTCCATCATTCTATGAATTAGTCAGAAGGGTTGCCACGAATTTGGGATGGGTCCTTGTAATTGTAGCAGACTTCGTAAATAACTCATCATCTTTGTTCGGCTTGGAGTTGTTAGCATTTCTCGATGCGGCGGCAGAACTGCTTTCAGACGTGGAAACAAAGCCAAAGCCAACGATACAAAATAAAGAAAATGAGCAATGCCTTTTATATGTGCATAGCGCTTTTGGGGTTCGAGTAGAAAAAGGTTTCCCTTTTGGGCCACGCACGGAAGAAGGCAGCTGGGCCCGTGGTGTTGACGTCCCATGGTGCCAATCTCCACGGCCAAGCCAGCAGCGCCATCATCACCGCTTTGTGGCTGAAGTAGCAGCGCCATCATCACCGCTCTATGGCCGAAGTAGCAGCGCCATCATCGCCGCTTTGTGGCCGAAGTAGCAACGCTATCATCACCGCTCCGTGGCCCAAGACACCAGTTCCATCGTTACCGCTACGTGGCCGAAGTTGCGGCGTCAGCATCACCACTCCATGATCGAAGTTGCAGCACCAGCACCAGCTCCTTGGGTCCAAGCCAGAAGTACGCCAACACAAGGAGCATGGACCACTCATGCCTCTTGCCAAAGGTCAGTCGAATTTTTCTTGGTAATCTCCGGATGTTTTGCCCTTCTAATTTTATCCTTATCTGTCACCATCTCATCCTTACCCCGCAACAATGCCATTGTTACGTGCTAAGCAGGGGACTTAATGTTGATGGTGGTTTTTAGTTCAGGGCTAAATTTGTAAAACCTTGCATTTAATGTGTCGTCACTCTGCAAATAAACGAAGCCATCTAAAAGTCATGAGTGTTCAACCTCTTCACTGGCGCATTTATTGAGCCACATATATACACATGAAATTTACCCAGAATGGTGCATGTAGCAACAATCCCAGATATTATGTATATTTTGGCACTTGCCTGTATTATTCAGTTAATATAAGTTTCTTTGAATACTTTCTGTGCTATGTTCCCCGGCTGAACCCTTAATGTTGATATGGCATGACAATATGTGTTCACTCGCAGCAGAGTAACACGAATTTCCAAGTATCAAGGTTAAGGTCCTTGCATAAAGTATTTTATCGGAAAGCATACTGCTCTCTAGAAATGAACTTCAAGAACTATGTGTCAACACATAAAATTCAATCAATTTTGTGATAATTCACAAGATTCAGATATTACCCTGACTAATTTGCAAAAATTAGGGTTTTGCGCCCTGTGCAGTATATTAGACCTTGCCTGTCGAAATTAAGTCTAGGCGGACTAGGTAGTTAATCCACAATGGATTAGTAGGTGCAAAATCCTACCTAAAATCAGAAAACAAGGAATAAAATGAGTCGCAGAATAGGAGCATCAACAAAGGAAGGAGTGGTCGTGCCATAGGCCAGCCGGCGCCACTTGCAAAAGGCCACACCCCATGTTGCTCAACTGACCCCTATTTCCTGTCGACCAATCAGGTCGCCTTAATCCTGCCACACGCACATGAGTTGTGGGTGGGCCCATACTTTCCAGCCGTATTTCCTATCGACCAATCAGGTCGCTTTAAACCCGCCACACGCACACCAGAAGTGTGGCCACGCCAGCGTTTGGCCGACCCCTCTTTTAATCGACCGATCAGGTCGCTCTAAACCTGCCACAGTATTAAAAGAGTCAAAGTTGCGCCACAATGCCAAATTGGCTGTAGGATCAGAATATCGCAACACCAATACCTTGCGAGATTAGTAAACGACAGCATCGCGAAGGAGTCGCAGGGAACTAAAATGAATGACACAATGAATGACGACAGCCAGAACACGAGGAAGATGTGAAGGCCTAGCGAAGTTTAAGAGTGTCGCGAGATTGCATACTTGTACACTTGCGATATTTCGCAAGTCGTTCCCAAAAATAAAGGACAACTTAAGTCATCCACCGTGTACTACCCTATATAAAGAGTTGAACAAGTCTGTTGTGAGGGGAGTTCTTTTTGAAGTGTGAGGCAAGTCAAGTAGGAGAGAGAAAATTTGTAGTGATTGTAATTTCTTTGGCTCTATTTTATCTTCTCTTGTAAACATTTCAAGAAAATAATCAATAAAATTTATAGTTATTCATCTTCAAATGGATTAGTTGTGTGAATTCTAGTGAGGGGTGTAGTGTAGGATTTCCTGCAACTACATAATGGCGCTAGAAACAGGGATTGAGTAAGGATTGACATCGAGATTTGAAAGAATTTGGAATAGTAGAGGAGAAATTTGATATAATTTTCAACAGTTTACCAATATTAAGAAATGGCTAGAAGGAGAAATGTATCCGAACAACCAACAACTGTGAGAAAAAGTAGGAGACTTGCTGGAGAAAGGAGAAATGAAGTGGGAGAATCATCAAGGATGAACATGAGGAATGATGAAGAAAATCAAATTCAATCACCAATTCAACCAGTAGCAAATACAACTGTGGATTATGATAGAGTAAGTGTACACACTTGGAGATCAGATTCTGAGGACGAAAGGGGAGAAGAGCAACAATTGATAAACAATGGACAAGGAAAGAGAGATCGAGGAATGAATGGAGAAACAATCCATGGAAATGAAGAGATCGCAGCACTAGAGGCATTGAGACAAACAATACATGAAGAAAGACGATTAGAGGCAGAGGAACGAGCAAATTTGACAAGACAGAATCATGAGCTGAGGATGGAAAACATCAGATTACAAAATAGAAGGTCAAGAAGCACTACAAGGTCAAGCTCAAGATCAGTTAGGGAGGAAAGAAGGAGAATTTTACCTACAGAAAATGCTGATGAAGAAAACCAAGAAGAAGCACAAAATCCAGGCACGGAATGTTGCAAGAGAAGAGAAGGGATAGAAAATCGTTATATTCTGCATCCCGAGAGTTCTCAAAATGAGCAGAATGGGGGAAATCAAGGAAATAGGCAGCTTCAGGGGCAGCATAATCCAGTTGATGAAGAAAATCGAGAAAAAGGGAGAAGAATATTGCATGGGAGAGAAGCATTGAGAAAGCAAAAAGAGATTGAAGATGACATTGAGAGGCATTATGTTGAACAAGCACGTCTAGCTCGCGAGAGGGAAAGATTAAGAACATAAATGGAAAATCAAGAATTGGAAGAGGCAATTCGGCAGAACAATCATGATAATCGAGAAAGAAGGTGAGAACAAAATCGAAGCAATGGAAATATCAATGAAGAATATGAAAGAATACAAAGGAGAGATTATAGACAACCAAGAAGAGAAAATGATAGAAATAATGGTGTGTGAATTCGTGAAAGAGACGAAGGAGAAAGTCGCAGAGAAAGAAGAGAAGAGAATGATGAACAAGAAAATCAAAACAGACATGAACGCAGAAGGAGAGAGGCAGAACTAAAAAGACCAATAGATTCAAATTTTGATGTAAATGAACAAATCTTGAGAGAGTTGGCAGAGATGAGAGGAATGTTGAACAATAGAAGGGGAGGAGGAAGAAGACAATTGGATGAGGCCATCGAAGAGGCTGCGAAAACTCCCTTTACACTAGAGGTGCAGTTAGGAGGAATACCCCCAAAGTGCAATTTACCTGCATTAACCAGCATTTTTGATGGAACAACTTGTGCAATACAACACATCAAAGCTTATGTGAGATGTATGTTACAATGGGAAAATCATGATGCCATATTGTGCAAATACTTTGCATCAAGTTTAACAGGAGAAGCACTGAAATGGTTTGAGGGTTTACCAAGAAACACGATCACGTCATTCAACCATTTACAAGCTATATTCTTAGGGGCATATATAAGTAACAACTCCTCGCGACTGTGTATTGAAGATGTATTCGGTGAAACAAAGAGTTGGCGAAAGTTTGAAACATTTAAGCGTGAGATGGAAGACAATGTAGCGAAATGGCTGGACGAGTGGATGAAAGATATCTTATTTTATCATTCATAAACGCTATGTTCGCAACCAATTTGTTATATATTCAAATTTTTAGAGTCAAGAATACAATCACAATGACTGAGTTGCGAGAACTTTAGGAGGAATATATTGCTCTAGAGGAAAGGCAAAATGAGATGGAATCATACCCAGTTGCGAATACAAGTTCAAATGCTGCGAATGCAAGCTTATTACCCAAATTGATAAACACATTAGAGAGCACTTCGCAAGGGCAACAAGAAAGGATAATAGATGAAAGACAGCCAAAGATAGTAGCTATGGGAAGCCGTGATCAGGAAGAATTTGAAAGAGAAAGGAACTACTACAACCGTGGCGGCAATAACAAAATTCAAAGACTCGATCATCCGCAAGAAACTTATGGAGGTCGAAGGCAAAATTATCATGGAGGGCAGCGAAGTCACAGAGTAGTATGGGAAGAAATCAAAATGCCACCACTAAATACTAGTGTGGAAAAAATATGGGAAGCTATACTCTTGATGGAAAACATACCTGCACCATGGAATATGGGGAATGAACCGCCACCAGGTGATAGAAGTCTCGAATTCTGTTCTTACCACCGCTTTCATGAACACTTAACAAATGACTGCAGAAATATAAAAAGAATCATCCTCAGAATGATTGACCAAGGAAAGCTGAATCATTTTCTAAAAAGTGAAGAGAATGTTCAACCGTTACCACCACCACCAGAAATTCACATGACAAACTCAGCAAAGGGGAAAGAAACATTCGTAATAGAAGTTGGAGCGAAAGCTAAAAATTTGTTTTGCAACTCCATTGTACATTCGTACCAAACAATTGAAGATTTTCATGATAATGTTCTCAGTAGGGTTTTTGCGAGGGATGCTGATAATAGAGAAGTAATGAACATCGTGAAGACATCGCAGTTAAAAGAATGGCAAATGCAGATTATTTCTTTCACCGCAGAAGAGGTACCTGAAGGCAGGGAGACGCATGATAGCCCATTGGTCGTATAATTGGAAATTAATCCAAAACCTGTTGATGGCGAAGATGATGAAGCAGAAAATTCCTGGGCGATCAATAGAATCCTAATTGATACTGGGAGCTCAGTAAACATCCTTTTTTACCATACTTACAAGACTATGGGAGGGAAGGATGAAGATTTGATACCTTCGACATATAAAATATACGGTTTCAATGGCACAACGAATAAGCCTAAAGGAGAAGTTCATATGAGAATACCCTTGCAAGGATTATCAACTGAAGTTTTGTTCAGTGTAGTCGATGTGGAATCCCCTTATAATGCATTGATCGGACGGCCATGGTTGCATGAAATTCTGGGTGTAGCGTCGAATTATCATCAGTGTATAAAGTTTCCTCATCCTAGTGGTGTTGTAGTTATAAAGGGAGACTGGATGGAAGGACAAAAATGCTATGAGGTTGATGTGGAGAGTTGCGAGGAAAGAGCTGCAATTAGGAAGGGATGGAAGCAAAATATAAAAGATGAACAAAGAAGAGAAAGGTTGATGGTGGATACCATAGATACAAGAGGTGAAGATACATTGCGAAGCAAGTGCATGAAGGCAGTTGAAAATTATGATGGAAAGGAACCATTAAGAGGTTTGAATGGTGCAGAGGCAGAGAGCAGCAGGAGAAAAAGGTGTAAGAAATGAATAGTCGTTATTATCAAAATTAGTGACAAAGGCATATCAAGAGTAGGAGGAAGAAATGATAATTGAAAAAGAAATGCGCGAGAATCTCGCTATCAAGAATGTATGAAAATATGATTGAAGAATTGAAATGAGATTACAACAAACAAAGCAAGATTGTGCGATAGCTTCGCAAACAAAATAACAAGAGATAACCAAAAATTAATGATTGAATGAATTGACAAAAATGAAAGAGTGAGTGAATGGGACGAACCTTTATGGCGTACACCCTAGTTCGCGAATGATATTTCGCAAGAGGCAAATGTAAGCACTTTATAAGGGGGTATCTCTTGACATGGCTCAGGGAAAAGGTTACACCGCTCCTGGAACCTGAGTCATGGAGATTTGGGGCCCATGAAAGCCTATCCGGGAGAGATACCTTGGATTTCCAACTATATATATAAGGTTATACCCTGGTTGGACGCCCGAGGGTCTCTTCCAAGGAGTCGATGTATTCTCAAGGCGCCGAGGTACACGGTTGAGCCAAGAGTGCCCGGGGGAATTTGAAGTGTCTCGGCCATTCTTGGCAAGTCTTGGCACATGCTGCACTCTACCGAAGAAAACTCCACTTAGGGTGCAGTCTCGTAACCATAAACCATATAGGTATAAGGGATAAGAGGCTGCGAAAACAACTCGGTTGTTGTTAAGACCGGATGGGAGGAGCTAGTCTTGTATGGCCGATGTACGCCT
Organism: Papaver armeniacum; assembly: GCA_023531295.1. NCBI lineage: Eukaryota > Viridiplantae > Streptophyta > Magnoliopsida > Ranunculales > Papaveraceae > Papaver > Papaver armeniacum. Next base: position 47,862 of record JAJJWW010000906.1, read on the forward strand.
CCTTGAAGGGGCAACAGGGGAGATGATAAGGGCGACACCCTCCATTAGGGAGCTGATAAGTGTCTTAAGACGCAAATGTCATGAGGCTCCATTTTCGCGAGAAAATTTAGACTTGTCATATTTGTGCGATGATCCTGAAGAGGCAATAATACTAATGTAAGGATAAGACGAGATCAATGGGTCTTTACATGAAAATGTACAGACGTCCTGCGATTTCGTCGCAAGACGGCAATGTCATGGGGCTTTACATTCGCAAGAAATTACAGGCCTATCATATTGTCGCAACGAAAACATCCTGTAGAGGAAATAATACTAAGAAAATGATAAGACAAGGCCAATGGGTCGTTACATGAAAATGTAAAGACGTCCTGCGACCTTGTCGCAATGAGGGGTGGCAAAATAAGACCTTTAACTAGGAAGGCAAAATAAGACCACACAAGCAATGATAAGGCAAGATAAATTGGGTCATTACACAAAATTGTGAAGACACCCTGCGATCTTGTCGCAACAATGAACTTCCACATAAAGAAAGATAAAGTTACATGAAAAATTGAGGAAGCACATAAGCTTGCGAGAATGACTATCTTTCTTCATGTATTTATAAAGAGTTAGCAATAATAGTGGCGAAGTTCAGAAGTCTTATTATTCAGAGATTATTAATTAAACCTATCATTTGAAAATAAATAACAGAGGCAAGTATGGGAATGAATAAATCAAAATCTTGTTATTCATTTTCATATGACAGATTTACGTCAACTGCATTACAAGGAAGAATTGATTATCTAATATGTGCAAATAAAGGAAACAAAGGTTGAATTCATATTTGAATATCCAAGAAGTTTACAATAAGGAGTTAAAAAAATGGAAGATTAAAAGGGGATATATACAGATATTACAAGGAGAAAAAAGAAGAAAATGAAGTTATTTCTTTGTTGGTTCTTCTTCTTCTTTGTCAGATTCTTCAATTTCTTCATTTTCTTCGCCAGATTCCTCTTCTTCGCTAACATCGCTATCGGAGACATCCAAAAAACATATATTCTCAGGAATCTCTTCAAAAAGGCAAGGATAAGAAGAAAGAGGGATATTATGATCTTCGCAGACTATTCTAATAGTTTGGTTGCGAAAACGGACAACATCATTATTGAAATTCGCTACAGTAGACTGTAGTTGCTTCTTCAATTGGGAATATTTGTCATTGCGAAGAGAGAAGTCTTTAGCAAGCTGTGTTTTCTCAGATTCAAGTTCTTTAATTCTTGTCTGAAATCTCTTCTCAGCTTCTGCAAATATGCGACAACGAATTAATAACTTAATAGCAATATTACAGAAAAAGAAGCAATAAGGGATAATAAACAACCTTCTCTGTTAGAAATCATATCTTTAACCAAGGCAGTATGCTCGGCATGAAGACTAACATCAACACCTAAGTTATTTCTGGCGTTATCTAGGACCTTCGCAGCCCAAGCGAATTCGTCATCATTATTTATAACAAGAAGAGAACGAATTTGATTTTCTCGCTCATTAAGTATGACATTTTGACGAAGAGACTCATCTCGCTCAATTTGGAATTCAAGAAGAGCCTTTTGGAATCTCGCTAATGCTTGGGCACCTTGATTAGCAATGCGATCTTTTTCATCTATAAGGCTACTAATTTTATCCCTTAAGATATTAGTTTTCTCATGGGAATCAAGATATAGACGTTTAAATCGGTTGGCTAAACCTAAACTATATCTATGCTCAATTTCTAAGAGGTGATATTTGGTTTGAAGCTCATTTAATGGAAGAGAATTAATTTTGTTTGACGAACTACTTAAAGATTCGTTGAGATGAGCGAGAAGAACATCATTATCCACAAAGGCTCGGGAAATGAATGGAGAAGAATGGCTTCTTGTGAAAGATTATATATGTCTCGAAAATGATAAGTCGGGCAAAGAAAAATAAATGACAAAATGAAAACAAGGAAAAAGGAAGAATTTTTGTACCATAAAGTTGTTGATTAGCGCTTTGAAGAGTAGAAATTTTGTTCTTCTGAGTAGACGACTCAGTTTCCAATTGTTGGATTCTTTTGCGAAGAGCAGCAGTCTCATCTTCATTCTTCTTGCGAGATGTCGCAACTTCAACTTCTAATTCCTCGCTTTTTTTGCGAAGTTGAGTATTTTTTATCAGCTGAGTATTGCATCTCCTTTCAAGATCTGAGGCAACAACAAAAGAAGCTCTCCCAGCCTACAAAGAAAGATAAAGAAATTGTCAAGATATGATTTAAAATTAAAGTTACGAGGAGAAATAGAAATTTAGACATACCAAGGCACTAAGTGCATTTAAAAAGCTAGGAGATACAGATCTGGAAACTCCTTTAAAAGAATCATTGCCCTCAAGTAAGGTAGCATCACATATATTTGCGAGAGCCTCGCATGTGCTAGAAAGATGGTCATCTCCAAGACCTTGCATAGAGTCCGAAAAGATATTAGATAATTGCTCCATAGGGGATTCAGTTAGATGATCATCCTTCGCGAAAGAAACATCTATCTCGTCATCATTGGAACTCTCGCTGGATGGAAGACTTGAGTGAGAACAAGAGTGAGTCTTCCGTTTCTTAGAAAGTGGAGCAGTGGATTTTTCCTTGCGAAGAGGCCCTTTGCCTTTTCCCTTGACCCTCGTAACTTTGGGAGCTTCTCCTTCTTCGGCAATTTCGATATCAATCTTCACACACGAATGAAGATAAGAAACAGAGGCAACAATATTGTTAAAAATAATAAAGAAAAGTGTTTCTTACTTCATCCGTGATTGAGTGAAGTATTGCCAAAGTACTCGCCTTTGGATTTCTTTTGTAGCTCCTTCTCAGTTTAATAATCTGAAAAATTCGCAAGATTAGATATAAGAGGAAGTGAAGATTGTAAAATAAGTAAAAAACAGGAAACATACCTCTTTTGCCTTTTCGGGCCAATTAAATTCCCAAGGGTGATAATTTGCGAGATTCGCAGGGAGTACATGGGAACCAGAAATGTAAGGTCCGCTCAAAAATAGTGGAAAGACACACCATTTCTCATCTTTGGAATATCGAGGAACATTATTCTTGCCCGAATGCCAATCAATGTCTTGCATAAGCAGTTTGTCACTAGGAATATTATCCTTTCTCTTCAACCGCGCACCCCAGCGAGATTTATCATTCTTCATGTTAATTACGTCATAGTTTCAAAGAAATTTTCTGTTGTGTACTTTTCAGCGATTATCTCTAAACTTGCAAAGTTAGGATCCTTAACGTTATTAGGGTATAGAGATCCTTTACCAGCGCCGCGATTGGCAAATTCAAGCATTAGACGGATGCAATCACCACTTAATTGATAAATCGCTCGCGAGAATTTCTCATGAGCAAGCATTTCATAGAACAAGGCAGATTCGGGATTGTATAAGGGAATGGGAAGACCTGCGAGGATCTGACCTAGCGAGATTATGATTTTCCGATCATCACATTGATGATCGAAACAACTTTGCAGAAAGGATAGATGAAGATTCTTGATTGGGAATAGTAGATAAGGTGAAACCTTTCTCTTGCAATTTTTTTTGAGTTTCATCTAAAAGGGTTTCATATCTACGAACAGGAGGAGCCATTTTTAGAGTATGGGAATGATTGGAGAATTGAGGATCAAGAGAAAGAAGAAAAGGAAGATTTGCAGTAGCAGAAGCGCAAAAGTAAAAAGAAGAAGAGGAAGATAAGAAAACTATATATATAGAGAAGAATTCTCGAGAAGATAAATGCATTTAGTGCGAGAAGGGACGTGAACGGTCAAGAAAAAACGGTTGAAAGAGACGTGTCAAGAAAAGAGTGGAAAAAGAAACGTATGTGATAAATTCTGTGTAAAAGTACGGGGTCATAACAGATAAAGATGAACAGTTGCGGCATTTTAAAACACTAATTCTCATGACATTCTCTTCTTCGCAGAGAAGACATGAACAGAGGCAAGATGTAGGATCAGAATATCGCAACACCAATACCTTGCGAGATTAGTAAACGACAGCATCGCGAAGGAGTCGCAGGGAAGTAAAATGAATGACGCAATGAATGACGACAGCCAGAACACGAGGAAGATGTGAAGACCTAGCGAAGTTTAAGAGTGTCGCGAGATTGCATACTTGTACACTTGCGATATTTCGCAAGTCGTTCCCGAAAATAAAGGACATCTTAGCTGTCATCCACTGTGTACTACCCTATATAAAGAGTTGAACAAGTTTGTTGTGAGGGGAGTTCTTTTTGAAGTGTGAGGCAAGTCAGTAGGAGAGAGAAAATTTGTAGTGATTGTAATTTCTTTGGCTCTGTTTTATCTTCTCTTGTAAACATTTCAAGAAAATAATCAATAAAATTTATAGTTATTCATCTTCAAATGGATTAGTTGTGTGAATTCTAGTGAGGGGTGTAGTGTAGGATTTCCTGCAACTACATTGGCTTTCCAAAAGTCGCGCCAATACGTTAATGGCATGCCAAACATGGCAAACGTACATACCAAACGTGCCATTCCGCTCCGGCATACTAGTGACATGCCGAGCATGCCATGCCTCGCCAAAACTCTAATTGGCATACCAAACATCCCAAACGTGCCACTTTGCCACAGAAGCATGCCGAACGTGGCAACGTACCATAAATAGCGCGCCAACGTGCTAACCTACTTCCTGTTCGTGGCCAAACGCCATAACATATTCCAATTAGGGTATCCCGAACACGACCCTGCCTTGGTGGCATTGGTCGAAACCCTAATTCCCAGTCGTGGCCCAATTACGCCGCTTTGGCCCTACAACATGCCACGAGCCATGTGGGACCCAACAAATCCTAAAAATGGCGCCATTCTATAATCACCCGTGGCCATCCTTGCGCATGTGGTTATTCCCATATTATGGCCTGCCATAATTCCTTTAAATGTGGCCATGGCACCAATTGCAAAAAGCGCCACCATGCCGCGGCCATGCCACACGCGCTAATGAGGGTTTCAGTATGCCTAATCCTAATTTAGCTAAAGTTTCCACGCCAACTAAGTGAAGTAATTCTCCAAAGGCCTTTAATTTTGGTATAGCAACAGGGCCAATGTTGCCGGAGCCATATTTGGGCCTGACACCAATATGCCAAAATAGCTGCCATGGCTACGCCAGGCGCCACTATACCACGGCTACGCCAGGCGCCACTATGTCACTGGCATGCGCCAATGACGCCACTGTGCTACCATCAGGCGCCAACAGAATGTGGCCATAATCCATGGCCACCCTTTCTCATGAGTTACAATCTCAGTCGTCCAAATTCTCCACAGAATTGACAGGGTTGTGGTAAGTTTTGGGCGACCAACTAAGACATGTCTAATAGCATCACATGTTATTCTCGTGCGGCAAGTCTCCTGACTTTGACTTGACACACATAGCAATCTGCTACATGTTTTCCGTGAAAACACTCGAGACATCAAACATGTCACAAACTGGGGAATGCTCATCAGGGTATTGGTCTGGCGGTTTACAGCGTGCGGTGTGCAACACGCCCATTATAAGAAAGTGTCAGAAAGCAGGGCAGTTAGTGGCGGTAAGAAGTAGTGGGTGTAAATTAACCAACTTCCTCCATGGTGGGAACGTGGTCTCTGGCATTTACGCATAACCCCACTTCTCCATTACTCAATCACTCTTACTTTCTACGAGATCAGGGTCCGTTCAATATGACTTGTATAAATAGGTGTTGATGGTGGATTTTCATTTAAGGTTAAATTTGTAAAACCGAAAAAAATTATGCGCTGACATCTTGTAAAAGATAAAGCCATTAATAAGTGTTGGATACTTCCTCACTTAATTCACCAAGAATGGAGCATGTGGCAACAATCCCATTCTGTGAATACATGAAATTCCTCCAGGTTGGAGCATATGGCAACAACCCCATCCTGTGAATTTCATATCAGCCTTGTATTTCTAGTACTCATTATCGTGTGGCATGACGACTGAGTGTTACTCTTACAGAGTAACACGAACCTCCAAGCACTATAATGAAACCATGTACGAAATACCCGTACGGAAAGTGACTCTCGGTGTGTTATACTAGCCCGATTGAGCCCTCTCGGTGTGTTATACTAGCCCGATTGAGCATCCGGACCGATCTGTATTAGTCCGGATATGATCGCGATCATCCAACTCCATAAGCATGATTGGATGACCCGGATCAATTCCATCACCCCAAGCGGGTATGGAATATCCACTGCCGAACCAATGCGGAACCCGCACGGTCGGCCATTGGCCTAGCTTGCCAAAAAACGTTCATACCAAGCATTATGGACGGAAAACCCTAAATTAGGGTTTGCGGCATATTACATGTGTCACAAAGCAGTCTCAACCATCCATCTTCGCAGGTATAGATGGAGGGTGTAGATGTAGATTTAAAGGGCCCAGAGCATTTCAACACGATCACCGTGGGCCCGCCTATACACTTGACCAATCGTTCAAGACCAACCATGTTTGGTCGTGACAAAATCATCGCCCAAACAAGAGATGACGCACGGCTTTGAAACCCAAAATTAGGGTTTTGAGCATCACGAGCGTCCATCTTCTCCGGCATGAATGGAGGGTCCAAGATTAGATTAAGCAGGTCCGGTCATACCAGCATGACCACCGTGGACCCATCTATTCCCTAACTCGATCGTCCAAGGCATATCATGCCTGGCTAATCCAAAATGCACGCCCAAACTAGCGTGGTCACACCTCCCAAACCGCAAACTGATCTCGATCACTCAATTTCGCCGGACGATTTGGATGGCTCAGATCACGTTTTCATGGGATATTCAGGTATAGGCGTGAACACCAGCCTACCACCTTCACACCAGGCCAATCGGCCAAGACCGACCAAGATTGGTCGTCTTGGAACGTGTGCCCAAAGTGGGCGTGACATGCGGCCCTTAAGGCACTAGTTTTTGTCACAAATCGATCTCGACCACTCGATTTCACCGGATGAATCGAGTGACCCGAGATCATACTTTCGTGAGGTAATGGGGTATAGGCGCATACACCATCATGCCGTCTACACGCATGTATGGTCGGCACAGCCAAAATTATATCCCATGATTGGTTTCGACCAAGTCGAAGAGTGATGCCCGCGCACCTCTTCAAAACCCTAATTTCATTAACGGTCAGCAGATGAGTGTCTCAAAGATCATCTCATTCGTCCAACTTCACCAACCTGGTTATACAACCCTGGTCGGAGTTAATTGGTCAGTGAGGCGTCATTACCCATCACTTTACCACACCATGATGCAAGACTCAGATAAAATACACACGATACTTCACAAGTATCGACTTCCGAATAACGCAGTTTATTCAATTCAAGATTACATGCTATCTTTCGTGGATCCACGATCCACACATTCCGAACATCAATCATGTCACAAACTCGGGGGATACATCTTTGGGTTATTGGTCTGGCGGTTTACGAGCGTGCGGCGTGCAACGCGCCATCACAAGAACGTGTTAGGAAGTCATGGACGGTTAGAGATGAACAAGAGAAGTGGGCAAGGCTGGTCGTGTATCACCAACGCACAACTCAACTACTCCATCACTCTACTTCCTCCACTTCCCACGAGAGACGTGAATAAGACTCGATGACTTGTATAAATAGGTTCTCCACCCTATTTCCAAACAACAGAGGAAAACAACAAGAAAACACCCAGAGCCTGCTTACACCCATCGTAAGCTTGTTCACTTTCCTGTTGCAAGTCATAAGCAAGTCTACACCTTCACAATCTCAACACCTTCTTCGCTTCCCTCCCTAAGATTAACCCCATCTCCTTCACTTTGTGACCGAAACAAGTCTGGAACGGCCATTTCTTGGTTTAGGCCGGACTTGCACAGATTGATCTCTCGAATCTACAAGCACTCACCGCGCAGTGCATTTGTTTAAGGTTTAGATTCATTCCTCATCCATACTCCAAATTACCAAAATTCTACAGGAATAGTTTTCACCCATAAACAATTGGCGACCACAGTGGGAGGTTAATCTCTCGGTTGTAAAGTCAATTTCTTCAATACCATTCATTCAATTTCGAGATGGTTGGTCTTAGGACCGCTTCCACAGTCTCAAATCCTGATGGTTCCTCCAACGGAGATACCCCTCCTCCTAACGGCGTATCCGACGGCATGATCAGCAGATTTCCAACATTAAGCGAACTAGCACGGGTCAGGGAAAACATGGAGATTCACACGAAGAACATGGAGCTAATCAAAGAAGCCGTAGATGAAAATGGCATACTTGATCTCATCATCAAGATGACGTCTATGGAGAGATGAGCATTAGGAGATTTCTATATAGGGGACTAATTCCCCTCGAGATCAACGGTTTACCACGAACGAGAGATCAGAGTGGATCAGAAGCGGCATCTCTAGTGGAAAGCTTGTGTGAACTCTTGCACCTCTCGAGGAATCAACGGACGAGAGACGTTTGCCGCAATTAATAAAATAGCTCGGATGTACACCGACTCCTTCTCGTCCAGAAGTCCTAGCTGCATCGGAAATATCTCAGAACAATGTTACATTTACTGAAGACGACATGATGGCGAGAGGAGGGTCACAACCGGGACCTACATGTTACCGCACACATCAAGGGTTCGGAGTTCAGAAGAGCCCTCATCGACATAAGAGCATCTTCGAATGTGATTACGCTCAAGACACTCAGGACAGCCAAGGTTAGTCCATGCAAGATTGTACGACAGCCCCACCACAATGACAGACTTCAAGGAAATCGACCAAAGACATACGGTACGTCAATTTAAATTTATCAGTAGGTCCCGTTCAGTCAAAGGTGAAATTTGAAGTCATAGAAAAGGAACCGGACTACCATATGATATTTGGGAGACCATGGCTTCACGACAATAAGGTCATCCCTTCAACATATCACCAGTGCCTGAAGACCATGCTAAATGAGGAAGTCATCCGTATTCCTGCGTCATTGTCTCCGTATGCACCGATATTCGGAGTAGAACTATTTGAGCCGAAAAACTCCGCAGAGAAGGGCAGAAAAAGTCCTGTGCACCCCACTACCCACGTGGGCTTCAATCCAGGAAGAAGACCGACTTACACCACTGGAGGCCAAACACTACAACACACGTTCTGTAACGAGGCGTCCATCTCTATACGGTGAGACTTCAACTCATGCTCACACCAAAAGGGGACGCACTTTCGAGGCGAAACGTGATCAGAAGGGGAGAACAATATACCGGCGCCGCTGTTAGCAATTAGCAGGAGAGACTGGAACCCAGCCTCTCCGCCCAATTGAATGCTGCAAGAATGATGAAATACAAGATGAGGTATTGGATGCCCCGCAACAGCTACAAGATGGAACCAATTCCACCACTGACGAGCTCGAGACTATCAACATCGGGAATGAAGAATCCCCCAGACCTGTCTCTATCAGTTCGACTCTGTCCGCGGACGAATGTGCAAGTCTTGTTCATCTACTCAAAGAGTACCAAGATGTGTTTTCCTGGACATACGAGGAAATGTCTGGTCTAGATGAAAAATTGGTCACCCATCACCTACATGTCATACCTGGATCTAAGCCAATCAAGCAATCCCCGAGGCAATTCAGACATGAAGTAGAGGAACAAATCAAGAACGAAATTCAGAAGCTGCTAGCTGCTGGCTTCATCAGGCCTATTCATCATCCAACCTGGTTAGCCAATGTGGTCCCAGTAAAGAAGAAAAACGGACAGATCCAGTGCTGCGTGGATTTCAGAGACTTGAACAAGTGCTGCCCCAAGGACGACTTTCCTCTACCTAACATCGACATGTTAGTAGACGCCACCATAGGACACGTCATGTTCTCCTTCATGGATGGTTACAGCGGATACAATCAGATAAGGATGTATGAGCACGATGCGAGTAAGACAGCTTTCCGAACCCCTCTTGGCAATTTTTACTATACTGTTATGCCATTCGGTTTAAAGAACGCCGGCGCAACGTACCAACGTGCTATGACGGCAATATTCCACGACATGATGCATAAACAAGTAGAAGACTATGTAGATGATATCGTGGTCAAGTCAAAGGCTCGAGCAGATCACACCAACGTCTTACGTCAAGTATTTGAGAGGTGTCGGGAATACAAGTTAAAGATGAATCCTTTGAAATGCGCTTTCGGTGTCTCCTCAGGTAAATTTCTAGGATTCCAAGTGACTGCAGAAGGAATAAAGGTAGACCCGTCCAAGACTCAGGCTATCCTCACAATGCCGCCTCCCCGAACTGTGAAGGAGCTCCAGAGTTTCATGGGCAAGGTGAACTACATTCGACGTTTCATACCTGGTTTAGCCCAACTTACCGCCTCGTTCACCCCCTTACTGAAGAAAGGAGCCAGCTTCGTTTGGACCGCAACCCAGCAGGAAGCTTTTCGAAAGATCCAACGAATACTATCATCTCCATCCATCATGAAGTCTCCTGTACAAGGGAAGCCGTTGTGTCTCTACACTGCCTTCAGTGACACTGCCGTAGGGGCTTTACTCGCTCAGAAGACGATGAGGGAATCGAACGCCCCCATATACTATTTCACCCGAATATTGAGGGACGCTGAACTCGGATACCCCAGCAGCGGAAAAGGCGTGTTTAGCCTTGATCCATTCCATTCAGAAGTTTAGGCATTACCTGCTGTCTAATAGGGTGATACTCGTGTCTAAATCCGATCCCGCAAAGTTTTTACTTTCAAAGCCGGTCCTGACTGGAAGGACAAGCAAATGGCTTCTCCAAATGTCAGAGCTGGACATAACGTGTGCGTCACCTAGAGCTATCAAGGGTCAAGCAGTTGCAGACTTACTGGCAGCGTTTCCTGGCGAAGGCACTACAGAACTACATGAAGACCTCCCTGGAGAATTTCCAGATGTCTCTGTTTTGGAGGAAGAAATGTGGCTCCTGTATTTTGATGGCTCTGCTACCCCTAGCAGTAATACTGGAGGAGCAAGCGTGGTGTTAGTCTCTCCAACCGGAGAAGTATTTTCACATTCCTTCAAATTAGACTTCGAATGCACCAACAACTCAGCAGAATATGAAGCTTTCCTCATAGGGCTTTCAATAGCTAAACAAGCAGGAGTCACGCGTCTGGAGATAAGAGGTGACTCCAAACTACTGGTAAATCAGATGAATGGAGTGTACGCATTGAAGGAAGTGACACTAGCTCCATACCGGTCAGAAGCACAAAATTTATTAAACTACTTTGCCGACGCAACCATAATCCATGTTGATCACGGCAACAATAAACATGCCGATTGTCTGGCAACATTGGCTTCCAAACTGAAATTCGAAGGAGCGGAAGAAACCCTGACAGTAAAGAGGAGAACCATAGAGTCGACATGGCTGTGACAACGCGAAGACATCAGGACTGATGATTGGCGAACTCCGATCATTCAAGAGCTCAACAACCCACTCTCCCGAGGAAAGGTCGGTCTCAAAACCCTGCAGAACTTCTTCATGCTTCATGGTATGTTGTACTATCGAAAACCGGATGGTTCTCTGTCAAGATGTCTTGGAGATGACGAATCGCAACTACAGCTAAACCGTGTTCACAATGAAATTTGTGGACAATCATTGGTGGTAACGCTTTACCGACGACTCCAGCGTCTGGGCTATTACTGGCCGGAGATGGAAACTCAATCCAGACTACTTCAGAAGTCCTGCTCAAATTGCCAAGCACCACCACACCAATCGGAAATTTTTAGTGTGAACCACACTGGGGACTGGAAAGAGCCATACATCAACTATCTTCGTGATGGAGCAACTTTCGCCAACCAAAAGGATGCCATCAAGATAAAGCAAAAGGCCAAGCGGTTCGTATACCACGGAGGCATCTTGTCACCGCAAGAGTTTCGGAGGTAAACTATTAAGATGCCTGGCTGGGTTAGAAATTCCGATCATTTTGAAGGAAACACACGAAGGGGAACATCAAGGGAAGAGGAAACTGTTCCTCCAGATACACGAGAAATATTATTGGCCGACCATGGAGGATGACGCGGCCGCTTTTGTTCAAAGCTGTCACAATTGTCAAATTCATGGAGACCTTGTTCACGCACCTTCCACCCCTTTGCACTCGATAAGCAGTCCGTGGCCATTCTACAAACTGGGACCGGACATCATCGGGAAAAATCAACCCGCCTCATCGAAGCAGCACGAGTACATCATAACTGCGACGGAATACTTCACCAAATGGGTAGAAGCCATCCCACTGCGAGGAACTACAGGAGCAACAATTGCGGCTTTCATTAAAGAACACATCATTTGTCGTTTCGGTATACCTAAGCATATTATCACCGATAATGGCACTCCCTTCGCCAATAAATAGGTACGAGAGTTACTTGAAGGATATGGCATCAAACAGGTTTTCTCCACCATCTACTATCCTCAAGGGAACGGACAAGCTGAGAGTACCAACAAGACGTTGATCCGGATCATCAATCGAACTGTACATGACAATCCTAGAGAATGGCATGACCAGTTACCAATGGCGTTGTGGGCATACCGTACGGCACCTAGAAGCTCCATTGGGGTCTCCCCATATTCACTTGTTTACGGAGCAGACGCAATTCTCCCAGCAGAAATCAAAATCCCATCAGCCAGGATTACAACGATGACCGGGATCCATTGGAACGAGGATGAAGCCTCTGACTCTAGAATAGCGGAGTTAGACACTCTGGATTCCAGGAGAAACAAAGCGGAAGAACGTACTCAGGTATACAGGAATAGACAAGACTGTGAAACCACGTATTTTCAAAGTGAGAGATTTGGTCTTGAAAACGGCCAAGCATATCCAGCAAGACATGTCTGCACCAAAATTTTCACCAAAATGGGAAGGTCCTTACACAGTCACCAAGGCCTACAATACTGGTTACTACAAGATCATTAAGGTGGACGGCCGGAAGCAGCAATCATCAATGGAAAGTGGCTCAAGGCGTATCATTCCTAACCACTATCTCGTTGTGTCAACAATATAGGCATTTATTTTTCATTACATATTTGAATCATCAATTATATTCAGAGATGTGTCAGTGAAAAACCTGTTTCACCAATCAATACCAATGTAGTTTATTCCGCAAAGACGTTCAAAAAAAAAAAAACTTTTGACATAAAAGTTATTAACAATAAGGGAGTGCAGCTTAGAAGAGGCCATCTAGAAGATTATAGTTCCTTGAGAGCATCATCTCCAGTCTAGCTTGATATCTTTCTGTTCTTTTCTTCAAGTCCTGCACAGCCTGCTCTACCTTCTCTGATTCTGCAGCCAGAGCCTTCTCCTCTTCCAAGATAGCTTTCGCAGCAGGAACAACATTTACGAGGATACCAGCTCGATCAACCTTGATGGTATCAAGACGCTGCCGCAACCAGCCCACGTTGAACTCCATGGATTCGCAGGTAGATACCATATTCTCCCACTTTTCGAGGCTTGATTCAGCAACGTTGCGGATAGAAATACTCTCCATCTCAGCAATCATGGGAAGAAGGCAGTTTACCGCGGTGACCAAAGCAGATGAACAGTGTCGGACCACGTTCCTGGTTGCAATATGGCCGTACTTCCTCCATAACTTTGTGTACAAAGGCACAAACTCCTTCCGCACCAGGAATCCACCGACATCTCGGTAGCTGGAGGATAAACACTTCATGCAAACATCGAATGAAAGACCTGCATTTGGGTATTCATAAGATGAGATACCCAGGTCAGCATCTTCGAGGTTCACAGGGGTAGGCGTGTTTGAGTTTGAAGGAAGAGGACTGGTTAAGTCATCATCATCGATAACCGTCACACATGTTCCGGTCGGGTATCTCTGCAAGAATGAAGGGATTATTTACCTGATATTTATGAAGAACAAACAATGGTTCAGAAAAAGAAAAAAGAGACAAACCGGTATGATCTTCTTGACCCGGAGAAAACGAACAGGGGATTGATCATGGAGCCCAGACGCGGGTCGTGCACGTTTAATGGAAGATCCTGGATGGTATGAAGAAGACGATCCACTGTTGTTCGACATGATAAGGAAACGGAGTTTCTGCGAGAAAGCCCTATTAAAAAAATCGTAAAAATGGTTCAAAATCTCTACACCTGCATATATGCTGAGAAAGCCCTAAAATGATTACGACGCCCGATATATGAGGATTCAACACCGACCAAGTCAGGCTTTCTTTTGAACCCTAATCAAGAATCAGAAGAGCATCTGGATACGAGCGATTCAACCAGCAGTGTGCAAACACCCACGCCCAGGATCCCAGTAGAAGAAGAATCCTATCCCTGACTCAAACACCTAAGGGAGGAAGCCGGCTCATCAAGGCTTGTGGTCACGCACGTATGGAGGATTGCCCACGGCCAGAATCCCTCCAGGTAGACTTCCTTTATCTTATCTCCTTACGTTTGTATATGTCACCATCTCATGCCTACCCCACAATAGTGTAACTATTATGTGCTAGGCAGGGGACTTAATGTTGATGGTGGATTTTCATTTAAGGTTAAATGTGTAAAAACCGGAAAAAATTATGTGCTGACATCATGTAAAAGATAAAGCCATTAATAAGTGTTGGATACTCCCTCACTTAATTCACCAAGAATGGAGCATGTGGCAACAATCCCATTCTGTGAATACATGAAATTCCTCCAGGTTGGAGCATGTGGCAACAACCCTATCCCGTGAATTTCATATCAGCCTTGTATTTCAGTACTCATTATCGGTGTGGCATGACGATCGAGTGTTACTCTTACGCAGTAACACGAACCTCCAAACACTATAATGAAACCATGTACGAAATACCCGCATGTGGCTGACTCTCGGTGTGTTATACTAGCCCGATTGAGCCCCTCTCGGTGTGTTATACTAGCCCGATTGAGCATCCGGACTGACCGTATCAGTCCGGATATGATCACAGTCATCCAACTCCATAAGCATGATTGGATGACCCAGATCAATTCCATTATCCCCAAGCAGGTATGGAATATCCACTGTCGAACCAATGCGGAACCCGCACGGTCGGCCATTGGCCTAGCTTGCCAAAAAAACGTTCATACCAAGCATTATGGACGGAAAACCCTAAATTAGGGTTTACGGCATATTACATGTGTCGCAAAGCAGTCTCAACCATCCATCTTCGCAGGTATAGATGGAGGGTGTAGATGTAGATTCAAAGAGCCCAGAGCATGTCAACACGATCACCGTGGGCCTGCCTACACACTTGACCAATCGGTCAAGACCAACCATGTTTGGTCGTGACAAAATTGTCGCCCAAACAAGAGATGACGAACGGCTTTGAAACCCAAAATTAGGGTTTTGAGCATCACGAGCGTCCATCTTCTCCGGCATGAATGGAGGGTCCAAGATTAGATTAAGCAGGTCCCGGTCATACCAGCATGACCCACCGTGGACCCATCTATTCCCTAACCCGATCGGCCAAGGCATATCATGCCTGGCTAATCCAAAATGCATGCCCAAACTAGCGTGGTCACACCTCCCAAACCTCAAACTTATCTCGACCACTCAACTTCGCCGGACGATTTGGATGGCTCAGATCACGTTTTCATGGGATATTCAGGTATAGGCGTGAACACCAGCCTACCACCTTCACACCAGGCCGATCGGCCAAGACCGACCAAGATTGTTCATCTTGGAACGTGTGCCTGAAGTGGGCGTGACATGCGGCCCTTGCGACACTAGTTTTCTGTCACAAATCGATCTCGACCACTCGATTTCACCGGATAAATTGAGTGACCCATATCATACTTTCGTGAGGTAATGGGTTATAGGTGCCTACACCATCATGCCGTCTACACGCATGTATGGTCGGCCTGTCCAAAATTGTATCCCATGCTTGGTTTCTACCAAGTCAAGAGTGATGCCTGCGCGCACCTCTTCAAAACCCTAATTTCATTAACTGGTCGCAGATGAGTGTCTCAAAGATCATCTCATCCGTCCAACTTCACCAACCTGGTTATACAACCTTGGTCAGAGTTAATTGGTTAGTGAGGCGTCATTACCCATCACTTTACCACACCATGATGCGCACTGATAAAATACACACGATACTTCACAAGTATATCGACTTCCCCGAATAACGCAGTTATTCAATTCGCATTACATGCTATCTTTCGTGGGATCCACGATCCACACATTCAGACATCAATCATGTCACAAACCGGGGGATACATACCGGGGTATTGGTCTGCGGTTTTAAAGCGTGCAACGCGCCATCACAAGAACGTGTTAGGAAGTCATGGACCAGTTAGAGATGAACAAGAGAAGTGGGCAAGGCTGGTCGTGTATCACCAACGCACAACTCAACTACTCCATCACTCTACTTCCTCCACTTCCCACGAGAGACGTGAATAAGACTCGATGACTTGTATAAATAGGTTCTCCGCCCTATTTCCAAACAACAGAGGAAAACAACAAGAAAACATCCAGAGCCTGCTTACACCAATCGTAAGCTTGTTCACTTTCCTGTTGCAAGTCATAAGCAAGTCTACGCCTTCACAATCTCAACACCTTCTTCGCTTCCCTCCCTAAGATCAACCCCATCTCCTTCACTTTGTGACCGAAACAAGTCTGGAACGGCCATTTCTTGGTTTAGGCCTCGAATCTACAAGCACTCACCGCGCAGTGCATTTGTTTAAGGTTTTGATTCATTCCTCATCCATACTCCAAATTACCAAAATTCTACAGGAATAGTTTTCACCCATAAACAATAGGTTTTACATATTCCAACAAAACAACAAGTTTTGGTGAGAACAACAACACAATATCCAGAAAAATACCAAGTAACTGATAGCTTTCATTTGGCAAGCCAGTTCCAAATTCTGATACAAGTCATAAAAAACCACATCTTCGTAATTAACCATTCTGGTCTGAACACCTTCTTCGCTTCCCTCCCTAAGACCAACCCTTCTCCTTCACTTTGTGATTGAAGCAAGACTGGAACGGCCATTTCTTGGTTTAGGCCAGGATTGTATAGATTGATCTCTCGAATCTAAAAGTACTCCCGTGAAGTGCATTTGTTTTAGGTTTAGACTCGTTTCTCATCCACACACCCAAATTTACCAAAACCAATAGAAACGGTTTTTACCCATAAACAAAGGGTTCACAACATTATGAGATCGAATATCAAGGTAATAAAACCGAAATCAAACATCCCATAAACATCCATAGCAATAATAAAGCATTCAAGAACATGCTATGTAAATCAAAAACCATCACAAGAAAAATTATAAATCAAATAATTTTATTCATAATAGACTTAATACAATCATTAAAAGAAACCAAAATTGATGTGTATTTTATTAGATTAAGTATTACAGCATATAACTTAATCTCTAGTGGTGCTCTTGTTGTTCACTGAGGTTTCTTCAGTATTCAAAATTTTAAAGCAAGTCTCAAGAGACTTGTCAGCAACCACTTCTTGTTTTTCAAGCTCTTCAATTAGAACCTTAAGTTCAGCAAGAACTCCTATTGTTCCTTCAATCTTTTATTTTACCCAATCTTGATGTCGAACAGTCAGAACAAGATTCATTAGTGACTATATAAAGATTTCTGCAACTCGGGCGAGTTGAGCTCTGCAACTCGGGCGACGGAATCGGGCGAATTTTTTCTTCTCGATCTTTGTTTTAGTAAGTCAATTCCATTAATTCAGGTGTTTCTTTGAGATAATTAGCAATCAATAAGCTTTCTGATTCATCTGTATTGTATAATGATTGATTTTAGTAGTGAAATCTGACTTAAATATGTCGGAGAACGTAAATTTTCAGTCGGATGGTGATGTTACACAAAATTTTAGATCTGAAAAATCTTCAAATTCGACAAATCCTTTTAATACAGTTGTTATATCTGATGTGGAGATTGATGAAAGTCTAGAGGAGTGGAAGTTCAGTTTGATTGGTAGGTTGGATTTGGTTCATTTGAAAATAGCAGTAGCAGAAACAAGCTTAAGAATTCAATGGAAACATCAGGGTAATTGTCAAATCATTCCAATAGGCAGAGGTTTCTTTACTATTAAATTGGACAATGGTGAGGATATGAAACATATTTATTAAGGTTTTTGGAAGGTGGAGTCTTAGGTTTTGAGCATCAGATATTAGGAAAGGGATTTTAAGCCAGAATTACAGAAATCTTCTTCTGCTTTTGTATGGGTAGTTTTTCCAGGCTTAAGCATTGAATATTGGAAGGAAAACATATTGATGTCTATGGGTGGTGTAGTTGGTAGGCCAATTATACTTGATGAAACAACCTTGAAAAAGGAGGTTGGTTATTATGCAAGTATTTTGGTAGAAGTTGATCTCAATAATGCTATACCTAATACAGTTTGGATTGAGACTAAATATGGGAAATTTGAACAAGAAATCAGCATACCAAAAGTTCCTAAGTTCTGTATTCATTGTCAAGTAATTGGAAATTTTGTCTCAGAGTGTAGAAGTAAAAGAAGAGAGCAAACTCAAAAAGGGAAGACTCAAAAATTTAGACAGCAATGGAGATACACTCCAAAGAAAAAGGCACCTCCTTCTTCTGGTGGTTTTGATATCTGTCCTCCTCCTTTGAATGACAAAGTTGAATCATCGGAACAAGGAGAAAAAGGATTATTAAAGAATGGGGAGGAGAATGGATTTTTGATTCATTCTAATCAAACTGAGGGAAGTACTTCAGATACAGTGGAATTTACTGGTATTCTAGACTCTCATCAAGATTTTCCCTGTTTATCACAAGAAAGAATTTTAGAAGTTGGTAATATTATTCCATCTATACATTCAATAGCTCCAATTTTGTTTGAACCTTCTGTTGAGATGAGTACAACTCGGGTATTATCAAATATCAGTGTTTCTAAAGAGGGAGAATGGAAAGATGTTTCTGGGAAAGCTCCAAAGGCAAGGAAGGTTAATACTAATTTAAATGAATCATCTGGTGGTAAGAACTTTATATCACTAAGCAAATTTAATGCACTTATTGAAGTAGCAGGGAAACAACATAAAGTTTTTTCTAGAGTTGTTGGGAAACCTCCCAAAGGTAAAATACAAAAAGTTACCTGTAATGTTGTAACTATAAAACAAGCTCATAATTCAGTTAACAATATTTAAGGTGTGGGGAGTTCTGATACTTCTCAACCATCATCTTCCTTATGAGAGTAGCCTATTGGAATGTCAGAGGCTTGAGAAGAATTCAAGCTAAAGACAAACTTAGAAGTTTAGTACAACAATTTAATCCTTCTTTTTATGGGTACTCGAACCAAAGTAAGGGCCTCTAGTAGAATTTTAAGACAGTTGAAACTTCCTGGAATGAATCAATTATTAATTCATAATTCAAGTGAATAGTTAAAGGGAAATATTTGGTTGTTTTGGCATTCCTCTATATCTACCCCCTCAGTAATATCTTCCACAAGACAAACTATTACAGTTCAAGTTGGTGATGTTCTTGTTACAGGTATTCATGCAGTTTGTTTGACAACTGATAGAAGACTTTTATGGGAGGATTTATTACTTATAAGTACAAGAAACATGCCTTGGATGATTTTAGGAGACTTTAATGTGGTTTTATCTGCTGAAGAAAATAAAGGTGGTAGACCTCCACTCAGATTAGCAATGCAAGAATTCAGAGATTGCTTAGATTCCTGTAATTTAATCCAAGCAATCGAACGGTATTCAATTTTCTTGGTACAATAACAGAGAAGGAAAAAAAAGGATTATGTGTGATTTGGATAAGGCTTTTTACAATGTAAAATGGTTAGAAAAATTTGATACATGGAGCTACAAGGTTGGAGTCAGAAGCACTTCAGATCATGGCCCTTTATTGGGTGGAGTGGTGCAAAATATCAAACCTAATAATATCCCATTCAGATATCAATCAGTTTGGACTACTCATCCTAATTTTATGCAAGTAATACAAGATTCTTGGATGGAGGTATGTGAAGGAAATCCTGTTTTTGTTTTATGAACAAATTAAAAAGATTGAAAGTAATCCTTAAGAAGTGGAACTGGGAGGTTTTTGGTGACTTAAGACTTAAAGTTAAAACTACAGAGGAGGAAGTTCTTGAGGCTACCTTAAGGTCAGATGATGACCCTGAGAATATTGAACTACTTAACAATTTAGTTACTTGTTTATGGGTGAAAACTACTCATGCAGAATTTGGAATTTGGGGTGTGAATGAGGAATGAATCTAAACCTTAAACAGATGCACTGCGCGGTGAGTGCTTGTAGATTCGAGAGATCAATCGTGCAAGTCCGGCCTAAACCAAGAAATGGCCGTTCCAGACTTGTTTCGGTCACAAAGTGAAGGAGATGGGATTGATCTTAGGGAAGGAAGCAAAGAAGGTGTTGAGATTGTGAAGGTGTAGACTTGCTTATAACTTGCAACAGGAAAGTGAACAAGCTTACGATTGGTGTAAGCATGCTCTGGGTGTTTTCTTGTTGTTTTCCTCTCTGTTGTTTTTTTCTTTGTTCTTGGAAATAGGGCGGAGAACCTATTTATACAAGTCATTGAGTCTTATTCACGTCTCGTGGGAAGTGGAGAAAGTGGAGTGATGGATTAGTGGAGTTGTGCGTTGGTGATACGCGACCAGCCTTGCCCACTTCTCCTGTTCATCTCTAACCGTCCATGACTTCCTAACACGTTCTTGTGATGGCGCGTTGCACGTTACACGCCGTAAACCGCCTGCACCAATACCCCGATATGTATCCCCCGGTTTGTGACATGATTGATGTAATGCGGAATGTGTGGATCGTGGATCCACGAAAGATAGCATGTAATCTTTGAATTGAATAATTGCGTTATTCGTGAAGTCGATACTTGTGAAGTATCGTGTGTATTTTATGTGTATCTTGCATCATGGTGTGGTAAAGTGATGGGTAATGATGCCTCACCGACCAATTAACTCGACTGTGGTTGTATAACTGCGGGTGAAGTTGGACAGATGAGATGATCTTTGAGACACTCATCCGCGACCGTTAATGAAATTAGGGTTTTGAAGAGCGCGCAAGCATCGGCTCTTCACTTGGTCGAAACCAAGCATGGGAAGGATTCGGAGAGGACCGAGGGGCGTGCGTGTAAATAGCATGCCGATGTACACGTCCATATCTCACTTGTCCCATGAAGGTGCGATCTAGGCCACTCAATTTGACCAAAGAAGAGGTGGTTGAGATCGATTTTGCAATAGAAATTTGATGCCGCTTAAAAAGCCACGCACCATGCTCTTTTTCGCGCGTGTTCCAAGACGACTAACTTGGAGGTCTTGGCCGATTGGTTTGACGTGAAGATGGTAGGCTGGTGTTCACGCCTACACTGATTATCCCATGAAACGTGATCTGAACCACTCAAATCGTCCGGCGAAGTTGAGCGGTCGAGATTAGTTTGCGGTTTGGGAGGTGTGACCACACAAGTTTGGACGTGAGTTTTGGGATGGCCAGACATGATATGCCTTGGCCGATCAAGTGAGGGGATAGACGGTCCCACGATGGTCATGCTGGTATGACCGGACCTGCTTAATCTAATCTGTGACCCTCCATTCGTGCCGGAGAAGATGGACGCTCGTGATGCTTGAAACCCTAATTTTGGCTTTCATGGCCAGGTGACCATGCTCCCTTTGGGCGTGCAATTGGGACGACCAACCATGGTTGGTCCTGACCGATTGGTCAAGTACGAGGCGGCCCACGGTGATCGTGTTGACATGCTCTGGGCCCTTTGAGTCTACATCTACACCCTCCATCTATACTGCGAAGATGGATGGTTGAGACCGCTTTGCGACACATGTAATATGCCGCAAACCCTAATTTAGGGTTTTAGTCCATAATGCTTGGTATGAACGTTTTTTGGCAAGCTAGGCCAATGGCCGACCATGCGGGTCGGCGGTGGGTATCCCATACCGCTTGGGGGTGATGGAATTGATCGGGTCATCCAATCATGCTTATGGAGTTGGATGATCATGGATCATATCCGGACCGATACTGGTCAGTCCCGGGATGCTCAATCGGGCTAGTATAACACACCGAGAGGGGCTCAATCGGGCTAGTATAACACACCGAGAGTCGGCTCTGCATTTATTTTGTACATGGTTTCATTATAGTGCTTGGAGGTTCGTGTTACTCGTAAGAGTAACACTCGATCGTCATGCCACACCGATAATGAGTACCGAAATATAATGATATGAAATTCACGGGATGGGATTGTTGCCACATGCTCCAACCTCGGAGGAATTTCATGTATTCTGAGAATGGGATTGTTGCCACATGCTCCATTCTTGGTGAATTAATTGAGGAGTATCCAACACTTATTAATGGCTTTATCTTTTACAAGATATCAACGCATAATTTTTTTCCCGTTTTTACAATTTTAACCTTAAATGAAAATCCACCATCAACATTACTGCAAGGGGGAGGCAGGAATTGGCAGCTCAATAATATAATGAATTAATGAGAAGTAAATCAAGGTTAAAGTGGGTGCAAGAAGGTGGAGTAAATACTGCTTTTTTCCATGCAAACTTAAGAATTAGACAAGCTCAGAATAGTATACATGAACTGGAGGATTCAGAAGGAAATGTGATTACTTCATAGAATCAAATTTCAGATACTCTTGTGGATTATTATATGAAGAAATTTGAAAGGAAACAAGTGCAATTTGTGGAAGGTATTTTTGATGCAATTCCAAAAGTCTTGTCTGAAGATGATAATAATTTTCTAGATGATGTACCAAATCAAGAAGAAATTAAAAATGCAGTTTTTGGGATGGAAGGAAACAGTGCACCTGGACCAGATGGTTTTCCTGGTAGCTTTTATAGATTTGCATGGGAAATTGTAGGAGAGGAACTAATTGAAGCTATTCAATACTGTTGGAAGAACAGATACATTCCCAAAGGCTTTAATTCTAACTTTCTTTTTTTGTTGCCAAAAATACAGGGTGCAAAAAAAGCTGCACACTTCAGACCTATTGGCTTAGCAAACTTCAATTTTAAAGTCATCACAAGGATTATCACTTCTAGAATCAGCACTATAATTGGTAGAATGGTGTCAGAGCAACAAGGTGCTTTTATCAAAGGAAGAAATATACATGAAAAATTGTCTTAGCTTCTGAGCTAGTGAATGAGATTAATATTAAGAGAAGGGGTGGAAATGTAGGCTTAAAAATTGATATTACACAGGCATATGACTCCTTGAGCTGGAGTTTCTTGTTTGAGGTATTAAGAAGATTTGGTTTCTCTGAGTGGGGTATACACTGGATTCAGAAGATTTTTATGTCAGCAAGAATTTTTGTACTTGTAAATGGGGGACCATGTGGATTCTTTGGTGTAGGGAGAGGACTCAGGCAAGGTGATCCTTTGTCACCAATTCTATTTGTCCTAGCTGAGGAAGTTTTGAGTAGGAATATCACAAAGTTGGTTCAAGAGGGTAAAATTCAACCAATGGTAAGTAGGGGTGGAAGTCAACCTACTCATTTGATGTTTGCTGATGACATCTTAATATTCTGCAATGGTCATAAGAAGACTCTAGAATGCTTAACTCATATACTACATAAATATCAAGTTTCTTCTGGCCAAGAGGTGAATAAAGCAAAAAGCAAATGTTTTGTAGGTGGAGTTTCAGTTTCAAGACAAAACAATATTGCAGAGCAAATGCAGATGGAGTTATCATTTTTCCCAGATAAATACTTGGGTGTAATTCTTAATCAAGGAAGAGTCAAGGCTCATCAAGTATGGGGGATAGTAGAAATGATGCAGAAAATTGATAAGTGCATATTTTACATATATTTGGTGTCAATTTCATGCTAGTAATTGTTGATTTTCTTGCAAATTATTGTATATTACGCTTGTTTTCTCTTATTTGTGTTTTATTAGGTGAATCATCCAAAGAAGTGAATTGGCACTTAATTGTGCAATAAAAGAAGCTAGCTACAAGTGGAGAAGGGACAAAGACCAATTGGAACTCGTTCAAGTACAATATTTCTACTTTTCATCTTGAAGAGGACGAAAATATGAAGCCAACGGCGAAAGAACGGAGTCATTCTGAGTTCGTATGAAGAAGTTATGAGCAAAACAAGAACTCAGAAGACAATGGCAAAATGGTCAGTTTCCGGGCAACTACTATTGACACCTCATCAAGTGTTAAGGGGCGGTCATCTCTCAAAGGAACTGCTAAACACAGTCACGTATTTTACAAGGGGTAATCTTATTCAAAACAGAAAATCCGCGTACAGTTTTCTACATGGACACGAGCTGCTCATTGGCAGTGATGAGAAGGAGATTGATTGAACACGATAAAGCAAGAATAATGAGAAGGATGTGATGCTGCTGCTTGTTGTTGATCTAAAAGATGTTGATGATCATTGACAGCGATGGATAGAAGAGTTTGAGCTAACGGAGATGGGTTAACTATAAAACAGGACTGCAGGTGATGTTCGAAGGTGGATGAGCTGCTGATAGTGAACGAGAATGGAGCTATTGTTTCCTGGCGTTAATGGCAGATGCTGGAGTTTTGTGAATGATTGAGTAGGAACGAGGATCAGCGATGGAGATAATGTAGTTTGCTTGGAAGTGAAGACGATGGCCATTCATGGTTTTGCTCGAGTTTGTTGGTTGCAGTTCAGGGAAGTGTGATGGAAGCAACGGTGAGAGGTTGAGCTCGAGAAGATTCAGGGATATCGATGGGGTTTGCTGGTGATCGGGTTTGAGGTCTGTGGTGATGCTGATAACTCAAAACAGAACGTGATGATGGCATCGGTGAAGAGAATGGCATAGGAATTGAAAATGATTCATGGCTGATCTTTAGATGGAGGAAAATGAGTCACGGTGTTGTTGCCATAATGATATATCGTTGGTTGTGACCGAGTAAGTCGTGGTTGTTGGATGATGGAGTAATGTTGATGAGGCTGTGATCGGTGAAGAATAATGGATTTGGAGTTTTAGATTAAAAGGGTACGAAGGGAAGTGAGAGCGAGTATGTCTGCTGCCAGTGAAGTCGAGAAAGAAGCAGTGATGGAAGGAGTTGGAACTAATGTCTGTGGTTGGTGTTGGTGATCGAAGGAGCTCAGGATGGAGTGAATTGTTGGTCGATGGTGGAATAGGAATCTATGCTGGCAAAGTGATTTGAGAAGTTTAAGTCGTACTCGGTGGTTATGATGATGCTGGTGATGGAAGCAGAGAATGGACTCTAGGAATTGGTGTATATTTTCCTGAGATGGAAGGGAATGAGGATGTTGTGACGCGCCGGTGTTGGGCTCGATATCCAGTGAAGCAAGATGGCTTCTGCCATCGGTTTGGTGGTTAGTTTATGGATATAATTGCAACCCTTTAGAGTCCTAGTTTGATTAGAATAGTGAGTTACAATCGGATAGAGTTTTGAAACAATAAAACAGGAAGTTTGTGGAGGTGCAGATGCTCGAAACTTGAGAGAGAAATCAGCTCGGAAAATGATATTGTTGTCGTTGATGGAATAGGTTGGATGGAGATGATTAAGCGGTGGTTTTGGAGATTGGATAAACAAGGAATTATTTCTACGCGTTTGTGGAGAATGTGTAATCTTTGGAAACTAAAACTTGGCCGAGAATTCAGATTTTGAATGGAGTTTGAAGTCGGCAAAACAGTCACCAAGTACCACTGTTGTCATTGATTTTGGAAATGGATGGCGAAGATTAATCAGTGTTTTATAGTTTGTGTCGGTCTGGAATTTCTAGAGAGTTATCATATTCAAAATTGGAGAAAGAATTCTCTATAAATAGAGGCTCGAATAGCCAACAAAACTGAGCTCCTCACCCTCAGTTTCACACCCGCAACCTGTTCGAGGAAAGTCCTGACAGAATTTCCAAAAGCGTAAGGAGTTTAATTCATTCACAAATAGCTCGAGTTCGTGGAGACTTTAGGAGACATAGATCAAGCTTATTTTCGTTTGTAGTTTGAACTCTACTTTCTCTCTAATTTGTTTATGATAAAACTCCATTATGTCTAGCTAATTTATTATTTGATTGAGGATGAATTCTAAGTACTAAATATGATTTGATTTGGTATATGAATCTGGTTTGATTTCTTCATATGATTATCGTTTGTGTTTATTATTAAGAATTAATATGATTGATTGATAGATCGTTTAGGTGGCCAACTGAATATATTTGTTAACTCAATCTAATGCTAGTAAGGATTAGGATATCCGTAATTGTTGAATAACTCCTTCACAAGTAGAAAACGTGAGACCTTGCGGAGGGATTCCGTAAAGCAATCGCGTGTAAACACAACTCTAGCAAGTAGACCGAGCGTACTGAGTCTAACTACTAGGATTAAACCTAAATTCACAGACCATAAAACATTCGACTGAATTACATCTTGTAAGCGTACCTCAAGGTGGTTCAGACGAATAGACTCTGGCAACTAAGCGTACATGTTGTCCAGTGGCTTAAGGGATTTTGGAGATAGCTAAGCGTACCTGATATCTTACGGTTGGTGATAATTAATGATGAATGGATGAATATACTACTTTGATGAATATTTAGTTACGAAGAAGGATTCCTCGATCATTTCTCTCCATATTGTTTACAACTTAATCCTTTATACTTTGTTTATTTATCTTTTAAATCGAAAACAAAACCCCCCATTGTGACACTTTTGACAACTATTGTGACACTTTTGACAACTAAATCTCCCTGCTCTTCATGGGAACGAACTTGACTTCCATTATATTATTTTTAATCGAGTGGAAATAAGATATTAATTTGATTGCACCTACGACACGCATCAAAAATGTTAGTCGGATGGATGGGAAAGTTGTTAGCTTTTTCAGCAAGATCAACTTTGGTAAAATTTGTGTTATGCAGCATGCCCATCTACAATATGTCAGTGTATAAATGGCCTAAGAGTGTAATTCAAGCCTGTGAAAGAATCATTAGAAACTTCATATGGTCAGGAGATCCTTCTATCAAAAAATTGGTGACTGTAAAGTGGGATGAAGTAAACTCTCCAATAGCAGAAGGTGGTTTGGGTTTGAGGAGACTTGAAGTGATAAATAAAGCTCTGCTCTTAAAATTGCTTTGGAAAATTGAAACAAAAGATGTTGAATGGACTGTTTTTATGAGAGCAAAATATAAAGATAAAAAGGGAGAATGGATAAAGTATCATAAACAGTCCACCATTTGGCCTGGTATTAAATGGGTGCTATCTGAATTTCAAGAAGGAAGCAGATGGATTGTGGGGGATGGAAAAGATATATATGTATGGAATGATAAATGGATTAAAGATTATGCCATAATTGAGAGGTATGCTAGTGATGAATACATTTTGCAAAATAAACTAATGAAGGTACAAGATCTAATCCATAATGGAGAATGGTGCATTCCTGAAGCTATGTGGCAATATTTTGATGTTAATGAATTGCCAGTACTGGTGGGAGGAAAAGATAGAAGCATTTGGTCTAAAGACTTAGTTGGCAATTTTACAGTGTCGAATGCAACTCAAATGATCAGGAAAAAGTTTTCAGTGAAAACTTGGACTCAACTGATATGGCAACCTTGTATACATCCCTACACATATGCAAATCTATGGAAGATTTTAAGGGGAGCATGTGCAACAGAAGAAGCAGTAAGGAAAAAAGGCTTCTCAACAGTCTCAAAGTGTTATTTGTGTGGTAATTCTCAAGATACAATGGAGCATATCCTTTGGCAATGTGATTTTAGTGAAGATATTTGGCACTGGCTGTGTGGAGTATTTCAATGTTCTTATCCTCAAAACTTTGATGAAGTTTTAAATCTTGCTAAAGGTAAAAGACCAGCTGTTAGAGAAGTGTGGTTCATTTGTGCATTTAATATCATGGTTGAAATTTGGTTTACCATGAATGATGTGATATTTGATGGTGAGTGTCCATCTGTGGAAAAAATGAAAAGAAGAATTTACAGATGTGCAAAGGAAGGCAGATTTAGAATGAAGGGCAAAATGTGGGGGAATATGCTGGACCTCAGTATCATGTTACATTTTGCAAATTTAGGGGTGCAAGTCAAAGTTGTGAGAGTGAAACAATGTTTCTTCACTTTTCCCTCTCAGCATCAAACTTTGATTTGTTGTGATGGAGCTTCCAAAGGCAATCCAGGGCTGGCAGGTATTGGCTTTATTGCTAGAGATCATAATGGAAAACACATGGGTTCAGCTTCTGGTGGACTGGGGATTGCAACCAACTACTTGGCAGGGGTGATGGCTTTAGTTATAGCAGGTGAGTGGGCAATGTCAAAAGAATTATTGAATGTTTGCTTCAGTTTATATTCTAAAGCTGTGATGATGGCATTTGTAAGTGGGAACATACCATGGATGGTGCAGAGCAGATGGAGTAGAATCACTAAAGCCATTCCAATTATCAACTTCAGACATTCATACAGGGAGGTTAATTTCTCAGCTGATAAAATGGTAAAAAGAGGGGTGCTTTTAAACAGAGGAGAGGTACAATATTTTGAAAAGCAGCCTGTGTTTCTGGGAAAACTTGAAAATAAGACTGATCTGTACTTTAGATTCTAACTTTTTGTGTCCTTGAAATCTTTAGCTAAAAGGTTTGTCTAAGTACATGGTAGTAGTTGGGCCTTGAAAAATGGGTTGATTTCCTTAGCTTATTTTCTTTTTATTTTACTTTTTGGCTTTATAGAAAAATCTGGGCCTTCTGTAATATGTAAATGATTATTTTAGTAATAAAATTTACTGATTAAGCAAAAAAAAAAGTCATAACAAGATTGGTTTCCAGTTCTTCAAAACCTTGGATATATTGAGACATACTATCAGAACGAATCCACTTGGTTTTGGTTGGATCTTGTTTGTTGTAAGCCAACAGACATGGCTCATCTTGTGATCCAACTGAACTATCCGAATCATAATCAGACATGATTTTTGATATGATTTTCTTCTTCCTCTATGTATAGATTCCTTGACAATCTTTAACCCTTAGAGCTTCCTCCTTATTAGCCTTTGAGATACTGCGAGTTATTGGAGGCATGCTTGTTCATATATATATAAATATTGATCAAGGTATTAGCTTACAGACAAGAGATAGTTTTCCTTTAAAAAGAGACAACTTCTGGACCAAAAGATATCATGGGAAACCGAAAATATTAAACAATATATTTCGTTTCCTTGGTCCGAACTTCTCAAGTTGGAAGGTTTATTAAGATTCGAAAATTACAAATATAACCTAATTTTTGGAAGATCATGATAAACATGAACATTTTTACATAACTGTGGATTCGCAGCTATCCATATAGTTTCACAATTTTTCTGATAAACAACTACACAAGCAGATGTGCTCCAGATTTATTGTGCCTTTCCCATCCATGAATAAGAGCACGAAAGAGGATGAGAATGCACAATTTTGATACAGCTCGGTTGCATCGGAGTAAGTGATAGGTGTAGAATACACCGTATTTACTATCTAGTAGTTACGCTTTCTTTGCTATTTTTCTGGTGAATTATGTACTTTACGCGTGTTTTTGAGTTATTAGGTATTCTGGAGTCGCACGGAGGAAAAGAAGAAGAAATTATCCAATTTGAGCAAAAAGGGCGAAATTGTCATCTCACCTATGGGAGTGATATATGGAGTGACCCAAGGTTAAGGGACAACTCTCTTTTGGAGAAGTATTAAATGACAGCCAAGCAAATGTTAAGGGGTCACTAACTGGTACCCCTTATCCATTTCACCAAGGTGGCCATATCCACTGGTTCATTCCTACACTAACCCAAATCGTCTTTCTCTCAATCATTATCCGTTTCACCAAGAAATAGAAAGAAAATATGGCAAAGAAATTTATGTCTTAGAGATGGAGAAATTGAGAGTTAAAATGAAGAATAAGAAGATGTAGGTGGTGATAATAAACCCAGAAAGGAAGAAAATGGGATCTGTAGTGATAAGGAGTGTTTCTGAGCTCGAGTTCAACAACCCAGAGATGAAAATAAGGGTTTTAGATGGAGCAATGAAGATTAAATGGGGTTTTCTGCTGGGAATCGAGAGAAAGAACCAGAGATTGTAAGGGCAGGAGAAGGAAGATGGTGGTTCGATCTAGGGTTCGGGACTGAGTTGATTTTGGTGCTGTTGATAATCACTGAGAAGAGATCGATGAAATAAAAGGTTAGGGTTTATGGAAGGTGGAGAAATGAAATACAAAGAAGGGGTTTGTGATGAATTCAGAGATGATAAGCTTATGGTAGAGGAATTGGAGCTGAACATGGCAGCTGGTTGCGATGTTGCAAATGATAGAAATGTTGAGCCACATATGGATGATTATAGAGAAGATGGGTTTGTGTGAATTAATGGGAGGTTGAGCTGGTGCTGGCTTGGGATTATTGCTATACTCTGATTTGAGTCACTGGTGGAATTGTTGTGGAGCTACAGGATGAATTCAAGTCTGTTGCTGGTGGATTCAAGAGATGGCTTGAACTGGTGGTGGAAGTGTGGGTCTGCTAAGATGGTGGTGATTACCATGGAAGCTGACATTGAGAAGTGATTTAATTGGTTGCTGTTGGTGGTGGCTGCTGCTGTGGCGTTGTTGGTGGATCGAGAGATGAAGAAGAATGGGTTTTACTGAGCTAACAGGGAAACATTGGATCTGTTAGGAGTTTGGAGTTGTCTTTGTTGTCTAAGCCGACATTGTATACATGGTGTGTGGCTCAGTGAAGATATTGTTGCTTATTGTGCCAGGAGATATTGAGGGCTTGAACTGTGAATTGGATGCAGCTCAAATTGCCAAGAACAAATTGATTTGAGTCTTAAGTTAGCTAGCTATGTTGCAGGTAAAGTGCAGTGGCTGTGACAATTGCAGTCAAAGATGAATGGAGCAGTTGTGATGGTTCTTGAGAACCAGTTATGAAGCTGTGATGCTGTGGTGGCTTGCTGGAGAGATTGCCAGATGGTGTTGGTGGTGTTGAGCAGATGGGTTCAGTTCTGAAGGAAGGATGGGTTTAATTTGCGGCCAATTGATGTAATTGCAGTATGTGTTGGTGGTGATTCTAGCAGGGACTTGAAGCTGCAATTCAGTGGGTTACTCATGAATTAGCTGTGTGGGTCAAGAAACGGCAGTTGAAGCTGTACAAGAGCTGAAATTGCAAGTGACGAAGCTGAGGGTGTTAATTGATGTGGTTCTGTTGCTTTTGCCGTAAAGACAGATGACTTGAGTTAAACGAGGAATTGCAGTCAGTGGTGTTGAGAGTTAATAGGCTTGAGTAACTGGTGGTAGTACAGTGGTGCTATGTAATCACAGGGTGCGAGCTCGATGCAGTGAGGGAATTGATGTTTTTCAATATGTTGATATGGATTGAGTTGCAGCTGAGTTATGATGGAACTAAGCCTGAGAATGGCGCTGATGCAGGGCAGCCGCTACTGAAAATATTGGAGCACTAGGTCAGTGCGGTTTCTGTGTGTGTTGTGTAGGTCTGATTGAAATGTAGAAATTTAGTGAGATGGCCCAGGCAAGATGACTTGATGTGTAGCTGAATTGTAATGTGCAATGACTAAAACTTGATGGTGCAAGAAGCGGTTACCTGTCTTGAATTGTTGGTTCATGGCAGTGAGGAGATGGGGTTAGATGAACGCATTAGGTTGGCAAGTTACAATGCACTGGAGCTGAGAATGGACTCGACGGTGCTGTTAGGATTATGATGCTGGAAGAGCAAATATTGACGACTGCAAGCAAGAAGTTGTTGTTGTGCAGTTAGATTTGTTTATGTTGCTGTTGGTGCTTCATAGAATAGTGTTGCAGATAAGTTGAAGCTGTAGAATCTGTAGGAAAAGGTGGAGTGAACTGTGAAGTTTGCAGCAGATTTGGGGATGGTTACAGGGCAGGATGTTACAAACAGATGGTGCAATACAGGGCCAACATGGCTGGAAGCACAATGATTGTGCTCTGAGCTCGCCAGGTGCAAGCGAGCTCAAAGCCAAGGTCACTCGGCTCAGGTGAAGTCGACTAGCTATCTAACTCGTGCATCCGATTCAGACCTGACTCAAATGAATCGGTCTAACTCGGTCTGACCGAGTTGACCCGCCGATCTGACCCGTTGACTCGCTGAACCGGTGACCGGGCGGACTTTGCCGATCACCTGAGATGTTTTCGGCGACCTTCCGGCCAAGTTCGGACACAATACCAGATTTCGGCGACCACTTTTGGGACATATTTTCACATGGGTCTCTCTTATGGGCTTGGTGGATTTTCATCTAATGGACTTTGAAGACTAGACCTAATTTTAGAAGTTGGAGAAAAGTTATAAAAGGGAAAGTCTTCTACAACTTATGATATATCTTATTCTTGGAATTTTGGAGAGCCGTTTTGTTTACGCTTCTAGGGTTTGCTTTTGTTCTTCTTCTTCATTATTTTATTATTGAATATTGATTATGATGAACTCCATAGCTATGAGTAGCTAAACATCTTATTGGTTATGGGATAAAAGTTGATTTCTCAACATGCTTTTGATTCAATGAATTAGTTTTGTCTGATAATTTATTGTTTGTGATTCACAATTAATAGTGTTATAAGATTTGAATACTTGTTAGGTTGAGTCCGGAATCAATCCGATTTGCGTTCATCTCTAGAGCTATATTAGGGTTTTCAATACGAAAAAGTTGTTTACCCTGATTCTAAGTAGCATAATTGTGGGTAGTGCTTGTAGTGATATATCCTACTAGTCACAAGTGAATCATAACTTTTGTTAAAACGTTTAGTGCTTTTACACATTCGTTTGCATTGATGAGTCTTATTCCATAAAACTTAATGCTTGTAGGGAGTTAAACTTAATTGTGCTTTTACACTTTAGGTTGCTTTCAGGAAGAATTCACATATGCATATTTTAATGTGGTTGTGATGAAAACAGGAATTAACGGGTTATACTTGCGATCAAGGTATCCTAGGACTTTTAGTAAATACGAGATTAAAATACCAATTCTAATCATTGATGATAATACATGTTTGTGAATGATACTATCCAGACCAATATCTTCTCCTTATTGATTTCTCAAATTATTTACTTTGCTTTCAACTATTTTTATTTGCTTAGATACAACAAACATTCCCCGTGGTTACTTAGAAACTGAAATTTTATAACAACGAAAGCCTCTGTGGATACGAACTCTTTCTTATCGCATACTATATTTATATCTAGTTGATTGAGAAAGTGAAATTATATTTGACGGATTGACAACCGATCAAATTTTGGATTCTTGGGGGAGGTATACGGCTTGTTATTGAGTTTTTAGTTTCTTTTTACAATTTCTGCTTTTATCCTTGCTTTTTGTTTCTCGTCTTGTTTCTCACTTGTTTGCTAGAATTATTTTCAGGTATCAATCCCTGGCTACTAAAGATTGGAATTATCCAAGGTGCGGGATAGATACTCTAAGAGGCACAATACTCCAACCAAGTCAAGGCGCAACGGACGAGCAAGAGTTAGAAGTGGACGAAGAGTTAAAAATACAAGGAGAACAAGAGGTTCCAATCGTAGACGAACCACAAGTTGAAGAAGAATTAACAATGGGTGATGCAAATCGTACACTCAAGGACTTGGCTTCTCATAAGCTTGATACACAACTGAGGGGTGTATTCAAACGAACTCTACTTTTGAGATCAAGCGGGTTTGCTTCGAGAATTACCAAAGTTCCATGGCATGGTGAATGAAGACCCAAACAAGCATCTATTGACTTCCACACCACTTGTCATGGCTATGCTTTCAAACGGATGTAGATGCGGATGGTGCAATGTTGAAATTTTTCCGTTTCTCTTTGATGGATAGTGCTAAGGATTGGTTATACTATCTACCTTTCGGAAGTGTCACAACATGGAATGGGCTGAAGAAACTCTTTTTAGATAGATATTTTCCTGCATCAAAGGCTACTCAAATTCGCAAGGAGATTTGTGGGATGAAGCAAAATTTGGGAGAATCCTTATATGAATGTTGGGAACGATACAAGAGATTGGTTGGAAGCTGTCCTCACCACCAATTCGGTGGACGCTATGATCATCCAATACTTCTATGAAGGACTCCAATCAAGTGATAGGAATCTCATTGACGCTGCGGGTGGTGGTGCACTAGTGAACAAGACGGTGGCATAAGCTAGAGAGTTGATTTAAAACATGGCTGCGAACTCACAACAATTCTTAAGTCGTGGTTCGGATGTGATTCTAAGAAGGGTGAATGAAGTGAGCGAGGTGGAGGAACTTCGTCAACAAATGGGTAACATGACAGCAATGTTGCAACAAGTTGCATCCGGTTATACCAAGTTCTCCTCAATCTTATGAAGACGAGCAAGCTAATGCGATCTTTCCAAATCAACCAAGACGGTATGATCCCTACTCCAACACTTACAATCCAGGATGGAGAGATCACCCTAATTTTAGCTATGCCAACAAACAAGGTGCCATTCAACAACCTACTTTCAACCGTCCGAGTGGATTTTAACCACAACAACAACAATTTCAGCAACCTCAAGCACAACAATCAATGCAAAATCAAGGTTCGGATATCGATTCAAAGCTTCAAACAATGATGCAAGGAATTTCCACCATGTTCAAAGAAAGTCAACAAGAAACTAAGAGTGCTATTAAGGAGTTGCAAACACAAATGGGCTCCATGGCTATTGAGTTGAACCAATTGAAGGCGCAAAATAGTGGGAAACTCCTTCTCAACCTATTAACCCAAAAAGAGGGTGTCAATGCTATTACGTTGAGAAGTGGTACACAACTTGTGCAACCCGAAGTTACCGATTCGGGCAAGGTGGACACACCAAAGGAACCTTTTTTGGAGGAGAAGGATGAGGATTCTCCCCAAACTTCTGAGGTACCTATTCCTAACTCTAAAACTCCGGTTTCTACTTATGTTCCTCCTCTACCTTTTCCTCGCAGATTTGCAAGTTCTAAGAAGGCGGAACTAGAAAAGGAGATTTTAGACGTTCTAAAGAAGATCCATGTGAACATACCACTCATTGATGCTATCAAGCAAGTTCCAAAGTATGCAAAGGTGTTGAAGGACTTGTGTACCAACAAACAAAGGCTCAAAGGTAATGAAGTGCTTAGTGTGGGGGAGAATGCTTCGGCAATCTTACAACACAAACTCCACTTAAGTGCAAGGATCGGGTAGTTTTGACATTCCCGTCACGATTGGTAACACAACATTTAACAAAGCTATGTTGGATTTAGGCGCATCCGTTAATGTTATGCATGCGTCAATGTATAATTCACTTGATCTTGGTCCTCTTAAAAAGGCTGAAATTATATTGCAATTAGCCGATCGCTCTAATGTCTACCCAATGGGTATTGTTGAGGATGTTCTTGTGCAGGTTAATCAACTAGTATTTCCAGCGGACTTTTTGTGTGTTAGAGATGGATGAAGGTTCACCGGACTCGTCTCTTCCATTGCTTCTTGGGCGTCCCTTCATGAAAACGGCGAAAACCATTATTGATGTGGACAAGGGAACGCTAACTATGGAGTTTGATGGAGAAATAATACGTTTCAACATTTTCGAGACGATGAGATATCCTAGCGATGTCCACTCTTGTTTCTCCATTGATGTTATGGATACATTGGCACAACAAATGTTTGAATTAAACGGTGATGATGCTTTGGAAAGCGTGTTAACTACATCCATGGATAATGGTGTAGAGTGTGGTAATGAAGTCAAGGAAGCTCTTGGTGATCTTAATTCACTACAAGGATGCTCGAAAACTCATAATATCTCTTTTATTTCTTTACCATGTAGTGATGAAAAGCTTGTACCTTCAATTATTAAATCTCCGATTTTAGAATTGAAACCTCTTCCCGACCACCTAAAGTACTTATACTTGGGTGACAATGAAGAGTTACCGGTGATTTTTTCTAACAAGCTTAGTGATTTACAGGAGCAAAAACTTTTAAGGGTGCTAAGGAAGTACAAGACGGCCATAGGATGGACAATTGCCGATATCAAGGGTATTAGCCCTGCCGTTTGTATGCACAAAATTCGTTTGGAGGATGATGCAAAGCCTAAAAGGGAAGCGCAACGTCGTTTGAATCCTCCCATGATGGAAGTTGTGAAAAAGGAAATACTCAAGCTTTTGGAAGTGGGTGTTATCTACCTCATATCCAGATAGCAAGTGGGTAAGTCCCCAGGTACAAGTAGTACCAAAGAAATCAGTGTGACGGTGGTGGAGAATGATAAGAATGAACTTGTCCCAACTCGTGTGCAAACCGGTTGGAGGGTTTGTATTGATTACAGAAAATTGAATGCCACCACTAGAAAATATCACTTTCCTTTACCTTTTATTGATCAAATGCTTGAACGTTTAGTGGACACTCTTACTATTGCTTTCTTGATGGCTATTCGGGTTATAATCAGATTGTGATAGCGCCGGAGGACCAAGAGAAAACCACTTTCACTTGTCCTTTGGTACTTTTGCTTATAGAAGAATGCCTTTTGGCTTATGCAATGCTCGGCTACCTTTCAAAGGTGTACTAAGTATCTTTCGGAGTATGTTGAAAACATAATCGAAGTGTTCATGGATGACTTTAGTGTCTTTGGGGATTCTTTTGACCTTTGCTTGAACAATTTGTCTCTAATCCTTGAACGATGTGTTGAAACAAATCTTGTGCTAAATTGGGAGAAGTGACATTTCATGGTAACTCATGGCATAGTTTTAGGCCATATAATATCTTCTAAAGGCTTGGAAGTCGATAAATCTAAGATATACCTTATTCGTGCTCTAACCCCTCCCACTACGGTGAGGGAGATACGTTCTTTTCTTGGTCATGCAAGTTTTTATCGTAGATTCATCAAGGACTTTTCTAAGATAGCATCACCACTTTGTAACTTATTGCAAAAAGATGTGGTTTTTAACTTTGATGAGAAATGTATGGTGGCATTCAATCGTTTGAAAGAACTTTTGATTTCAGCCCCTATCATTAAACCACCGGATTGGAGTAAGCCGTTTGAACTCATGTGTGATGCAAGTGATTATGCGGTTGGTGCGGTGCTTGGGCAACGTGTGGGGAAGCTTCCTCATGCTATTTATTATGCTTCAAGAACATTAAATGAGGCCCAACAAAACTACACAACCACTGAAAAAGAGTTATTAGCCATTGTTTTTGCTTTGGAAAAGTTTCGCTCTTATCTAATTGGTACAAAAGTTGTTGTCTTTTCTGATCATGTAGCACTTAGATACTTGCTTACAAAGAAAGAGGCGAAACCGAGGCTCATACGATGGATTTTACTCTTGCAAGAGTTTGATATTGAAATCAAAGACAAGAAAGGAATTGAGAACACCGTTGCGGATCACTTGAGACGACTTACTGTGGACAAGGAGACTATCCCGTTGCGTGAAAGTTTCCCGGATGAGCAACTTTTCTCAATTGCCTTTGGAGAACCATGGTATGCCGATATTGTCAATTACTTAGTTTCTAAACAAATCCTGAGAACTTGTCTCGTCTTTGAGAGGGACAAACTTAAGAGGTTAGGGAACCAATACATATGGGATGATCCGTACTTATGGAAACATGGTAGTGACCAAGTAATACGAAGGTGCATGCCCGAATCTGAATTTAACTCTATCTTGTCTTTTTGTCACTCTTACGCTTGCGGAGGACATTTTGGGAGTAAGAGAACCGCGCACAAGGTACTTGAAAGTGGTTTTTATTGGCTAACTTTGTTTAAGAATGCACATATATTTTGTACAACTTGTGATAGGTGCCAAAGAACCGGCAATCTAGGTGCCCGAAATCAAATGCCACAAACTTATATTCAATTTATTGAAGTTTTTTGATGTATGGGCAGAAAGTGCTTTTGTTTAATTCTCGCTTGCAATTATTTTCGGGTAAATTAAGGTCACGATGGATCGGACCTTTTATTGTTACTAATGTGTTTTCTCATGGTGCAGTGGAAATTCAGAGCATAGCTACGTGGAAAGAACTTAAAGTTAATGGGCACCGGTTGAAACCATATTATGAGAATTTCACTTCGAAGTGGTGGAAGGAGTTAACTTTGTGGATGTACTCCCTCCGGGAGGAGTCGTAGAAAGCAAGGAGATAGTCGGCTGACGACTTTAAACCAAGCGCTACTTGGGAGGCAACCCAAAGGATGAGTATTTCTTGTCTTGTATTTATTTCTTTTCTTGTTTTTAGTTTTTCTTGTTTTGTTTTCTTTATTTTTTCCGATTTCTTGTTAGAATTTCCCACCTTGACTTACTTTGGACGATTCAATTTACATTGAGGATAATGTAAAGTTTAAGTGTGGGGGAGTGGTTTATGTTGTAAATTTTTGAAATTTTTCAACTTTTTTGTGACATAGTGAATAAGAAAACTCCAACTTGTAGTTAGTTTAGAGTCACATAGTATACATGTCGCTAAGATTACATCGAGAATCTCACAATAGTGACTGAACTTAGAGATGACAGAGAACATGATCGAGTTTCTTAATTGTATGAGAGTTAAAGTTGGATTTAACCATGCCAAAGTGGCAAATAAGGTGCAGACTGAATTCGGTATTAGAGAGCGGTGATCCCCTATAGTGGATACTACCCATGTTACATAATGTGAGGCACCAACCTTCAATTCTTTGTACCTGTCTAAATTTTTGCTTTTAGAGTGTGTCACCGTACGTAAATTCAGGCAGAATGGTGAGCTGTCCAACTTCCCACCATAGAAGCACTATTTTGATCTCTTGAGTGCTATTTTTATCAACCATGTTGGTGACATCGAATTGCTAACTTACATACCACTTGTGATCTTGTTCTGCGATTAGCACCATCCACCTTATCTCTCTCTACACCAACAGTCCATAGAAACACCATCATCATCAACAAGAGGAGCATCACAAATTCGAAGGAAAGTTGAACACGTTCGAGGTTTACAAAATGATGAGAGAAATGAGCAGATTTCAGGTTCAAGTAAAGCAACAAAACAAGGGGCAAAATTTTTATAAGTTGAAGACTATTGTACAAGAGAGAAAATTATCAAGGATGAGAGTTCGAGAAGTCTATGATATCAAGACATATAAGTTGTGAAGAATCAAGCGGTAAAGTACTTACACCATGGCATTGTACTTACATTTTTTATTTTATTTGTATTTTACTTTCTCTTGTCTCAAAAAAAAAAAAATAGAAAAAAAAGAAAAAAGAAAAAAAGAGACAAGAGAAAATGTTTAGGTTTGTTAATAGTTTTTATTATTTTATTTTGTATTTGTTTTATTTCTTATTCAAAAAAAAAAAAAAAAAAAGTTTATATTTCGGGTTTGTATAGTTCGTTTTATTTTTGTATTCTTTCAATAAAGCCAATGGAAAGAAGGAATATCTATAATGAAGTTTCAAGCGACAAGGAATTTGAGGGAAAGAATCATATTGTCAAGATTCTACGAAGTTCGAGAGTTATCATCAAGAGTTGAAGACCGAAGACGAAGATGAAGACACCGATTGAAGAGACGAAGACGTTTCTATGGATCTGGAGAGTGGTGCTAGCTGCACGCCGAACGGATAACGAGGTAAGTAAGCATATTCCCACCTTCGTTAAGTGGTTGATTTCCTTTCGAAGAGATCGTCAGAAAAATGGGTTTTCAAAATTATAAAAGATGTGGGTTTTCAAAATACTTCGGAGGGTTTTTCCTTCCTACCATTCAACGTGTCGCAGGATTCTCTCTTCATTCCAACCTGGACACATGTGTGACCCATAAAAAGATGTTTATTATTGAGAGCAATATCATAAAACCCTTTCTTGTGAGGCAGAGTCGAGACTTTTGATCACTCCGAACCCGAATTTATGTCGAGAAGGGATGGTTATTTCTCTCTCAACTTTTAAGAATGAGATTGTGTTCATTTATGTGTCTAACTTCTTATGACTAGTGTGCAGAATTTCTATGTCTTCTTAGCGCAGCTGGATACTATCATTACGGAGAACTAGTAAGTTGGAAAATAGGTTTTGTGGGTAAATCTCTAGTAAACCCTCACGAGACTATAACTCGTCCACTAGGGACACCTAGGGGTTTAAAGGCTTGTTATTTATGCTAAAAGTGACCGTAGCCTCGACGACACGGAGTTGTTGTATTTTATTGTTTTGTTTGATTTGCTCGAGGACTAGCAAAGTCTAAGTGTGGGGAATCTGATAGGTGTAGAATACACCGTATTTACTATCTAGTAGTTACGCTTTCTTTGCTATTTTTCTGGTGAATTATGTACTTTACGCGTGTTTTGAGTTATTAGGTATTCGGAGTCGCACGGAGGAAAAGAAGAAGAAATTATCCAATTTGAGCAAAAAGGGCGAAATTGTCATCTCACAAAGTGATATATGGAGTGACCCAAGGTTAAGGGACAACTCTCTTTTGGAGAAGTATTAAATGACAGGCAGCAAATGTTAAGGGGCTGCCAGCTGGGTACCCCTTATCCGTTTCACCAAGGTGGCCATATCCACTGGTTCATTCCTACACTAACCCAAATCGTCTTTCTATCAATCATTATCCGTTTCACCAAGAAATAGAAAGAAAAGATGGCAGCAGCTGTGCCCGAGAGATGGAGAAATTGAGAGTTAAAATGAAGAATAAGAAGATGTAGGTGGTGATAATAAACCCAGGAAATGAAGAAAAGGGGATCTGTAGTGATAAGGAGTGTTTCTGAGCTCGAGTTCAACAACCCAGAGATGAAAATAAGGGTTTTAGATGGATCAATGGAGATTAAATAGGGTTTTCTGCTGGGAATCGAGAGAAAGAACCAGAGATTGTAAGGGCAGGAGAAGGAAGATGGTGGTTCGATCTAGGGTTCGGGACTGAGTTGATTTTGGTGATGTTGATAATCACCGAGAAGAGATCGATGAAATAGAAGGTTAGGGTTTATGGAAGGTGGAGAAATGAAATACAAAGAAGGGGTTTGTGATGAATTCGAGATGATAAGCTTATGGTAGAGGAATTGGAGCTGAACATGGCAGCTGGTTGCGATGTTGCAAATGATAGAAATGTTGAGCCACAGATGGATGATTACAGAGAAGATGGGTTTGTGTGAATTAATGGGAGGTTGAGCTGGTGCTGGCTTGGGATTATTACTATACTCTGATTTGAGTCACTGGTGGCATTGTTGTGGAACAACAGGATGAATTCAAGTCTGTTGCTGGTGGATTCAAGAGATGGCTTGAACTGGTGGTGGAAGTGTGGGTCTGCTAAGATGGTGGTGATTAGCATGGAAGCTGACATTGAGAAGTGATTGAATTGGTTGATGTTGGTGGTGGCTGCTGCTGTGGCGTTGTTGGTGGATCGAGAGATGAAGAAGAATGGGTTTTACTGAGCTAACAGGGAAACATTGGATCTGTTAGGAGTTTGGAGTTGCTGCTGTTGTCTAAGCTGACATTGTATACATGGTGTGTGGCTCAGTGAAGATACTGTTGCTTATTGTGCCAGGAGATATTGAGGGCTTGAACTGTGAATTGGATGCAGCTCAAATTGCCAAGAACAAATTGATTTGAGTCTTAAGTTAGCTAGCTATGTTGCAGGTAAAGTGCAGTGGCTGTGACAATTGCAGTAAAAGATGAATGGAGCAGTTGTGATGGTTCTTGAGAACCAGTTATGAAGTCTGTGATGTTTGTGGTGGCTTACTGGAGAGATTGCCAGATGTTGTTGGTGGTGTTGAGCAGATCGGTTCAGTTCTGAAGGAAGGATGGGTTTAATTTACGGCCAATTGATGTAATTTCAGTATGTGTTGGTGGTGATTCTAGCAGGGACTTGAAGCTGCAATTCAGTGGGTTACTCATGAATTAGCCGTGTGGGTCAAGCTTGTGATTGAAGTCGTCAAGAGCTTGAAATTGCAAGTGACGGCCGAGGGTATTAATTGATGTGGTTCTGTTGCTTTTGCCGTAAAGACAGATGACTTGAGTTAAACGAGGAATTGCAGTCAGTGGTGTTGAGAGTTAATAGGCTTGAGTAACTGGTGGTAGTACAGTGGTGCTATGTAATGAGGGTGCGAGCTCGATGCAGTGAGGGAATTGATGTTTTTCAATATGTTGATATGGATTGAGTTGCAGCTGAGTTATGATGGAACTAAGCCCGAGAATGGCGTCGATGCAAAGGCGGACGCCATTGAACATAATGGAGCACTAGGTCCGGTGCGGTTTACATTGTGTTGTGTAGGTCCGAATTGAAATGTAGAAATTTAGTGAGATGGCCACGGGCAAGATGGCTTGATGTGTAGGTGAATTGTAATGTGCAATGACTAAAACTTGATGGTGCAAGAAGCGGTTACCTGGCTTGAATTGTTGGTTCATGGAAGTGAGGAGATGGGGTTAGGTGAACGCATTAGGTTGGAAAGTTACAATGCAATCGAGCCGAGAATGGACTACGGTGCGGTGTTAGGGATTATGATCTTTGGAAGAGCAAATATTGACGACTGCAAGCAAGAAGTTGTTGTTGTGCGATTAGCTTTGTTTATGTTGTTGTTGGTGCCTCGAGAGAATAGTGTTGAGATAAGTTGAAGTTGTAGAATCTGTAGGAAAGGGTGGAGTGAACTGTGAAGTTTGCAGCAGATTTGGGGATGGTTACAGGGCAGGATGTTACAAACAGATGGTGCAATACAGGGCCAACATGGCTGGAAGCACAATGATTGTGCTTCTGAGCTCGCGCAATGCAACTGGCTCAAACCCAAGGTCACTTTCGGCTGGTGAGTCGACTAGCTATCTAACTCGTCTGTCCCGATTGGACGACTCAAATGAATCGGTCTAACTCGGTCCGACCAGAGTTGACCCGCCGATCTCCGACCCGTTGACTCGCTGAGCGGTGTCCGCCGGACTTTGCCGGTCATCCGAGATGTTTTCCGGCGACCTTTCCGGCAAGTTCCGGCCACAATACCAGCATTTCCGTCGACCACTTTTGGGACATATTTTCTACATGGGTCTCTCTCTCTTATGGGCTTGGTGGATTTTCATCTAATGGACTTTGAAGACTAGACCTAATTTTAGAAGTTGGAGAAAAGTTATAAAAGGAAAGTCTTCTACAACTTATGATATATCTTATTCTTGGAATTTTGGAGAGCCGTTTTGTTTACGCTTCTAGGGTTTGCTTTTGTTCTTCTTCTTCCTTATTTTATTATTGAATATTGATTATGATGAACTCCATAGCTATGAGTAGCTAAACATCTTATTGGTTATGGGATAAAAGTTGATTTCTCCACATGCTTTTGATTCAATGAATTAGTTTTGCCTCAGTAATTTATTGTTTGTGATTCACAATTAATAGTGTTATAAGATTTGAATACTTGTTAGGTTGAGTCCGGAATC
This sequence comes from Papaver armeniacum, assembly GCA_023531295.1. Classification (NCBI taxonomy): domain Eukaryota; kingdom Viridiplantae; phylum Streptophyta; class Magnoliopsida; order Ranunculales; family Papaveraceae; genus Papaver; species Papaver armeniacum. The sequence goes on from JAJJWW010000906.1 coordinate 91,045, forward strand.
AATCCGATTTTGCGTTCATCTCTAGAGCTATATTAGGGTTTTCAATACAAAAAAGTTGTTTATCCCGATTCTAAGTAGCATAACTGTGGGTAGTGCTTGTAGTGATATATCCTACTAGTCACAAGTGAATCATATCTTTTGTTAAAACGTTTAGTGTTTTTACACATTCGTTTGCATTGATGAGTCTTATTCCATAAAACTTAATGCTTGTAGGGAGTTAAACTTAATTGTGCTTTTACACTTTAGGTTGCTTTCTAGGAAGAATTCACATATGCATCTTTTAATGTGGTTGTGATGAAAACAGGGAATTAACGGGTTATACTTGTGATCAAGGTATCCTATGACTTTTAGTAAATACAAGATTAAAATACCAATTCTAATCATTGATGATAATACATGTTTGTGAATGATACTATCCCAGACCAATATCTTCTCCTTATTGATTTCTCAAATTATTTACTTTGCTTTCAACTATTTTTATTTGCTTAGATACAACAAACATTCCCCGTGGTTACTTAGAAACTGAAATTTTATAACAACGAAAGCCTCTCTGTGGATACGAACTCTTTCTTATCGCATACTATATTTATATCTAGTTGATTGAGAAAGTGAAATTATATTTGACGGATTGACAACCAATCAGTAAGCTTTTTCTAGATTACAGTGAATATCAGAAACATAGTTCATGTTTCTCTTAGGGAATTTCTGCCCAAAAAAATCTCCCTAGACGATGATCTTTTCTAACTTTAGAGATATGATCATGTGGAGAAACTGTATTGACGTGATAATTTTCGGAGATAGATAAATCTCTCTTAATTCTTTCAATGAGATTTTCATAGGATTTTCTCATTCTAAGGACTTCCTTATGATTCACATCAATGTGATTTTCAGAAACAGTTATCGGAAACTCCTGGTTGTTTCTCTTGGCAGAGATTCTCTCTTTCCCTATCTTCTGGAGTCGTTCTTTATCAAAACAAGGATTGTTTCAATATGGGTGAGGAGGAACCTTTTTCTAGAAGCGATTATCAACTCTTTCCTCTGATTCATTGAGTTGATCTTAACGGGTAGTGGTATAATCTGTCTTTCTACTGAGGAATGGTCTTTCAGTTTTTTAAGAAAAGAAACTTCCTTCAATATTTTTACCACCGTATGTTGAAGAAGTATAAGTTTCCTGTCAAGTGACTGAAAATTGTATTCCTTAAGATCACTTTCACGAATCGGTTCAAAGTTTCCTCTGCACAAGATTTCATTTGATCATCAGTAGATCTAGAAGTTGGTTTTTCACCCTCTTCTGACTTGATGTAGTTAGGCAGACTACCATCATCTTGATGTATTTCAGATGTGACTAAACCAGTTTTATCACAGTCTGTAAAAGTCGAGCAAGGACTTTTAGTTTCCCCAACATCAGAAGAAATCACAACAGAATCATTCGTCAGAGTCATAGGATGTGTCTCTTTTTCTTGAGAAATAGATTTACCAAGAGCTTCTAATTTGACAGTGAGATTCATATTCTTTATGGCTAGAATCTTCAGTTGAATGTCTTTATCTCTGATCTCATGTTTAAGAAGATTTGTCTCTGTCTTTAATAACACTACTTTAGCAGACAGAGATTTTATGGGCTTTAGGAGTTTTACCAACTCTTTATCAGCATCTTCCTTTCCATCAGAGATGGACACAGATGTTTTCGCAACTCCAAGATCATGAGTCAACGAAGTGGTAACATCTTCAACTTTTTCAGTAATAAAACTCTTGCATAACGTTAACAGAATCAGACATAGATTCAATTTCTTATAGGTTGGATCGCACCAAACACAGATTGTTAGATCTTTTCATGTTTGCATGCTCTGATACCAATTGAAAAGGCGAGGGTACCCAAATATACCTCAATCTAAAACTTTTCCTACCTATAAGTACTTTCTCCGAAAGTGATTGTCTATTGACTGAGTCGAGACAATGCAACTAATCGGTTCACACTTCGTGTGATCATATATGGATACGAGATCGAGACAATACAATAACGAAGTATGTTTACTTGATAAAAAAGGTTCGGACTTAACTAAACACAATAGGATTGCTTACCAAGTAAATAGGAATTAACGTTTGTAATTTACTTTAATTATAATAAAACAATTATAATGCGAAAATATAAAGTAAATGACACAACAAGATTTTGTTAACGAGAAAACCGTAAATGCAAAAAAACCACGGGACCTTGTCCAGAATTGAATACTCTCAGGATTAAGCCATTACACAAAATTACACCAACTTCGTATAGTTGAGACCAAACAACTAAACCTATAGTTCACCTAGTTCCTTCTGTATTCCCACGCCTCTAACTTATGAATAAGTCACGTACTTGGAACAATTCCTTTGGTTCGTATTCCAAACAGTAAAGGAACAACAAATCTGTTTGGTATCAACTCTCTTCAACCGAGTGATGTGAGTTCGACAAAGGCTCTTCTTTTATCTCAATAAACTCCTTCGCCAGGTTCTTAGATCTATCTTATTCTCAACTACCGAAGTAATTGTTAAGATTTTGCAATCAATACTATTGATGCCGATCTACACAACTAATCAATCCAATCTACCACAATGATAAACCGATTATAGTTGGATCCTCTATACCGAAAAAAGTATTGTGCACACCAAAGATTATTAACCCCAAATCAGAAATCTTCAATATCTTCTTTGTCTTCAAATCTTATTAGATCTTCAATAAACACCTGCACACAAAAACTTGAATCTCTTGTGATCAATCACGCACAGAACAGAGTCTGTTAACAATGGATTATCACAAGATCGTCTTTAGCACTAACAACAGTCTAAAGATCCTGTCGAAACTTCGATCTAGTTTGAGTGAATCTTATATCGAGAGAAGAATCTCAAGCATAAACAAACTAGGTGCAATCAAAGTTCAACCACCGCTAGTCAACCAAATTGAAAAAGCGGGGGTCTAACAACCACACCCAATATTTCGCTTAGCAATATGTATGGACAAACTCCAATATACTTTCTAGAGAATCAATTAGACAGTCAGAGACTCAATCTAGATAAAAACTATATCAAAGAGTTTATATCTCAATCTCTCGATTTGATTTTTACTCAAGCAAATAGAAATCTGCGAGTCTTTATCAAAGAGAGATAACTTGGATGGTACCAAATACCAATATCCAAGTGTCAATCAATTTAAATCAACAACCCGAAAGGTCGGATATTCTAATTGATTGAACAACGCACAACCTGTGATATTTCAATTATATAAACAAATATAATGCGGAATAGAAATAACAGAGATACCAGAATTATGTTAACGAGGAAACCGCAAATGCAGAAAAACCCGGGACCTAGTCCAGATTGAAACACATCTTTGTATTAAGCCGCTACGGACTCTAACCTACTCCAAATTAACTTGATCCTGGATTTGTAGTTGAACCCCAATCAATCTCACACTGATCCAAGGTACAGCTTATGCTCATACGCCTCATCTGATCCCAGCAGGATGCTACGTACTTGATTCCCTTAGTGATCTCACCCACAACTAAGAGTTGCTACGACCCAAAGTCGAAGACTTAAATAAACAAATCAGTATCACACAGAAAAGTCTATAGTAATAGATAAATCCATCTCCCATGAATAAACCAATGAGTTTTGTTCCGTCTTTTGATAAATCAAGGTGAACATGAACCAATCAATAACCCGGACTTATATTCCAGAAGAACAGCCTAGTATTATTGATCACCTCACAATAATCTTAATCGACGCAGCGAAAAAAGATATTGCGGAATCACAAACAATGAGACGAAGTGTTTGTGATTTCTTTTCTATCTTGCCTATCGGAGATATAAATCTCAAACCAATTATTACAATTGTACTCGTACGATAAAAACAACAAGATCAGATCACACAACTACAAGAAAAGTAGTATCGCTCTGGCTTCACAATCCCAATGAAGTCTTTAAGTCGTTAACCCGGTTTTAGAAGAAGAAAACCAATGGTTAAAGGAGAATCGACTCTAGCTTAGCAAACTAGTATCACACGTAAATTGTGGGGATTAGGTTTCTCAGTTGCTAGAGTTCTCCCTTATATAGTTTTTCAAATCATGGTTTGCAATCAATGTTATATTGGTAACAAAGCATTCAATATTCACCGTTAGATGAAAACCTAATTAGATTCAAGCTAATATTTCTCAACCGTTGGATCGAAAACTTAGCTTGTTACACACAAATGAAATGTTCAATTTTGGGTTTATGAACCGTACCCAAACATTAACATTTGTTAGTTCAACAATAGTCAACCAAATGGTTAGCCATATGATCACTCTCATATCAATCACATTCTTCTTCACCATAACTAGTTCAAATGACTCAAATGAACAAGTTAGAGAGTTGTTAAATTGCTTAGATCTTATGTAACTACACAAGACACAATCGAAGAATAAAACGGTTTGATTCACTCGAATCGGTTCATGAACTTTATAGCCACGGTTTGCAAAAGCATTCCTTAGTTTATATAAACATTAGTTCAACAACAACCGGTTTTAGATATAACCTACTCAAGTTTGCGGACTGGGTTCGCGGACTTAAGCTCATGGAAGGAGTACACAAACTCCAACAGAATTTCTCGGGTGAGAACTTCCAAAAGTTCGCGGACTTGGCTTGCGCCACTTCCATTTCTCTTGATCAAAAAAGTTCGTAAACTTTGGTTCAAGGAATAAAGACTTATACATATATTTGTTTCCACAACAATGCTTATATCCTACCAATGGTTATGTAATCTAAACTCTTATTTTAATCATTGAAACATTCTCAGAGAACGTTATATAGCCGTTATTCACAGACCATTTTTCCTCAGAGCAATTTCCAAAGTGATTGAAACATAAGTGAAAGCTTACCAACACATATTTCGAGAAATAGATAGGCGAGTTAAACTTGGCTCGAAATAGCAAATGTGTATAATGAAAGTCTATACGTCTAAACGACTTTTGTCTCAAGAGTAGGAGATAGAGTAATGTAGGAGCAGAATCTCGCAACAACATATTTTCTTAGTGCGCGAGATGCATTCATTTCCCTAGCTTGCGAAATTATCAAGAGCCTGCGAGAAGGTGGCAACAGCTTGCGAGAATATGAGTTGTATGTGAGCTGTCATCCACTATGTAAATACTATATAAAAAGGAGAGCAGGAGAGAGAAAGGGGGGGGACACATTTAGTAAGAGAGAGATATTATTTTTAGAGAGAGATATTTTTAGAGAGGGATTTATTTTCTTTATCATCTTCTTCCCCAAATAATTAGATCTAGAGCTCTACAAAATATCCATTAATAGAGATTGTAAATGTAATACTAATGTAACCTCAACAATCATAGTGAAGAACCATGGATGTAGATCACATTGATCGAACCATGTAAAAAATCCTTGTGTCAATTTATATTTCTAGTACTTATATTTGAGATTAGGTGATTAATAAGATTGAGATCTAGAAAATATTATAGGGGGTTTGTTGTGGGAAATCCTACAACTATATTTTTGGCGCTAGAAACAGGGAGGAGTAAAGGATTTATCCTTCCTGTAATTTGTTGGTTCAAGAAATTTCCATGAAGATTAGCTACTGTTCATATTTTTCTAGATCTACAAAGTTGAGGTTCAAAAATGGAAATTTCATGGAAAAATTACACTTTCAGGGAAGAAAACCAAGGTTTCAATAGAAGATTTTCATGTTCAGGAGAAAAGGCAAGAAGCAAATTGTTGAAAGAAATTAAGGAAGGACGAAGAGAAGATAAGAGGCAGATCTTTGCAATTTTTATCACAAATGTAAATTCGCACAGATGGTTCAAGGTCGAGAACAAACAATAGGTCATGGGTTCGAATTCGCAGAGATACATAGTTTTCATTTTATTATCATCTTCAGTGGCGAATAAGAGAATAAGGAAAAAATTTGTGCGTTAATTTCACAAAGAGGTTCTTGAACAGTTGGTTCAGAAAACAGTATGTGCGTTCGTGGTCGCAAGTTCGAATATGCCTGCGAGCATAGTTTTCTTCTTTTTACAGAGGGCGAAAAAATGAATAATTTCGCAAAGATGTTTCATAATTTCGCAAACAAGAGGAAGCACAATTGGTCACCTGCGAAGTTAATGAGTTCATGGTCGTGTGTTCAAATCCCAACGAATGTGTATTTTTCGCATGGATATTTCGCAAGATTATTTCTCACGAAGAGAGTTTATGATTATTTTGCATTTAAATTTCGCAAAGGAGGGTTGGCACAGATGGTTCATTTGATTCGATGCATGAAGAAGGACGTAGGTTCAATTCCCACCTCTTACGAATTTTTCGCACATTTTACATATTTTTGGGTTGCTACCAGCGAAGAGCAAATCAAGTTTTAACAAGTGTGCGATAATTTCGCACAAGAGAACTGGCACAGTCGGTCAAGAGGCATGAATGCAAGCAGCAGGTTGCAGGATCAATTCTTGCTTCTCGCACATTTCGCACGGACTTTGATTATTTCGAAAGAAAGTTGATGATTATCTCGCAAATTAATTTCGCAAGAGAGGGTTAGAACAGTTGGTATGGTGCGAGAATATGCAATAGGCAGGTCAAGGGTTCAAATCTCATTTCTCACACTTCTTTTTTCTACACGATAATTACATTTCTTTGAGCGATGTTTATACATTTCAAGGATGCCAGTTTCATAAGCAAATAGAGACGACAGCAACAGAAAATCACATGAAAGCTAAGCACCACTTTCTTGAATATTTTACTTATAGAAAATAAAAGATTTTTGATTTGATTTACAAAGAGCGATTCAATTGCATGATAACAAGGATTTCAAAGATTACAAAGATTTCAAGATTACAAAGACTTCAAAATTACAAAGATTTCGAGATTTCAAAATTACAAAAAACCCAGAAAATCCAATTTATATATTTCTCTAGAATGTTTCCTTTACAAAAAATAAAAGATTTTTGATTTGAATCACAAAATGTGATACAATCGCAGAATTATAAAGATTTCACAACTACAAAAATTCCAGAATTACAATGTATTAGAATTTCTCTTGAATATTTACTTGGCTTCAAATGATATGATATTATGAGAATGAAAGAATGAATGAAAAAAATGACAGAAATGAAATAATGAAGATATGCGATAATTTCATGAGAGATAATAGAGACATGCGATAATTTCGCGAGAGACGATCTTAGATCCATAAAGATCCTAAGATCAGAATGGGACGAACCTTTATGACGTACACCCTAGTTCGCGAATAAAATTTCTCAAGAGGCAAATGTAAGACCTAAAGTGCGTCATAAAAGGGGGTATCTGTTACATGGCTCAGGAAAAAGGTTACACCGCCCCTGGAACTTGAGTCATGGAGACTTGGGGTCAATAAAGCCCATCCAGGAGAGGTACCTTGGATTTTCAACCTAAGCTTATGACTTAGGTTGGACGACTGAGGGTCTCTTCTAAGGAGTCAGCACTTGATCAAGGCGCCGAGGTACACGGTTGAGCTAAGAGTGCCTGGGGCGTTTGAAGCATCTCGGCCATTCTTGGCAAGTCTTGGCTTATCCGCACTTACCAAGAAAACTCCACTTAGGGTGCAGTCTCGTAACCATAATTCCTATAGGCAAAAGGGATAAGAGGCTGCGAAAACAAAAAGTTGGGAGGAGCCAACCTTGTATGGTATAGGTACGTATCCTTGAAGGGGCAACCAGGGGGAAGATAAGGGCGGCACCCTCCATTAGGGAGTTAATAAGTGTCTTAAGACGCAAATGTCATGAGGCTTTATTTTCACAAGAAAATTTAGGCTTGTCATATTTGTGCGACAATCCTAAAGAGGCAATAATACAAAAGACAAAGATAAGACGAGATCAATGGGTCAGTACATGAAAGTGTAAGGACGTCCTGCGATTTCGTCGCAAGACGGCAATGTCATGGGGATTTATGTTCGCAAGAATATTTAGGCCTGTCATATTGTCGCATGAAAAAAATCCTGCAGAGGCAATAATACTATAGAAATGATAAGACAAGATCAATGGGTCATTACATGAAAGTGTAAAGACGGCCTGCGATTTTGTCGCAATGACAAGAGGTGGCAAAATAAGACCTTTAACTAGGAAGGAAAAATAAGACCACATAAGAGAGTACGCAAATAAACTTGCGAAGATGATTATATGTAAGCAAACAAGCTTGCGAACATGTATAAAGAAATGAAATTGAGATAGTGAAAATGAAAATGATGCACCTTTGATATTTTGATTATATTATATTATGGGATACTAATAGTGCAGGAATAAGCAGTAGAGACAGTAAAACAATGAGATACAATGAGCTAAAGATGGACAAATAACAAAAGCAAGAAAATAAAGCACAAGCAAATGAACATGCGAGGAACAATAAATACGCGAAGAAGAATGCATATACTAAAGACAAGGTCAGAGAAATGGAGAATGGAAGCAATTTAAAGCTACATCGATTTTAGAGCGGCAAAATGAGCTAAGTAACACAAACATTAGCTATACATTGCAATAGATAAGCATTCTCATCATATAAGCATCACACTTGCATCATGAAAGCATCGCATAAAGCATTTCATGGCATAAACATCGCATACACATTTCATAACATAATCATTACATAAGCATTAGATTCACACAAGTATTTTACAAAACTTTTACGGAATAATATCTCGGAATTTGTGAGAATTATTCGAATTTCGCAGATTCTTGATTTGCAAGATTATTCAGAATTTGCACTATTCAGAATTTAGCAGGTTATTCAGAATTTCACAAGATTATTCAGGATTTCACAGGATTATTCAGAATTTCGCAGAATGTGTTAGAATTTCGCAGAATGAGATTATTTCACAGGATGTAATTATTTCGCACAATTATAAGCAACTTGAAGAAATTATACTATTGCATGAGCACAAAACATGAGACAGGGGCAAGATAATAATGAAGAAACAACTCGCTCATTCAACATTTTCTTCTACCCTCATAGATAAAGAACAGAGGCAACTATGGATTACCAAGAAAACATTTTATGTTCTTTATCTTCTCGGCAGGAATCATTTCCAAAATGGATGTTCACTAGTGAACAACAAGAATCCTCACAAAAAATGGAGTAATAATTTCGCATGAATAGAGACAATACTTATTACTCTCATTCAAGGACGGATACTTCTTATATTTCGAGGAATTGATTACTTCTTATACTTCTTCAAGGATACTTCATACTTCGCATACTTCAAGAGATGATACTTCTTATTTACTTCGCAAAGCTCCGGAACTTCACAAAAGAATAGAGGCAAGTACGTACTTTTCAAGTCCAGTATTATTTCGCTCGTTCCTTCATCAACAAAGATTAAAGACTACTACAACAACGGATTTTTTCTTAAAGATCGCTCTTCAAGCAATATTCAAGAAAAAAGAGGCAAAATGTAGGAGCAGAATCTCGCAACAACATATTTTCTTAGTGCGCGAGATGCATTCATTTCCCTAGCTTGCAAAATTATCAAGAGCCTGCGATAAGGTGGCAAGAGCTTGCGAGAATATGAGTTGTATGTGAGCTGTCATCCACTATGTAAATACTATATAAAAAGGAGAGAAGGAGAGAGAAAGGGGGGACACATTTAGTAAGAGAGAGATATTATTTTTAGAGAGAGATATTTTTTGAGAGGGATTTATTTTCTTTATCATCTTCTTCCCCAAATAATTAGATCTAGAGCTCTACAAAATATCCATTAATGGAGATTGTAAATGTAATACTAATGTAACCTCAACAATCATAGTGAAGAACCATGGATGTAGATCACATTGATCGAACCATGTAAAAAATCCTTGTGTCAATTTATAGTACTTATATTTGAGATTTAGGTGATTAATAAGATTGAGATCTAGAAAATATTATAGGGGGTGTGTTGTGGGAAATCCTGCAACTACAAGTAAATAGACTTTTGAGTGACAGATAAGTTCAAGTCTCCACATACCTTTTAGTCGATGAAGTTCCACCGGTTCCTCGAGTAGTCTTTCGTCTTGTATGATGATTTCCATGGTGTTCTTGATCTCAACTACACTTTCAATCCTAGTCCGAGACCTTTAGCTACATAGGCTAGAAATCAAGACTTATAGTTTTGATTACTAACATTGACAAACATGCTTGAGATATCAACACATGCGAGTTCGACCGAGCAATGCTCTAACAATCTCCCCCTTTGTCAATTTTAGTGGCAAAACTATTAATACATATGGAATACAAGAAATAAGTAAATTAACTTTTGTAGCTCTTATTCCACATGTCTAATCTTCAACATTACTCGAAATCTTCGTCACTTCCAAGTACTCCAATGATCCCAAAGGTTGTAAGTTTAGCATCATCGTTGTTGAAAATCCGTAGCTATAACAATAAGAAAACAAGAGTTTTCAATCATTGTTATACAGTGTCAAAGTATCATTACACAGCCTCAAGTTCAATTGTATCACAACTTCAACAACAATACTATGGTGATATGTATCACTCCCCCCTTTGTCAATACTCCATCTCACATGGAAACCACTCCCCCTTACATAATGATCCGAAAACCATATGTATTTGTAGTGTGAACTACATATTAATTCTCCCCCTTTTTGTCAATAAAATTGGCAAAGGTACAAGAACGGGATCCTAATGAAATTTCGAAAGAGACATTTCATGACCAAAAGAAAGAAACACACATCATCTTATTTAGATGAAATCATAAAGCCGAAGCTAAATGCATTCATCAAGGAGTTTAAAGATACAAGATAACCCCTATAATATTCCACACCCGCACTCCCCACAAATATATGGCAATTAAGCGCAAGTTCAAAAAGAACTCTCCCCATAATATGTCATTCAGAAAGAACAACAAGAGCGACCTTAATTTGAAGGAAAAGAAGGATTTCTTTGGACATAACAAATCACATGCAAGTATGAATTTGAATCCAAAATACTCAATTAAATTAACCACAAGAGAACCCATGATTAATTTAATCCAAATACACAACCAAACTAATCACAAAGAGTAATCAATGTAATTGTCCATACTCACATAAGAGAATCTATGGAGCAATGACTAAGTTAATCATGAAAATAACCAACCCAATCAAAAGTGCTCAAACATAAGAAAACTTATGGAGTCATAACTAAATAACCAAACAAGATGATTAATTTAGTCCAATATGCTTGACATAAAGTACCTTATGAAACAACAACAAAGCTAACCATGAAAATAATCAACTTTGATTGTTTTAGTGCTCTACATAAGACACATTACGGAGCCTCACAGTAATACACAAAAAAAAATATGGATCAGGGAAGATCAATTATCATGAATACACAAGGATTCATTCTATTTTCCATCACAATTTGCACCATGACATACAATAGACATATTCCTTGAAGATTTTAACCTATCTTCCATCAATAATTGACAATATATGCTTAACTTTTGTATTTGTCAAATGTCCATTCATTCCTTTATCAATATAAGAATATCGACTTATGAAAGACTTTACTTTTGACAAGATATGGGACAATCATAGTTCACGGACGCAAACACACATATCCCATAACAAATTGCAATATATAAAACCATAAAGATTAATACTACAAAAATCATCTTCCAAACAAGTTTAGAGTTTAAACCAATAAATATAAAAACATGAAGATGAGAACGTTGGACATAGCTATGTGTAATCACAATAATGGCTATTCCAAACTCTAGTTATTCTTCTAACAAAAACAGAAAAATAGAAGATTTACTAGATGTTAAGACCTTTGAAGAATTCTTTATCGTCCCCGAACTCCTTGTCGTCAACAGCCATTGGGACATAAGGTTCATTAAGGTATGAGTTTATATCAATAAACCTTCTTGGTGATGATGTCGAACTAGGGCCTTTCGAATCTCATGAGTCTTAAACACAAAAGCCTTTATTTGTTGAATCTCCTTTCGCATCTCTTTCAACACTTCAAGAACATCAGAAAACTTCCGAGAGTTTGAAGGAACGGCTCTTGGCTTCCTCACATTCCTTCTTTTTCTTTTCAATGTTGTAGCTAACGGAGATTTTTCGTTTTCCTTCATGATTGATGGCTTGACAATCATATTAACATCCTTTCTATCAGAAGACAGGGCACTTGGAGCATCCATAGGCGTATGGATTTGTGAGAGGAAATCACAGACTCTACAAGTAGTCTTGGGATAAAAAGGAGTTTCAAAGAAGGAAAAGGAATGTAGGGTTTCGAAACCTTTAACAGGTTCGTACACGACCACTCTCAACCCTATGAAGAGTAAAATTTTTGATTTACCCTTTTTTTTTTTTTTTTTTTTTTTACAGACACAAAATCAAAACTAAGAAAAAGAAAAGAGAGAAAAAAAAACTTTTCCTAAAGCCTTGTGAGGTACAAAATCATTGTCTCTTTGATCAGGCACATGAGACAAGATTTTCATCAAACAACACAATTAAATTGCATTGCGGTGAACAACAATTTGTCCACCATTTTACTCATGAGAGGAATCCTCAGACTTCTGTCTATTAAACCGACTCGACCATACTTTATTCTCTAATGGTCTTGGTTTGTCCTTGGAAACTAACCTCTTAGATGAAGATAAAATCTTACATACCTCAGCGGTCTTCTGAGCAAGTTTAAGATTCCTTGTTAAATGATTTGCTCTTCGTTGAAGTTTGTTGACGTGCCTTAGTTAGTGCTTGTACTTGTAACACCTTGAAAGTTCATGACCCCTTTGAGAACAATACGAACACGTCAATCTAGGATAAAAATTAGGCTTTTGAGATGTGCATGCAGCTAGGCATATAGTGGAACCTGAAACATTATAAACAGAGTTTCCAAAGAATGGATCAACTTTATATTCCAGAATAGTTGGATTATCTTCTGAAAGAATATCAAGATTGATGTATGTATTGCTACAATTATCAAAATCAATACTTTCACCTAGCAAAGTGCAACACTTGATTTTCGTCTTCATTAGAATCATAGTTGTCGACATTTCATCAAGAGTTGCAAGAAGACCTTTTTCCCAGTGTATTTTCTACGATTTGGGCATTCGTTTGCAAAATGACCAAATCCTTTACACTTAAAGCACCGAGGCATATCCTCGTCATCCAGTTTCATCAATATCCCTATTTTTAGGAGGAACATGATTATGAGGTTTGGACCGATGCCTAAGATTATCTCTCGGAGAACCATTTACTTCTCTTCAGTTGAAGATCCCTAAACTGTCTTGTGATCATCGAGACTGATTTGTCAAGATCTTCATTTGATGAATCTATCTCAGAGTGATCATCTTCAGAGATATACACTTTTTTTACTTTTATCAAGTAATTTAGTGTCCTTTAGTGCTTTGAACGCAACATCCTTAGTCTTGGATAATGTTCATGATCAAAGATCTTAAGCTTCCCAACCAACGTATTTATGGAGAGATTATCAAGGTTATTTCCCTCAACGATGGCATGCTTCTTAGAATCGTATCTGGATGGCAGCGATCTGAGAATTTTCATCACAATGTCCTTTTCAGGAATAGTCTTACCCAATGCAAAAGATGCATTAACAATTTCAGACACTTTGTGATTAAACTCATCAAATGTTTATTCATCTGCCATACGAAGGTTTTCCCAATCGTAATTAAGGTTTTGAAGCCTAGCTTCCTTTTCACTGGTATTACCTTCAAAAACGGTTTCTAAGATATCCCAAGCTTCTTGTGACTTAGTGCAGTTTGTCACATGGTGATGAAGATTTGGGGTAATGGCATGTATGATGGCATTCAAACCGTTGGAATTTTGCTTTCTGAAATCAAGTACCTCAGCAGGGGTATATTCACCAATATTCTTGGGAACGTTTACATCACCAAGCGCCCACGACGGAGGATCATAGCCATTAACAACATATACCCATGATTAAAAATCACAAGCTTGAAGAAAAGCTCGCATAGCAATTTTCCACCATAAGTAATTAGAGCCATCGAAGATTGGTGGTACGTTAATAGAGATAGCACCTCTGTCCATAGAGTCAGATCGCTACAAACACAGACGTATAAGGTTTTAAACGTGTTTTCCTGCTCTGATACCAATTGAAAAAGCAGGGATCTAACAACCAAACCCAATATTTCACTTAGCAATCTGTATGGACAAACTCCAATATACTTTCTAGAGAATCGACTAGACAGTCAGACTCAATCTAGATAAAAAGTATATCAAAGAGTTTATTTCTCAATCTCTCGATTTGATCTTTACTCAAGCAAATAGAAATCTGCCGAGTCTTTATCAAAGAGAGATAACTTGGATGGTACCAAAGACCAATATCCAAGTGTCAATCAATTTAAATCAACAACCCAAAAGGTCGAATATTATAATTGATTGAACAGCGCACAACCTGTGATATTTCAATTATATAAACAAATATAATGCTGAATAGAAATAACATGTATTCAGAATTTTGTTAACGAGGAAACCGCTGTAGTTGCAGGAAATCCTACACTACACCCCTCACTAGAATTCACACAACTAATCCATTTGAAGATGAATAATTATGAACTTTATTGATTATTTTCTTGAAATGTTTACAAAGGAAGATAGAACAGAGCTAAAGAAATTACAATCACTCCAAATTTTCTCTCTCCTAATGACTTGCTTAACAATTCAAAAGAACTCTCCCCTACAATGAGACTTACTCAACCCTTTATATAGGGTAGTACATAGTGGATGACAACTAAGTTGTCCTTTATTTTTCGGGAATGTCTTGCGAAATATCGCAAGTGTACATGTATCAATTCTCGCGACATTCCAAATTTCGCTGAGTCTTCACATCTTTATCATGTTTTGGATGTCGTCATTCATTGCGTCATTTATTTTACTTCCTTGCGACTCCTTCGCGAAGTTATCACTTACTAATCTCGCAAGGTATTGGTCTTGCGATATTCTGATCCTACATCTTGCCTCTTCTCATGTCTTCTCTGCGAAGGAGAGAATGTCATGAGAACCAATATTTTGCCGCAACAGCTCATCTTTATCTGTTTCAATCCGTACTTTTACACTAATTTATTACGAGATGTCTCTTCTTCCACTCTTTTCTTGACACGTTTCTTTCAACCGTTTATTCTTAACCATTCACGTCCCATCTCGCATTAAATGCATTTGTTTTCTCGGGGATTCTTCTTTCTATATATAGTTTTCTCACCCTTCCCTTCCCTTCTTCTCTTTTATTTTCCCTCTGCAACTTTTCTTCAACTTTCTTCCTCCGCAATCTGCGTTTCTGCTACTGTAAATCTTCCCTTCTTTCTTTCTCTTGATCTTCAATTCTCTCATCATTCCCATACTCTAAAAATGGCTTCACTTGGTCGTACATATAAACCCATTTTTAATGAAACTCAAAAGAATTTACAAGAGAAGGGCTTCATCCTATCAACCATTCCTGATCAAGAATCTTCCTCTATACTTTCGCAAAAGTTGTTTCCCGATCATCAGTGTGATGATCAGAAAATTATAATCTCACTAGGTCAAATTCTCGCAGAGCCTTCCCATTCCTCTCTATAATCCCGAGATGCCTTTATTCTATGAAATCCTTGCTCACGAGAAATTCTCGCGAGCTGTTTATCAATTAAGTGGCAATTGCATCCGTCTAATGCTTGAATTCGCCAACCGTGGCGCTGGTAAGGGATCTTTATATCCTGATGATGTCAAAGATCCTAGATTCGCAAATTTGAAGATAGTCGCTGAGAAGTATACCGTAGAAAAAAATTTCGAGAATTATGAAGTAATAAATATGAGAAATGATAAATCTCGCTGGGGTGCTCGATTGAAAAGAAAAGATAATATTCCCAGTGATAAGCTGTTTATGCAAGATATTGATTGGCACTCAGGCAAAAATAATACTCCTCGTCATTCCAAAGATGAGAAGTGGTGGGTTGTTCCTTTAATTTTGAGCGGACCTTATATTGCAGGTTCTCATATACTCCCTGCGAATCTCGCAGACTATCGTCCTTGGGAACTTAAGTGGCCCGAGAAGGCAAAAGAGGTATATTTCCTTTTTCAGGTTTTCTTTTCGATATTTCCATCATCTTATATTTACTAGGCTTGCAAAATTTTCAGATTATCAAATTGAGAAAAAGTTATAAAAGACGTCCAAAAGCAAGCACTCTGGCGATACTCCGATCAATCACGGATGAAGTAAGAAATACTTTATTTTGTTATTTTTAACAATATTGTTGCCTCTGTTTCTTATCTTCATTCGTGTGCGGAGGTTGGCGTTGAAGAAAGTAACATTCCTGAAGCTGCGAATATTAAAGGCAAGAATAAAATCACTCTTCGCAAGGATAAATCTTCTGCTCCATCTTCTAAAAAACGGAAAATCCAACCCTTTTCTCATTCTAGTTCCCAATCGAATGGAGAATTCGACGAAGATGAAAATGAAATAGATACTTCTTTTGCAAAGGAGAATCATTGGTCGAATCTGCTATGGCACAATTGTCTAGTATCTTCTCGATTCTATGCAAGGATTGGGAGATGATCTTTTATCTGCTACTTGCGAGACTCTCGCTAATATTTGCGATACTTTTGCTAGTGGATAATGATTCTTTTCGCGGAGTTTCCCGAACTATGACTCCCAGTTTCTTAAATGCACTCAATGCTTTGGTATGTTCATATTTCTTTATTTCTCTGTGATTTTGATTATAGACTTTATCTTAACAATTTCTTTACTTCCCTTTATAGTCTGGGAGAGCTTCCTTTGTTGTTGCCTCAGACCTCGAGAAAAGACGCGACAATCTTGAAAAGAAAAATCTTCAACTTAAAGAGAAGATCAAAGAACTAGAAATTGAAGTTGCGACATCTTGCAAGAAAGTTGAAAAAATTCAACGGTTGGAAGTTGAGTCTACTTCCCAGAAGGATAAAATATCTACACTTCAAAGTGCTAATCAACAACTTTACGGTATAACACCCTCTTTTTTTTTTCTTTATTTCTATTTTGCCATTTATTTATTTCTGCCTGACTTATCATTTTCGCAGACATTTATAACCTTTCTGACGAAGCCATTCTTCTCCACTCATTCCCTGAACCTATGGATCATGATGCTCTTCTCGCTCATCTCAATGAATCTTTAAGTAGTTCTTCAAATAAGATCAATTCTCTCTCATTAAATGAACTTCGAACCAAATTTCACCTTTTAGAGATTGAACATAGATCTAGTTTAGGTTTACCCAACCGATTTAAACAAATGTATCTTGACTCCCATGAAAAAACTAAGACTTTAAGGGAGAAAATTAGCAGTCTTATAGATGACAAAGATCGCATTGCTAATAAAGGTGCACAAGCATTAGCAAAATTTCAAAAATCTCTTCTCGAAGTACAAATTGAACGAGATGAATCTCTTCGCCAGAATGCCATACTTAATGAGCGAGAAAATCAAATTTGTTCGCTTCTTGTTATAAATAATTATGATGAATTCGCTTGGGCTGCGAAGGTTCTAGATAATGCCAGAAATAACTTAGGTGTTGATGTTAGTCTCCATGCCGAGCATACTGCTTTGGGTAAAGATATGATTTCTGACATAGAAGGTTGTTTATTATTCCTTACTTTGCTCCTTTCTTACGTAGTATTGTTATTAAGTTGTTAATTCATTGTCACATGTCTGCAGGTTTGAGAAGAGATTTCAGACAAGGTTTGGAGAACTTGAATCTGAAAAAGAACAACTCGCAAAGGGCCTCTCTCTTCGCAACAACAGGTATTCCAAGTTGAAGAAACAATTGCAAGCTACAGTGGCGAATTTCAATAACGATGATGTTCGTTTTCGCAATCAAACTATTGAGACAGTTTGCAATGATCACCACATTCCTCTTAGTTCATACCCTTGTCTTCTTGATAAAATTCCTGAAAATATGCCTTTCTCAGACGTTTCTGATAGTGAAGCTAGCGAAGAAAAAGAATCTGGCGAAAAGAATAACGGAATCGAAGAATCTGATAAAGAAGAAGAATCAACAGAGAAATAATTTCTTGTCCTTTTTTCGCTTCTTGTAATATATGTATATATACTCTTTTGATCTTCCATTTAAGGACACCTTATTGTAAACTTCTTGGATTACTAAATATGAATTCAACCTTTGTTTTCTTCCTTGTAGTACAATTATCCAGCATTATGACTGCGTAAATCTATCATATGAATATTAATGAACAAAATTTTATCATGTTCATTCCCATACTTGCCTCTGTTATTTATTATCAAATGAGAGATTTGATCAGTTATCTCTGAATAACGAAACTTCTGAATTTTTCCACTGTTGTTGTTAACTCTATATGAAGAAATATAATCATTCTCGCAAGCTTATTTGCTTCCTCAGTTTTTTTTTTTTTTTTTTTTTTTTTGTTGAAGTTCATCATTGCAACAAGATCGCAGGACGTCTTTACAATTTTATGTAATGAGCTATTGATCTTGCCTTATCATTGTTTGTGTGGTCATATTTTGCCTTCCTAGTTAAAGGTCTTATTTTGCCACCCCTCGTTGCGACAAAGTCGCAGGACATCTTTACACTTTCATGTAATGACCCATTGACCATGTCTTATCATTCCTTTAGTATTTTTGCCTCTGTAGGATGTTTTCGTTGCGACAATATGGCAGGCCTGTAAGCTCTCGCGAATTTACAGCTCCATGACATTGCCGTCTTTGCGACGAAATCGTAGGACGTTTTTACACTTTCATGTATAAACCCATTGATCTCGTCTTATCCTTGCGTTAATATTATTGCCTCTACAGGATCATCGCAAAAATAGGACAAGCCTAAATTTTCTTGCGAAAATAAAGCCTCATGACATTTGCGTCTTTTGACACTTATCAGCTCCCTAATGGAGGGTGCCGCCCTTATCTTCTCCCGGTTGCCCCTTCAAGGAGGCGTACATCGGCCATACAAGACTAGCTCCTCCCATCCGGTCTTAACAACAACCGATTTTTTCGCAGCCTCTTATCCCTTATACCTATATGGTTTATGGTTACGAGATCGCACCCTAAGTGGAGTTTTCTTCGGGCCGAGTGCGAAAGATATGCCAAGACTTGCCAAGAATGGCCGAGACACTTCAAATGCCCAGGCACTCTTGGCTCAACCGTGTACCTCGGCACCTTGAGCATACGACTCCTTGGAAGAGACCTCGGGCGTCCAACCAGGGCATAACCTTATATATATAGTTGGAAATCCAAGGTATATCTCCGGATAGGCTTTCATGGGCCTAAATTTCCATGACTCGGGTTCGGGAGTGGTGTAACCTTTTCCTCGAGCCATGTCAAGAGATACCCCTTATATGACGCACTTTAGGTCTTACATTTGCCTCTTACGAAATATCATTCGCGAACTAGGGTGTACGCCATAAAGGTTTGTCCCATTCACTCACTCTTTCATTTTTGTTAATTCATTCAATCATTCATTTTTGGTTATCTCTTGTTATTTTGTTTGTGAAGTTATCGCATAATTTTGCTTTGTTTGTTGTAATCTCATTTCAATTCTTCAATCAGATTTTCATACATTCTTGATAGCGAGATTCTCGCGCATTGCTTCTCCAACTATTATTTCTTTCTCTTACTTTTGATATGCCTTTGTCACTAATTTTTGTCAATCCTCGCGACTATTCACTTCTTGCACCTTTGCTCCTGCTTCCCTCTGCCTCTGCACCATTCAAATCTCTTAATAGTTCTTTTCCATCATAATTTTCAACTGCCTGCATGTACTCGCTTCGCAATGTATCTTCTCCTCTTGTATCTATGGTATCCACCATCAACCTTTCTCTTCTTTGTTCATCCTTTATATTTTTCTTCCAACCCTTCCTTTTTGCAGCTCTTTCCTCGCAACTCTCCACATCAACCTCATAACATTTTTGTCCTTCCTCCCAATCTCCCTTTATAACTCCAACACCGCTAGGATGAGGAAATTTTATACACTGATGATAAGTTGACGCTACACCCAGAATTTCGTGCAACCATGGCCATCCAATCAATACATTATAAGGGGATTCCACATCAACTACACAGAACAAAACTTCAGTTGATAATCCTTGCAAGGGTATTCTCATATGAACTTCTCCCTTAGGCTTATACATTTGTGCCATTGAAACCATATATTTTGTATGTCGAAGGTATCAAATCTTCATCCTTACCTCCCATAGTCTTGTAAGTATGGTAAAAAGAATGTTTACTTGAGCTCCCGAGTATCAATTAAGATTCTATTGATCGCCCAGCAATTTTCTGCTTCATCATCTTCGCCATCAACAGGTTTTGGATTAATTTCCAATTTTACAACCAATGGGCTATCATGTATCTCTCTGCCTTTAGGTATTTATTCTGCAGAGAAAGAAATAATCTGCAATTGCCACTCTTTTAACTGCGACGTCTTCGCAATGTTCATTACTTCTTTATCATCAGCATCCCTCGCAAAAACCCTACTGAGTACATTATCATGAAAATCTTCAATTGTGTGGTACGAATGTACAATGGAGTTGCAAAACAAATTTTTTAGCTTTCGCTCCAACTTCTATTACGAATGTTTCTTTCCCCTTTGTTGAGTTTGTCCTATGCATCTCTGGTGGTGGTGGTGGTAACGGTTGAACTTTCTCTTCACTTTTTAGAAAGTGATTCACTTTCCTTGGTCAATCATTCGAGGATGATTCTTTTTATGTTTGTGAGTCATTTGTTAGATGCCCATGAAAGCGGTGGTAAGAGCATAATTCGTGACTTCTATCACCTGGTGGCGGTTCATTCCCCATGTTCCATGGTGCGGTTATGTTTTCCATCAAGAGTATAGCTTCCCATATTTTTTCCACACTAGTATTTAGTGGTGGCATTTTGATTTCTTCTCATACTACTCGTGACGTCGTTGCCCTCCATGATACCTTCCGCCTTTGACTTCCATAAGTTTCTTGCGGGTGATCAAGTCTTTGAATTTTGTTATTGCCGCCACGGTTGTAGTAGTTCCTTTCTCTCTCAAATTCTTCTTGATCACGACTTCCCATAGCTACTATCTTTGGCTATCCATCATCTATTATTCTTTCTTGTTGACCTTGCGAAGTGCTCGCCAATGTGTTTATCAGTTTGGGTAATAAGCTTGCATTTGCAGCATTTGAACTTGTATTCGCAATTGGGTATGATTCCATCTCATTTTTCCTTTCCTCTAGAGCAATATATTTTTCTTGAAGTTCTCGCAACTCAGTCATCGTGATTGTATTCTTGACTCTAAAAATTTGAATATATAACAAATTGGTTGCGAACATAGCATTTATGAACGATAGAATGAGATATCTTTCATCCACTCTTCCAGCCATTTCACTACACATTGTTTTCCATCTTACAGTTAAATATTTCAAACTTTCGCCAACTCTTTGTTTCAGCCCGAATACATCTTCAATACCTGGTCGCGAAGAGTTGTTACTTATATATGCCCCTAAGAATATAGCTTGTAAATGGTTAAATGACGTGATTGTGTTTCTTGGTAAACCCTCAAACCATTTCAATGCTTCTCATGTTAAACTTGATGCAAAGTATTTGCACAATATGGCATCATGAGTTTCCCATTGTAACATACATCTCACATAAGCTTTGATGTGTTGTATCGCACAAGTTGTTCCATCAAAATCTTTGGTTAATGCGGGTAAATTGCACTTTGGGGTATTCCTCCTAACTGCACTTCTAATGTAAAGGAGTTTTCGTGACCTCTTCGATGGCCTCATCCAATTGTCTTCTTCCTCCTCCCCTTCTACATTCAAAGCATTCCTCTCATTTTCGATAATTCTCTCAAGATTTGTTCATTTGCCTCGGTAATTGAATCTATTGGTCTTTTTAATTCTGCCTCTCTCCTTCTGCGTTCATGTCTACTTAGATTTTCCTGTTCATCATTGTCTTCTCTTCTTTCTCTGGGATTTTCTCCTTCATCTCTTTCACGAATTCTCACACCATTATATCTATCATTTTCTCTTCTTGGTTGTCTATCAGTTCTCCTTTGTGTTCTTTCATATTCTTCATTGATATTTCCATTGTTGCGATTTTGTTCGCGCCTTCTTTCTCGGTTGTCATGATTATTCTGCCGAATTGCTTCTTCCAATTCTCGTTCTTCCATTTCTGCTCTTAATCTTTCCCTTTCGCAAGCTAGACGCGCTTGTTCAATATAATGCCTTTCGATGTCATCTTCAATCTCCTTTTGTTTCCTCCGTGTTTCTCTCCCATGCAATATTCTCCTTCCTTCTTCCTGATTTTCTTCACCAATTAGATTATTCTGCTCTTGACGCTGCCTATTTTCTTGATTTCCGCCATCTTGGCCATTCTGCAGAATTTCAGGACGTGGAATATAACGATCTTCTACCACTTCTCTTCTCTCGCAACATCCGTCACCGAGATTTGGCTCTCTTTCTAAATTTTCTTCATTAACATTTTCTACAGGTAATGTTCTTCTCATATCCTCTCTAACTGATCCTGATCTTGACCTGGTATTACTTCTTGACCTTCTATTCTGCAACCTCATATTTTCCATTCTTAATTCATGGTTTTGCCTTGTTAAATTTTCACGTTCTTCCGCTTCTAACCGCCTTTCTTCATGTATTGTTTGCCTCAATGCTTCTAATGCTGCGATTTCTTCATTTCCACGAATTGTTTCTCCCATCTCTTCTCGATTTCTCTCCTCTTGTCCATTATTTATCAATTGTTGCACTTCTTCTCTTTACTCCATAGAATCTGATCTCCATGTATGCACACTCACTCTATCATAATCTATTATTGTATTCGGTGCTGGTTTAATTAGTGGTTGAATTTGACCTTCTTCTCCATCTCTTGCGTTTATTCTTGAGGGTTCGCCTACTTCATTTCTCCTTTCTCCAGCTAATCTCCTGCTTCTTCTAGCAGTCGTTGGTTGTTCTGATGCATTCCTTCTTCTAGACATTTCTTAATTTTGGTAAACTGTTGAAAATTATATGAAATTTCTTCCCTACTACTCTAAATTCCTTCAAATCACGATGTCGATCCTTACTCTCTCCCTGTTTCTAGCGCCATTGTGTAGTTGCAGGAAATCCTACACTACACCCCTCACTAGAATTCACACAACTTATCCATTTGAAGATGAATAACTATGAACTTTATTGATAATTTTCTTGAAATGTTTACAAAGGAAGATAGAACAGAGCTAAAGAAATTACAATCACTCCAAATTTTCTCTCTCCTAATGACTTGCTTAACAATTCAAAAAGAACTCTCCCTACAACAGACTTACTCAACCCTTTATATAGGGTAGTACATAGTGGATGACAGCTAAGCTGTCCTTTATTTTTGGGAATGTCTTGCGAAATATCGCAGGTGTACATGTATCAATTCTCGCGACATTCCTAAATTTCGTTGAGTCTTCACATCTTTCTCATGTTTTGGCTGTTGTCATTCATTGCGTCATTTATTTTACTTCCTTGTGACTCCTTCGCGAAGTTATCACTTACTAATGTCGCAAGGTATTGGTGTTGCGATATTCTGATCCTACAACCGCAAATGCAGAAAAACCACGGGACCTAGTCCAGATTGAACACACATTGTATTAAGCCGCTACAGACTCTAGCCTACTCCAAATTAACTTCGGTCTGGACTGTAGTTGAACCCCAATCAATCTCACCGATCCAAGGTACGGTTATGCTCCTATGCCTGCGATCCTGGCAGATTCTACGTACTTGATTCCCTTAGGTGATCTCACCCACAACTAAGAGTTTCTACGACCCAAAGTCGAAGACTTTAATAAACAAATCTGTATCACACAGAAAAGTCTATAGTAATAGATAAATCCGTCTCCCACGAATAAACCTATGAGTTTTGTTCCATCTTTTGATAAATCAAGGTGAACAGGGAACCAATCAATAACCAGGACTTATATTCCAGAAAGAACAACCTAGTATTATTGATCACCTCATAATAATCTTAATCGACGCAGCGAAAAAAATATATTGCGGAATCACAAACGATGAGATGAAGCGTTTGTGATTTCTTTTCTATCTTGCCTATCGGAGATATAATTCTCAAGCCAATTATTACAATTGTACTCGTACGATAGAAACAGCAAGATCAGATCACACAACTACAAGAAAAGTAGTATCGCTCGGCTTCACAATCCCAATGAAGTCTTTAAGTCGTTAACTTTGGTTTTAGAAGAAGAAAACCAAAGGTTAAAGGAGAATCGACTCTATCTTAGCAAACTAGTATCGCACGTAAGGTGTGGGGATTAGGTTTCCCAGTTGCTAGAGTTCTCCCTTATATAGTTTTTCAAATCAGGGTTTGCAATCGGTGTTAGCTTGGTAACAAAGCATTCAATATTCACCGTTAGATGAAAACCTAATTAGATTCAAGCTAATATTTCTCAACCGTTGGATCGAAAACTTAGCTTGTTACACACAAATGAAATGTTCAATTTTGGGTTTATGAACCACACCCAAACATTAACATTTGTTGGTTCAACAATAGTCAACCAAATGGTTAGCCATATGATCACTCTCATATCAACCACATTCTTCTTCACCATAACTAGTTCAAATGACTCAAATGAACTAGTTAGAGAGTTGTTCAATTGCTTAAATCTTATGTAACTAGACAAGACACAATCGAAGCAAAAACGGTTTGATTCACTCGAATCGGTTCATGAACTTTATAGCCACGGTTTGCAAAAGCATTCCTTAGTTGATATAAACATTAGTTCAAGAACAACCGGTTTTAGATATAACCTACTCAAGTTTGCGGACTGGGTTCGCGGACTTAAGCTCATGGAAGGAGTACACAAACTCCAGCATAAATTCTCGGGTGAGAACTTCCGCCACCAGTTCGCGGACTTGGCTTGCGCCACTTCCATTTCTCTTGATCAACAAAGTTCGCAAACTTTGGTTCAAGGAATAAGGACTTATACATATATGTGTTTCCACAACAATGCTTATATCCTACCAATGGTTATGTAATCTAAACTCTCATTTTAATCATTGAAACATTCTCAGAGAACGTTATATAGCCGTTATTCACAAACCATTTTTCGTCAGAGCAATTTCTAAAGTGATTGAAACATAACATGACTTTCGTCACTAGGTAAAGATGAATTCGGTTAAAGCGAAAGCTTACCAACACATATTTCGAGAAATAGATAGGCGAGTTAAACTTGGCTCGAAATAGCAAATGTGTATAATGAAAGTCTATATGTCTAAACGACTTTTGTCTCAAGAGTAGGAGATGGAGTAAATAGACTTTTGAGTGACAGATAAGTTCAAGTCTCCACATAACTTTTAGTTGATGAAGTTCCACCGGTTCCTCGAGTAGTCCTTCGTCTTGTATGATGATTTCCATGGAGTTCTTGAGCTCAACTACACTTTCTATCCTAGTCCGAGACCTTAAGCTACATAGGCTAGAAATTAAAACTTATAGTATTGATCACTAACATTGACAAACATTCTTGAGATAGAAACACATGCGAGTTCGACCGAGCAATGCTCTAACACAAATCAACCGAAAACACAAGATATACCGCAATTATCTAGTTTCCCACCAACGGTACTAATAGAGCTTCAAAGAAGACTTTAAACTGAGCGGCCGTAAGAGATTTCGCCTAATTAGGTTACTATCCTCTACGAATAGGCGGCTACACCAGTAACAACATAACCGAGGAAGTTTGCTGTCACGAAGGATTAGTTTGCTAGAAATGCAAACTTTAAGTATTTATAGACAAGGAAGTTTGGACACCAAGGAATTTCCAAAACCGAAAATATTCTCAAGATATGCAATATAATTTCAAATTCGGTTTCCATAATTCCTGGAAATGCTCTGTACAAAATAATGACCGAAAATCTCTTTGGAAAATATTTAACTAGTAAATGCACATTACTAATTCACATGTTCCTAAAATAAAATTAAGACCTTAATTAAAAGATTCTGAACTTATTTATGTTTCGATCCTGGGATTTTCTTTCTTTAGCTATTAAGGAATAACTTTGAACAATTAAAGATATATATTACTTCTTGTGTTCAAAGTGTGTCGACATCCTTACTTTGTAAGTCCTCTTTCATACTTACAACCTTGAAACCGATTTTCCACACTTCCAAACAAGTTTAGAATTGGTTCATCTGACTTTCAATAACTATGTGATTGGTCAAGAACACTCAATCACAAATCATGGGTTTAACGGTTCTACCAAAACAAGTTTTGGTTCTACCTCCATGTGAAACTGTGCATAGTCACACTAGCTTTCCAAAATTCGGTTGGATAGGTACTAGGATCGGTTCCCCACATATATATGGTATCTAACTTATATGTGTTGCACATGTCCATTGGATCGGTTTCCGTTTGCCTAAAAACGTGTTGCACATGTCCATAGGATCGGTTCCCCTTTCTTCTACAAACTTGCTGCACCTCATACAAGGATCGATTCCCATTTGTGATGTGTTGCACCTCTTACTAGGATCGGTTCCTCTTTACCCAGATTCGGTCATACACAAATCACAAACTCGATCATACCATCTCAGGTGATTACTTAAGATCGGTTTCACTAATAAAAAAGTCATACCAATACATAAGTCACGCCTTTTTGAATAGTTTTACCAAGAACACAAACAAGTCATCAACGGTTATACTAAATCACACATATTGGTTATTCACAAGATATGCAATGAATAACAATACCAATAACGCTTTGGCGATTTCCTTTTCGATTCATAAACAAGTTTATGAACTTACTTCCTTAAAATACATGTAAAACATTGTTTCCTAGGATGAATCCTCACCTCATACCCATACATAATCACAATAGCATTTAAAAGATTATGTCGATGTCTTATCTACAAAGTTTAATGGTTAAGTAATAAACCTCGTATTGTATTCCTTAATACTATGTCTATCTAGAGTGTTCATGCTTCGTAGTTTTGTTTTCAATATGCACGACTTGAAGATACGTTAGGTAATGAAACAGTTCAAGTCAAATATCACTAACCTCAAGTGGAAGGATGATGTTGTCATTGTAGCTTCTTACTTCTTCACCTTTTCAAGTCTTCGCAATACTTGTAATGTCTCATATATTAATACTTTCAAGCTAACCTATACAAAGTTGACTCTAGTACATAATCAAGCGAGTCTTAAAATGAGTTTTGATTCACCAAAATATGACAACCAAAATTGACATACCAACGCTTGGTGGGTTCAACCGAGCAATGCTCTAACAGGGTCTTATTCGCTGAGTCAAGAGATGGATCGGTCGTCGGACTCGCAGTCAACACACCGGAATCGGATCATCGTCGGCTACTGAGTCAACTCGCCGGATTGGAAAACCGGCCGAGTTTCGGCTATTTATTGAGCAATTCTCAGGCCAATTCAGGACAAATTATTCTACCTGCGACAATCCTAAACATACCTCTAACCAATTCATTCTCCATCATAGTTTCACCCATTCTCAGATTAACAACAACAACAGCTACATCTTCCTTCATACCATCAACAGCATCAAATCCTTCTTCCACTCTTCACTAGAGACCACCTATCTTCGATTCACCATCTCAATCACTGCCACCAAACCCACACAATTCATAACCGTAACACTCAGATTCATCGTCTTGATGTCAAACTTAAAAACTCATCTTGAATCTTTGGCAGTTCCATCTCAGACTCAGTTCAACCATCATCTCCAGATTATATCAATTGTTCTCTGAGATTCACAGCAAACCCTCCATTCTCCTTTATTCCAGTCGAACCCATGAATATCAAAAACATCATTATCTCTTCGATTCACTGCTTCATCTTATTTCGAGAACAACCCATGTCTCATCTTCCTCTTTTGGTGGCAGTAACACCAATTTCTTCCATCTGCTTTTGATTTTAAGTAAAACTCACGGATCCCCTTTTGAACTTCGTCTTAATCCACCAAAATAACTCAAAACCCAATTTTGTCTTCTCGTTCTAAGAATCGATCTCTTAATTTTGACACAAATCCATTCCAATCACTCTTTGTTCTTGGTTTCATCTCTAAATCTCTCTGACACAATAATAGCAAGAGTGGCTGCTCAATTTCAGGGGAAAGTTCAGAAATGAATGAGAGAAAGAAAGGTATCTCTTGATATTAGGGTTAAGACTTAGGGATGGATAATGACACCCCATTAGATAAAATCCACCCCAGTTTGGGTGCCCTGGGTAACTTCTTGGGTGCTTTTAATAATTCTTTATAAACACTAAAATGGCTATCCCTTAGCCTTGTCCAAGCTCCCAAATAGTGTCCACCCATGAAATGATAATTTTGCTCTTTCTCCTCAAATTGGGTGATTTCTTATTCTTTTCCTCCGTGCGACTCCAGAGTACCAAATAACTCAAAAACACACGTAAATACATAATTCACAAGAAAAATAGCAAAGAAAGCATAAACAATAGATAATAAATCAAGGTGTATTCTGCACCCTATCAAAAGGTCTATGTTATTGATGAGAATAACTAGAGCCTGATGAGAAAAATAGAGTTAATTTTGATCTTTAGTTTGGTCTTATTGAACAAGCGGTTGTATTTGTATAATCGGTTTAGCAAAGGAACTAAGGTCCTTAGTCGATTTTTGGTTTGCTAAACTATTAGGGAAAATTTCTTCGGGAAACTGTTTCCTTGGTAACATATCAAAACAAAAATACTTTGTAGTTTCGGTTTTGATATTGGTTATCAAAAATGGTGTGTGGAACCCTCGTGCTCGACTCTTATAGGTTTTGCAAGTCTTGTAAGATTTGTAAGATCCTTTCAGCTTGGTTTTTTATTTGCTCGTACCTTTGTCATTTTGTGACAAAAAGGGGAAGAAATATATGGAGTAAACAAGTGGTACTTTGACGAGGTGTCAATCTCGCAAAAATAAATTTCTCTACTTCTCTTTAACTAGCAAGTAGTATAATGTAAGTAGGATCGTCCCAAGGGAGGTATGAAGTTCAAGTTGTTATGCAAATACTCTTAGCAAAGATGATTTTTGTTGTAGAAATCTTTGAAAATTGTAAAATGTATTCAAATATGAGATGTAATTGATTAAAGGTTCATTCTAGACCACGGAATACAAACCAAATTGATAGATAGCTATATTCTTCACATTATCATGTTATTAACAACCCTAGAATAATTAGTATGCTCAACTATTCCGTTATTATCTCCTAGCTCACCGGATACGGAAGCGCTCGACTACTAGGTTCCTACTTGCCAAGTTTCCTAGAGGTACGCTTACTAGGTTTGACTTAAACAAGTGCTCTAAGTTACGTGAGATAAGGTTGCTCCTAGTGATGAACTCAAAAGCATGAATCACCTACTAGTGTTGATTTCTACATATAGGTACTTAACAAAGTCCCATCATCAATACCTATATATTGCTACTTGCGTTTATCTTCTCTAGACAATTACGGGTCGAAGAAAATCTAAACTAGCAATAGGATTATGAATTAAGGATTTAATTTCGAACTTAAACAATCAACAAATAATCCATAAACAATAATAGCATGGTAGAAATCAATCAATAACATTAATGAATGCAAGAGAACAAGTTTTTCATATCAAATATAGATTCATATTTCGGGCTTGAGAAATCGCCCTTAATCAAAGAGAGTTTTAGTTAATCATAATATTGGAGTTCATCATCAAATAATAATGGAAAATAAAGTAAAGAAGATGAAAATATTAAATGAAAGCAAACCCTAGCTCCGGCTCTCTGCAAAACTCCCAGAAGAATACGTGATATATCAAAAGAATAGAAACCCTTTCTTTTTATAGCCTTCCCACTTTCCAAAATTAGGTCTTCAAAGTCCATCACCAAAAAGTCCACCAAGCCCATGAACCATGTGTGAGAAACCCATGTGAAAATATGTCTAAAAAATATGCTCGCCGGAAAACTGGGTTTCCGGCCGGAATATGGCCGGAATATGGCCGGAATCCGGCGTCGGAAAAGCATCTCAGGCCGCCTTTGTCATCAGACACTGTCACCAGGCAGTTCTACACTTCCATTAGCTCAACTTTGCTTCTCTGCAGTTCATACATTCACAAAAACCAACTAACCCAATTTCTTATCTCATAAAAACGCACCCAAAGCGTGACCCATAGCTCATATGTCCGTGGCCAACTCTTGTATCCGACTCATACCCCCTCGCGATTCTTGAAATATTGCGATTCATGCTTCAAGTTCTGAAATCCGGCTCACAGGAACTATGCTCACCGGCTCACCATTCTAGCTCGCTTTTCGCCTTTTTTGCTTGACTTCAAAATTCATTCCTGCAGTTCCCGACCAAGATGGCTATTCTCGCAACTCCACTCAGTAATGCAATTCACATCAAAATCGACCATTGCGGCATTACCCGCACTTCCTAGCCATTGCCGGTTCAAACCCGGCCTGCATTAGACTCGACACAGT
Source organism: Papaver armeniacum (assembly GCA_023531295.1). Lineage (NCBI taxonomy): Eukaryota > Viridiplantae > Streptophyta > Magnoliopsida > Ranunculales > Papaveraceae > Papaver > Papaver armeniacum. Next base: position 121,446 of record JAJJWW010000906.1, read on the forward strand.
TCAATTTGCCAAGACATACCCTTATCATTGCATGTTCAAACCATCTGCAGAACTCTTGTACCGAGCACCTGACAGAATAGCACATAACTCACGGTGTCTTCTTCTTTGCCTAAGCGCACCAAATCTCCCAGGTTTAGACCTCGGCTCCTATCTCTTCCGTTAACATCATATCACCAACTTTGAGACTTGAGCCACTTTGATTCAACAAAATTCATGTCTTCAACACTCTTTGACTGAATTTATGCTCCGTGCTCTGACCCAAACTCTGCTTCCTTCAATTCAACTTTGCAATTCCGCTACAATCTCAGTCAGTCCTGCAATTGTACCAGTACCAAACAATCACAACAAGTAGCTGCAATATCCAGCAACATCACCACCATGAGCATTTGTATCTCACTACCAAGTTCAATTCCACCTGAATTGTAGCTTCAATCCCACAACTGCTCAGCTCATCAGTTGTAGCTCCATTTCAGCTAAACTGCAACACCACTGTGTTATTGCGATAACATTTCCCCGTCCTAAACATTCATCTAAACCCATTCTTGAGCCAACACCTTTCAGACCATCTCATTTTCTTCAGTAAACATCAAGTCATCACCGGTACTTCTCCTTGTGTAAACACCCATTGTAACTCCTTGAAAATTAGACACAGAAGCATCATATTCCAGCTGAATTTCAACCCAAAACTTCGCCTAAACAACACATCTGACCCTGCCATTACTTATATGTGTTGATTACTCTCAACTCCTAATGTAGAGAAATCCTATTTTTGTTGTTGTATGAGCCGCCTTAACCTGCAATTTCACATTCATTCACAACCCATAATCATTCAATCAATCACACTCCATTCAGTGTCCATCATCAATAGCAGCACCATTATCTTCCTCCCTGGTTCGAGTAGTCTTGAAACTCAAGCATATGTTCATCATCTCGAACCCAGTAGAACCCCTGACCAATCATAAACTCCACCAGCTCCATCTCCTTATTCTTTCTCGCTGATTCTAGTCAGACCAAAACCCATTTTGTTCAGAGCCAGATCCCCCTTTATTGCTCATTTCAGATTTACAAATTTGCCCCACAATTCCGTAATTTCGAGCCAACGAGACCACTTCCGTTTATTGGTGTGAGAAGAGGTCTTGAACCCATGGCGAACAGTCACCAAATTCACGGCTAGATCAACGACAAACATGGCTGAGAGTGGGATGAAATGAGTAGAGAAATGTCTATTGTGAATTAAGAGAGAAATGGTGTTCACTTGGTTGCACAGATTGGTTTCTAAGGAGACCTAATTTTTCTCCCATCCGAATGCACATGTGTCTTTGCCAGTGTAAACTCCACTCACAGTTCCTTCCAGCGATTGTGAAAATGTTAACCAAGCTAGTGAGAGTATTATAAGCCCACGACAATAACCAGCAGGCCCAGTACCCACTATTGCCTCACTACACTTGGACTTCATTCCATGTCCAGTTCCTTGCATTTCTATGACCTTTCGGCTCCAGTTTTTGACAATGTTCTTGGCCTCCAATGAGCTTTAGCCGCGTGCAAGGATGCAATCCATTTTTGGCGCTTTTTCTTCCCTAGAATTCTTTCACCAACAACAACCGTCTCTTATTTCTCGATTCACTCTTTTCTTCAATGAGAGTCATCATTAAAGTTGTCGTGCTTTTCGGACGAGAAAAGTTGCATCACTAAAGCCAACATACTTTTTGGACAAAGATGAAGAAATAAAAGTAAATTGTGAGAAATAATCCGCCTCCAAAAGCATTTGCACACGAGATGAGACTTTTGCCCTGTTTCTTCTTCTTTAGTTCCAAGTGACTCCAAAGTACCTAAATATTCAAAAGCAAACATAAGATACATAATTTACATGAAAAACTCGCAAAGAAAGCATAAATACTAGATATAACATTAGGTGTTTATCACACCTATCAAATTCCCCACACTTAGACTTTGCTAGTCCTCGAGCAAATCAAACAAAATAATTCTAAAAGATACATACAACTCCGTCTCGTCGAGGCTACGGTTACTCTAAGCATGAATAATGGGCCTTTGAACCCCTAGGTGTCCCTAGTGGACGAGTTTTAGTCTCGTGAAGGTTTACAAGAGGTATGCCTACAAAACCTATATTTTAAACTCCGTCTATTCGTGACAAATCAATGAATGAATCCAAAATGACTACAGGAGGAGGTACCTTGCACAAATTCAGTTCATATATAAGTAAATAAAGCTCTAATTAGATAGTCGAACAAACCACAATACTCGGAAACTAACAAACCACAATCACAATGAAAAGATAAAGAAGATGGATATAGATGTAGATGTTGGCGAATGTTCACAAGTGATCGATGTTTCCCATATCATGCTCAAGGTCACCGCCAAGATGAACCTATGCATCCTATTGGATTGAGCTCTTGGTCAATTCTAGTGTTAACACACTGGCATATACAAGGGAACCAGTGGTCAACAAACTTATTTATACATCAACTCTCTGGCATATACAAGGGAACCAGGAGTGACTTTATTCACCAAATATAATACTTTCTTTTCTTTTTCTTTCCTTTTCACTTTTTTTTTTTTTTTTTTTTTTTTTTTTTTTTGTGTGACATGATTCGATCTTTTGGATCCAAGCGCATGCTTCTTGTCAGCAAGTACGTGATAGTTGCCTTGGATCCTGCATTCCACGCTTGTTTAGGCGACGGAGACAGGGACTACGTTTCACACATCTTTGCTATTCCCAAGTGTCATTCTTTATTCCGTTTGGTCTAATTTGGTCGGTCTCTTTTTTTTTCTTTTTCTTTTTTTTTTTTCTTTTTCTAGCAACTCAATCACTCTATTTCATCCTAGCAGTAATAACACGTCGATGTTTAGTGACCCACCAAAACACTTAGAGAACAATAGATAAATATGGAAAAATAAAAATAGAATGCGATATGGTGATATCCGAGATATGGTAACGACTATCATGTTATTTGTGATTCCCGAGCTATGTTCGTTTCTTGTTAATTAATGGGTTCCTCAACTCCGCAATCAAAATGATTCCATCCACTAATGGTGTCATCCTAAAGGCACAAGTTTCTAGATTTCGGAGTTCAAAAGCACAAATTTTTCTTGGTTTTTTTTTTTCTCGATTTTTTTTTTTTTTTTTTTTAAAAGGCATAAAACAAACTATACAAACATATAAATGCTCCCCACACTTAAACTTTACATTGTCCTCAATGTAAAATTGAATCATCCAAAGAAGGTTCAAGGTGGGAAATTCCATAAATGATATGCAAAAACAAGAAAATAAAGATAAAATGCTTAAAAATAAAAAGATAAAGGGAAAGATACAAAACCGGTGGGTTGCCTCCCACTTAGCGCTTGGTTTAACGTCGTCAGCCCGACGTTCGGCTCCAATTACTCCTCCAGAGGGAGTGGATCACTCAATGTGATCATATCCTGATTCTCCGTCACAAACTGCTCATAGTATGGTTTCAAGCGATGGCCGTTAACCTTGGAAATCAGCCCTGTTTTGGGACTAGTTATCTCAACTGCACCATGCGCAAACACATTAGTAACAACAAATGGTCCAATCCATCTGGACCTAAGTTTACCCGGAAACAATTTAAGACGAGAATGGAATAAAAGAACTTTCTGCCCTACTTCAAAACTCTTTCGGGAAATCATTTTATCATGGAAAGCCTTGGTCTTTTCTTTATAAATGCGTGAACTTTCATATGCATCATTTCGTATCTCTTCTAACTCATTGAGCTGAAGTTTCCTATGTTCACCAGCTGCATCTAATTCCATATTACATACCTTGATAGCCCAATAAGCTTTGTGTTCAAGTTCGACGGGAAGATGGCAAGGTTTGCCATAGACAAGCCTAAAAGGAGACATACCGATGGGTGTCTTATAAGCTGTCCTATACGCCCACAAAGCGTCATTGAGTCTATAACTCCAATCTTTCCTTGTAACATTCACCGTCTTCTCTAAGATGGACTTAATCTCCCGGTTGGAAATTTCAGCTTGTCCACTCGTTTGTGGATGATACGGTGTGCCAACTTTATGAGAAATGTTATACTTCTTTAGAAGAGCGTGAAAGGATCTCTTGAAGTGAGAACCTCCATCACTAATCACCACTCGAGGTGTTCCAAACCTAGAAAAGATATGTTCCTTCACAAACTCACAAACAATATGAGAATCATTGGTAGGGGTGGCTTTAGCTTCCACCCACTTAGAAACATAATCTACTGACAAGAAGTATAAAAAATTTCCCATTGGAATTCACAAAAGGCCCCATAAAATCGATACCCCAAACATCAAAAATCTCAACGGCGAGAATTGGTGTTTTGCGGCATTTGGTTTCTAGCACCAAGGTTGCCTGTCCTTTGACACCTATCACAAGCCTTACAACATAGATATGCATCCTTAAACAATGTAGGCCAATAAAAACCACTTTCGAGAACCTTGAGGGCTGTCCTCTTGGCTCCGAAATGGCCACCACAAGCATATGAGTGACAAAAATTTAGAATTGATTGGAACTCGGATTCAAGTACGCACCTGCGGATCATTTGATCGGAGCAATGCTTCCACAAATAAGGTTCATCCCATATATATTGCTTAGCAATCTTCTTGAGCTTGTGTTTTTGGAATGTAGACATGGAACTAGGTACTTGTCCCGTCACCAAGAAGTTAACGATATCAGCGTACCATGGAGTTGTGCCACCAACCGCAAAGAGTTGCTCATCCGGGAAGCTATCATGCAAAGGAATCGCTTCTTCGGACACAACCAATCTGCTTAAATGATCCGCTACAGTATTCTCACTGCCCTTCTTGTCCTTGATTTGCAAGTTGAACTCTTGAAGAAGAAGAATCCACCTTATGAGCCTTGGCTTAGCATCCTTCTTTGTTAGCAAGTATCGAAGTGCAGCATGGTCAGAGAAAACAACCACCTTTGTACCCACTAAATAAGATCTAAACTTCTCGAGTGCAAACACTATGGCCAAAAGCTCCTTTTCAGTAGTGGAGTAGTTGATTTGTGCTCCGTTGAGAGTTCTAGAAGCATAATAAATGGCATATGGAACTTTGCCATCTCGCTGTCCCAACACGGCTCCAACGGCATAATCACTTGCATCGCACATCAACTCAAATGGCTTGCTCCAGTCCGGTGGTTTGATGATTGGTGCGGTAGTCAACAACTCTTTCAAGGTGTCGAAAGCTTCCTTGCATTCCTTGTCACAATCAAAGGCCACATCTTTTTGCAAGAGTCTACACAGGGGCATTGCAATCTTGGAGAAATCCTTGATGAATCTCCTATAAAAACCTGCATGACCAAGAAAAGAGCGAACCTCCCTCACATTTGTGGGGTATTGTAAGTTCGAGAATCAAATCTATCTTAGCCTTGTCAACTTCTAACCCCTTAGAGGATACAACATGACCTAGCACAATCCCATGATTGACCATAAAGTGACATTTTTCCCAATTAAGCACAAGATTAGTTTCTACGCATCGTTTAAGAATAAGTGCAAGGTTATCTAAGCATTTGTCAAAAGAATCACCATACACGCTGAAATCATCCATAAACACTTCTATGATGCTTTCCACATAATCTGAGAATATACTTACCATACAACGTTGAAAAGTGGCTGGTGCATTGCACAAGCCAAATGGCATACGTCTATATGCAAAAGTGCCAAAAGGGCAAGTAAACGTTGTCTTTTCTTGATCTTCGGAGCTATTACAATCTGGTTATAACCTGAAAAACCATCAAGGAAGCGATTAAAAAGCATGTCTAGCCAACCTTTCAAGCATTTGATCAATGAATGGTAAGGGAAAATGGTCCTTTCGGGTGGTAGAGTTGAGCTTTCGGTAATCAATGCACACTCTCCAACCGGTCTGGATTCTAGTTGGAACCAAGTCATTATCTTCGTTTTTCACCACCGTGATTAGGACTTCTTTGGAACGACTTGAATCGGGCTCACCCATTTGCTATCGGATATGGGATAGATCACCCCTACTTCCAACAATTTCGGGATTTCCTTCTTGACTACTTCCATCATTGGAGGGTTCAAGCGACGTTGAGCTTCTCTTGTTGGTTTTGCCCCTCCTCAAGAAGTATTCGGTGCATACATGTGGAAGGACTGATTCCTTTGATATCGGCTATAGTCCACCCAATGGCAGACTTGTACTCTCTTAGCACTCGAACAAGCTTCTCCTCTTGCACCTTGGTAAGGTTGTTGGCAATGATCACCGGTAATTCTTCCTTGTCACCTAAATACACGTATTTAAGGTGATCCGGAAGAGGTTTCAACTCAAGAATAGGTGCCTGCACAATCGACGGTAAAAGTTTCTCATTAGTAAGCGGCAAAGAAACATAAGACACATTATATTTTGGTGGAACTTCTTGTAATGAGTTAAGAGATAAAACAGCCTCTTTAAGCTCATCACAAATAGACAATTCACTTTCAATGTCTTTGTATTTTCCATAACCTAAACCTTCCACTATGGTGTTTTCTAAAGCATCTTCACCATTCAATTCAAAAATCTGTTGAGCTAGAGAATCAATAATATCAATTGAAAAACAGGAATGCACATCACTAGGATATCTCATAGCCTCAAAGATATTGAAACTTATGACTTCGTCATCAAATTCCATAGTTAAAGCGCCCTTGAAAACATCAATCTTTGTTCTAGCGGTTCTCATGAATGGTCTACCCAACAAACAAGGGAGTAGACGATGGTGAATCTTCATCCATCATGTCAAGAACATAGAAATCAGCTGGAAATATGAGTTGATTAACCTGCACCAAAACATCTTCAATAACCCCTTTCGGGTAAGAATTAGACCTATCGGCAAGTTGTATAACAATACCGGTATTCTTAAGAGGTCCAAGATTCAATGATTCATAAACGGAGGCAGGCATAACATTAATGGATGCTCCTAAATCTAACATAGCACGTTCAAACCTGATTTTACCAATAGTACATGGTATGGTGAAACTACCGGGGTCTTTCAACTTAGGTGGGAGTTTCTTTTGAAGATATGCCGAAGCATTCTCCCCACACTCATTACCTCGTTCTTAGGTTAATTTGTGCTTGTTAGTGCACAATTCCTTCAAGAACTTTGCCCAACGTGGAACTTGCCTTATCGCCTCAATGAGTGGAATGTTCACTTCAATCTTCTTAAAGATTTCCAAAGCTCTTGGTACAATGTCTCCTTGTTCGACTTTGCAAACCTGCTAGGAAAAGGCGGAGAAGTAACATAAGTAGAAACATGAGTTTTAGAGTTAGAATTTGTTACCGGTCAGCCTTTTTAGGGGTTGTTTCACCCTCTTCTTTCTCCAAATCGGGTTCATGGGACACCGGTGATGTTTCCGGTTTCTCTACTTGCTTCCCACTTAGTAACTCAATAGCATTGGCATTCTCCTTGTGATTTATTGGTTGCGAAGGAAGTTTTCCCTCTGCTTGTGCCTCCAATTTGCTCACGGCATTAGCTAATTGACACATTTGTGTTCGGATGTCCTTCATCTCCATTGCTTGACTTTTGCTTATCTTGCACCATTGTGTTGAGAATGAGATTCAACTTGTCATCTATACTCGTGCCTTGAGTTTCTTGTGGTGGTCTTTGCATGAATTGATATCCTCCTTGTTGATTGAAAGTAGGATTTGCAGCAGCTTGCTTGTTGCATAGCTGAAATTCGGATGATCACGCCAACCTGGGTTGTATGTGTTGGAGTACGGATCGTACCTCGGCCTTTGCTGATTTTGGTACATAGCACTTGCTTGCTCAACATCTTCGGTATATGATGATGGTATGACGGCTGCAGACTATTTGAGTCATCATTCTCTCCATGTTGCCCATCCTTTGTTCCATGTGTGAAGAATTGCTAACTTCATTCACCTTCCTTTCTCTTTGATTCATCTCGAGTGTAGAATTGTTGAGTGTTCGCAGCCATATTCTCCAACAAACTTGTAGCTTCCGCAATGGTCTTGTTGGTAAGTGCACCACCACTTGCGGCATCGATCAAATTTCTATCATTAGAAAGCAACCCCTCGTAGAAATATTGAATCACAAGTTGATCGCTGATTTGGTGGTGTGGGCAGCTAGCTAAAAGCTTCTTGTAGCGCTCCCAATACTCATGGAGAGTCTCTCCCGATACTTGCCTAATACCACAAATCTCCTTGCGAATCACAGTTGCTTTTGATGCTGGAAAATACTTCTCAAGGAACAATTTCTTCATCCCATTCCATGTGGTTATGCTTCAGGTAAGCAAAAGAACCACTCTCTTGATATCTAAAAGAGAGAAAGGAAAAGTTTGTCATCATAGCCATATCCGCATCTGCAGTTGCTTGCTTCATACTAGTCACAACATGATGGAATTGTTGCAAGTGACGATTAGGATCTTCTCCGCTAAACCTCCGAATTTGGGCAGCAAGTTAATCAATTGTGGTTTCAACTCAATGGTTCCATTCAAATTTGAATACATAAAGGCTGCTTTGATCTAGGTTTGGAGAAGTGAGCTCCTTGAGTGTTCTTGGAGCGGTGGTCGACCTCCCATTGTGTTGTCTTCCTCTTCGTCCGAGTCCGAGAATTCACTTGGTGTAGAACTTTGAGGAAGTGGAGTGTTGATCTTTCGAATGAAATCCTTAAGTAAAGTGCCCGAACGAAGACGTATACCAATTGGACTTGGTCCGCCCTCTCCACGCATTCACCAAAGAAATAGTACCGAAAATCGATTCTAAGAGGTTGAATAAGTAGATAGAAATTGAAAATAAAAGCAAAAGTAACAACTAAGAATAAAAATAACAACTAAACTTGCCACTGCCTCCCCGGCAGTGGCGCCAATTTTGACGAGGTGTCAATCTCGCAAAAATAAATTTCTCTACTTCTCTTTAACTAGCAAGTAGTATAATGTAAGTAGGATCGTCCCAAGGGAGGTATGAAGTTCAAGTTGTTATGCAAATACTCTTAGCAAAGATGATTTTGTTGTAGAAATCTTTGAAAATTGTAAAATGTATTCAAATATGAGATGTAATTGATTAAAGGTTCATTCTAGACCACGGAATACAAACCAAATTGATAGATAGCTATATTCTTCACATTATCATGTTACTAACAACCCTAGAATAATTAGTACGCTCAACTATTCCGTTATTATCTCCTAGCTCACCGGATACGGAAGCGCTCGACTACCGGTTCCTACTTGCCAAGTTTCCTAGAGGTACGCTTACTAGGTTTGACTTAAACAAGTGCTCTAAGTTATGTGAGATAAGGTTGCTCCTAGTGATGAACTCAAAAGCATGAATCACCTACTAGTGTTGATTTCTACATATAGGTACTTAACAAAGTCCCATCATCAATACCTATATATTGCTACTTGCGTTTATCTTCTCTAGACAATTACGGTCGAAGAAAATCTAAACTAGCAAATAGGATTATGAATTAACTATTTAATTTCGAACTTAAACAATCAACAAATAATCCATAAACAATATTAGCATGGTAGAAATCAATCAATAACATTAATGAATGCAAGAGAACAAGTTTTCATATCAAATATAGATTCATATTTCGGGCTTCGAAATCGCCCTTAATCAAAGAGAGTTTTAGTTAATCATAATATTGGAGTTCATCATCAAATAATAATGGAAAATAAAGTAAAGAAGATGAAAATATTAAATGAAAGCAAACCCTAGCTCCGGCTCTCTGCGAAACTCCCAAAAGAATACGTGATATATCAAAAGAATAGAAACCCTTTCTTTTTATAGCCTTCCCACTTTCCAAAATTAGGTCTTCAAAGTCCATCACCAAAAAGTCCACCAAGCCCATGAACCATGTGTGAGAAACCCATGTGAAAATATGTCTAAAAATATGCTCGCGGCTCGGGTTTCCGTAGGAATATGGCCGGAATCCGGCGTCGGAAAAGCATCTCGGGCCGCCTTTGTCATCGGACTTGTCACCGTGCAGTTCTACACTTCCATTAGCTCAACTTTGCTTCTCTCAGTTCATACATTCACAAAAACCAACTAACCCAATTTCTTATCTAAAAACGCACCCAAAAGCGTGACCCATAGCTCATATGTCCGGCGGCCAACTCTTGTATCCGACTCATACCCCCTCGCGATTCACCGAAATATTGCGATTCATGCTTCAAGTTCTGAAATCCGGCTACAGGAACTATGCTCACCGGCTCACCATTCTAGCTTCTGTTTTTGCGACTTCAAAATTCATTCCCTGCAGTTGTCTTACACCAAGATGGCTATTCCGCAACTCCACTAACCCATTCCTGCAATTCACATCAAAACGACCATTGCAAAGCATTACTCGCACTTCCTAGCCATTGCCAGTTCAAACCCAGCTGCAGACTCGACACCAGCTGCTCAGCACATACCCTTATCATTGCATGTTCAAACCATCTCTGCGCGTAACTCTTACCCCGGCAAACAGAATAACACATAACTCTGGTGTCTTCTTCACCGCCTAACCGCACCAAATCTCCCAGTTTGGACCTCAGCTCCTATCTCTTCCGTTAACATCATATCACCAACACAGACTTGAGCCACTGATTCAACAAAATTCATGTCTTCAACACTCTTGACTGAATTTATGCTCCAGGCTCTGACCCAAACTCTGCTTCCTTCAATTCAACTTTGCAATTCCGCTACAATCTCATCGACCCCTGCAATTGTACCAAAGTACCAAACAATCACAACAAGTAGCTGCAATATCCAGCAACATCACCACCATGAGCATTTGTATCTCACTACCAAGTTCAATTCCACCTGAATTGTAGCTTCAATCCCACAATCAAGCTCAGCTCATCAGTTGTAGCTCCATTTGCCTAAACTGCAACACCACTGTGTTATTGCGATAACATTTCCCCGTCCTAAACATTCATCTAAACCCATTCTTGAGCCAACACCTTTCAGACCATCTCATTTTCTTCAGTAAACATCAAGTCATCACCGGTACTTCTCCTTGTGTAAACACCCATTGTAACTCCTCGAAAATTAGACACAGAAGCATCATATTCCAGCTGAATTTCAACCCAAAACTTCGCCTAAACAACACATCTGACCCTGCCATTACTTATATGTGTTGATTACTCTCAACTCCTAATGTAGAGAAATCCTATTTTTGTTGTTGTATGAGCCGCCTTAAACTGCAATTTCACATTCATTCACAACCCATAATCATTCAATCAATCACACTCCATTCAGTGTCCATCATCAATAGCAAAGTGACACCATTATCTTCCTCCCCTGGTTCGAGTAGTCTTGAAACTCAAGCATATGTTCATCATCTCGAACCCAGTAGAACCCCTGACCAATCATAAACTCCACCAGCTCCATCTCCTTATTCTTTCTCGCTGATTCTAGTCAGACCAAAACCCATTTTGTTCAGAGCCAGATCCCCCTTTATTGCTCATTTCAGATTTACAAATTTGCCCCACAATTCCGTAATTTCGAGCCAACAGACCACTTCCGTTTATTGGTGTGAGAAGAGGTCTTGAAACCATGGCGAACAGTCACCAAATTCACGGCTAGATCAACGACAAACATGGCTGAGAGTGGGATGAAATGAGTAGAGAAATGTCTATTGTGAATTAAGAGAGAAATGGTGTTCACCTGGTTGCACAGATTGGTTTCTAAGGAGACCTAATTTTTCTCCCATCTGAATGCACATGTGTCTTGCCAGTGTAAACTCCACTCACAGTTCCTTCCAGCGAGTTGTGAAAATGTTAACCAAGCTAGTGAGAGTATTATAAGCCCACGACAATAACCAAAGGCGGCCCAGTACCCACTATTGCCTCACTACACTTGGACTTCATTCCATGTCCAGTTCCTTGCATTTCTATGACCTTTCGGCTCCAGTTTTGCTGACAATGTTCTTGGCCTCCAATGAGCTTTAGCCGCGTGCAAGGATGCAATCCATTTTTGGCGCTTTTTCTTCCCTAGAATTCTTTCACCAACAACAACCGTCTCTTATTTCTCAGATTCACTCTTTTCTTCAATGAGAGTCATCATTAAAGTTGTCGTGCTTTTTCTGATGGGAGAAAAGTTGCATCACTAAAGCCAACATACTTTTCAGACAAAGATGAAGAAATAAAAGTAAATTGTGAGAAATAATCCGCCTCCAAAAGCATTTGCACACGAGATGAGACTTTTGCCCTGTTTCTTCTTCTTTAGTTCCAAGTGACTCCAAAGTACCTAAATATTCAAAAGCAAACATAAGATACATAATTTACATGAAAACTCGCAAAGAAAGCATAAATACTAGATATAACATTAGGTGTTTATCACACCTATCATACTTATATTGATTTGGTATCACTAAGGGAAAGGACAATGGTGCTTAAACGTTCTATCTAACGAAAGAGTAAAGCATAGACTAAGGGGGAGTAACATATCATATGATGATGAGAATAACAGAGATGTGCGGATTGAAAATCTACCTATCTTACCTTTAGGGGGAGTATTAGGTTTGTTATTTTAATGTCAACATCGGCATTTATGGATTGAATGTATATAGATTATTGTGCTGTTAAATTTGGGAATCAAGCGTATGTGTAATGAATTCTTGTAATTTGTTTATCCATATGATGTAAGAATTTTGTCACTAAAATTGACAAAGGGAGATATTGTTAGAGCATAGCTCGGTTGAACCCACCAAGCGTTGATATGTCAAGTTTGGTTGTCATATTTTAGTGAATCAAAACTCATTAAAGAGTCGCTTGATTATTTACTAGAGTCAACTTCGTATAGGTTAGCTTTAACATATTAGGATATGAGACATTACAAGTATTACGTGAAGACTTGAAGAATAGTAAGGAGCTACAACGACGATATCATCCTTCCACTTGAGGTTAGTAATATTTAACTTGAACTGTTTCATTCCCTAATGTATCTTTCAAGTCGTGCATATTGAAAACATAACTGCGAAGATGTGAATGATTATACTCTAGTTAGACATAATATTAAGGAATACAATACGAAGTATAGCGTTTATCTTTTGAACTTCGTATATAAGACATCGACATAATCGTATGAATGCTATTGTGATTATGTATGGGTATGGGTGAAGATTTTGTCCTAGGAAACAATGTTTTTACATTCGTTTAAAGGAAGTACAATTCATAAACTTGTTTTATGAATCGAAAGGGAAATCGCTAGGCTTATTGGTATTTTTATTTATTGCGAATCTTTTTGAATTACCAATATGTGTGTTTAGTATAACCGCTCATGACTTGATTTTGTTCTTGGTAAGACTATTCACAAGGCCTGACTTTTGTATTGGTATGACTTTTATTAGTGAAACCAATCTTAAGTAATCACCTGAGATGGTATGATCGATTTGTTGTAATTGGTATGACCAACTCTAGGCAAAGGGGAACCGATCCTAGTAAGAGGTGCAACCGATCACAAAAGGGGAATTGATCCTTGTAAGAGGTGCAACAAGTTTCTAGTTATTGGGAACCGATCCTATGAACATGTGCAACACGTTTTTAGACATTGAGAACCGATCCTATGGACATGTGCACCAAATACAAGTTAGATACCCTATATATGTGGGAACCGATCCTAGTACCTAGGCAACCAAGTTTTGGTAACTAGCGTGACTAATTCTAGTACCCAGATGGAAGGTAGAACCGAAACTTGTTTTGGTAGAACCGTTAAACTCATGTTTGGTGATTTGATAGGATAATCAATCACGTAGTTCTTGGAAGTCAGATGAACCAATTCGAAACTTGTTTGGAAGTGTGGCAAATCGGTTCCAAGATTGTAAGTATGAAAAAGGACTTACAAAGTAAAGATATCGACATACTTTGAACATGTACAGTAACGCTTATCTTTTATTGTTCAAAGATATTCCTTAATAGCTAAAGGAGAATCCCGGATCGAAAATAAATTGAGAATCTTTTAATTATTGTTTTTAATTTTATATTTGGAAAATAAAAATTAGTAATGTGCATTTACTAGTTGGATATTTTCTAAGAGATTTCGGTCAATATTTGGACAGTGCATTTCCAAGAATTATGGAAACTGAATTTGGTTATATATTGCATATCTTTGAGAATATTCGATTTTGGAAATTCCTTAGTGTCCAAACTTCCTTGGTCTATAAATATTGAAGTTTGCATTTCGAGCAAACTAATCCTCAGAGCCAGCAAAACTACCTAATTGTGTTGTTACTGGTGGAGCCGCCTATTCAGAGAGGAAGGTAACCTAATTAGGCGAAATTGTAGGATCAGAATATCGCGACATCAATACTTCGCGAGATTAATAAACGATAGCATTGCGAAGGTGTCGCAGGGAAGTAATATAAATGACGCACAGGATGACGATAGCCAGAACATGAGAAAGGTGTGAAGATTTAGCGAGATTTAAGAGTGTCGCGAAGACGAACACATGTACACTTGCGATATTTCGCAAGACATTCCCGAAAATAAAGGACAGCTTAGCTGTCATCCACTATGTACTACCCTATATAAAGGGTTGAATAAGTCTATTGTAGGGAGAGTTCTTTTTGAATTGTCAAGCAAGTCATTAGGAGAGAGAAAATTTGGAGTGATTGTAATTTCTTTGTCTCTGATCTATCTTTCTTTGTAAACATTTCAAGAAAATAATCAATAAAATTCATAGTTATTCATCTTCAAATGGATTAGTTGTGTGAATTCGAGTGAGGGGTGTAGTGTAGGATTTCCTGCAACTACATAATGGCGCTAAGCTTGAGGGACTGAAGGAAGATTGAAGATAAAAGATTGCAGTTAAAACCATTCGAATTAAGAAAATGAGAAAGGAAAATGTTAAATCAGATGAAGTAGAGAAGATAAAAAAACAAGGAATATGATGAAAATACGGAGTACAATTCGATTACAAAAGTAATGATTAATGAATTTCATGAAAACATCAGAGGAAGAATACATAAACGAGATTTTGAAGGAAAAAGATTACAGATGTGGAGAAGAAATCGTCTTTGAAGGAGTGGGAAAAGCGAGTAAAATAACATTCACAAAGCAGAGATACCTAGAGAAGGTTTGAATCACACATCCCCACTAGTGATCACGATAAGTGCATGCAAAGAAGGAGGAGAACCGCAAAAGCGGCGGAAGAATGGACGGTAAATAGAACTTTGGTGGATACGGGAGTTTAGTGAGTATCATGTTTTACCATGCCTACAAAAAATTAGGATATAAAGATGAAGAAATGATTTCTCCAACGTATCATATCCATGGTTTTGGTAAATCTATAACGAAACCTAAAGGAGAGATAAAATTACGAATTTTGCTTGGAGAAATTGAAACACATGTGACATTGTGTGTAGTGGATATGGAATCGCCATACAACGTGTTGTTAGGGAGACCATGGGTACATGCAATTAAGGCTATAGCATCAACATTTCATCAGTGTATCAAATTTCCTACGCCAACTGGAATTGGCGAAATCAGAGGAGATATTGATAAAGGAAAAATATATTATCAAATTGAAGTAAAACATTATGAAGAACGAGTGAAGAAGCGAAAAGATCGCAAGAATATGGTGAAAGCAGCTAAAAAGGAAGAAGAATTTAGAATTTACATGATAAGAGCAAAATAAGGAAAAGGAATACCTAGCGAAGTCTCGGGAGAAAGAATGAGCTGAGAAGGAAATGAAAGGACCAACCCCTATGGGAGAACCGAAGGCTAGCTATATCGCAGTGAGAACAAACAAAAGAAGTGAATATTGGAACTGAAGAAGAACCCAAGATGTTAAAAATTGGGACTAAGATGGAAGCGGATGAAGAAATAAGAACTGTTGATTTTTGCGAGATTACAAAGATATCTTCGCGTGGGATATGGATGAAATGCACAGTATAGATCCTACGTGGCTTGCCATAAATTGGAAATTGACAGAAATGTAAGACCATTCAAACAAAGAATTAGAAAAATCGCAATAAACATATCATCCTCAAATAGAAGAAGAATTGCAGAAGATGTTAGATGCAGGAATCATTAGACAAGCAAAATATCCTGAATGGATAGCAAACATGGTTATAGTCCCAAAGAAGAAAAAAGGAATAAGAATTTGCATAGATTTTACTGATTTAAACAAAGCTTGTCATAAAGATAGTTTTCCGTTACCCGATATTCCGCAATTGGTTGAATCAGCAGCAGGAAATGAAAGGATATCATCTCTTGATGGATACAAAGGCTACAATCAGATCCCCCTCGCTGAAGAAGATCAAGAACATACTGCTTTCTTCGCTCCAAGAGGATTATCTTGTTATACAAAAATGCCGTTTGGATTGCGAAATCTTTGGAGCAACATACCAAAGAATGGTAGAAAAGGTGTTCGCGAGATGGATACACAAAACACTAGAGGTATATGTAGATGATATGCTAATAAAAAGTAAGAAAGCAAAAGACCACATACAAGATCTGAAAGAAATTTTTTAACAAATGAGACATTTCAACATCAAAGTAAATCGGAAAAATGCACCTTTGGAGTTGCATCTCGAAAAATTTTTAGGTTACATTGTATCAAAAGAGGGAATCCAGGTCATCCCCGGAGAAAATACAAGCAATTCGCGATATGCCAACACCGGCGACAGTAAAAGATGTCCAGAAGTTAAATGGACTATTAGCTTCGCTAGGAAGATTCATCTCACGATCATCAGATAAATGCAAGCACTTTTTCAACATCCTCAAAAAGGGATCAAAGTTTAGATGGATAGAAGAATGTGAGAAGGCTTTACAAGGAATAAAGGAACATTTAATGGATATATCAATTTTGCAAAAAGCAGAGCCAGGAGAAGAACTATTGATCTATCTTGCGACAACCTCGCATGCATTAAGTGCAGTATTACTGCGAATGGACGCAGGGGTAGAGAAACCGATCTATTACATCAGTAAAACTTTCAATGCCGCAGAAAGGAATTACTCAAAAATTGAAAAACTAATCTTGGCATTAGTTTACGCAACATTTAAACTTCGCATATACTTTCTAGCGCATGTTGTTAAAGTAGTGACAAAAATACCAATCGAATCGGTAATGAAAAACTCGAAAAGATCGGGAAGAGTTGAGAGATGGAATGCTCAAATAAGTCATTGCAAACTTAAATATGAAATATTGTCTTCACCAAAATCACAAGTTGTCGAGACTTTTTAGAAGAATTTCCTTTGGAAGAGGATGAAGCAGTGGAAGAAATGATGGATGTAGAAGAAGAACACGGAGATCCAAAAGACCTGTTAACTGAGCCAAATAGTGGATGGATCATCAAATGGAGAAGGTAACGGAGTGGGAATTGTTATGATTTCGCCAGAAGGCAATAAAATAGTTTTTTCTTTCAGATTGGATTTTGCATCAACCAATAATGAAACAGAATATGAAGCTATAATACATGCTTTGCGACTCGCGATAGAAATGAAGTTGGAAAATGTGAGAATTACGGTGACTCGCAATTGGTCAGTTTCGCCAAATAAAAGAGGAATATACTACAAATGAACCATCTTTGCAAAAGTACAAGAAAATTGTTGACGATTTTGTCGATGCGAATACCGAGAATAAAATGGAGACATATATCAAGGAGAAATAATAGACTCATGAGATGCTTTCGCCTTTATATCAAGTATGATGACAGATCCAATCATGAGAAACATAAAAATACAAACAATTCTAACACCGTCAATTAATAAAGAGGAAGAACAGGAAACAGATGTAATGTTAATAGAAGATGGAACACAAACACTTTGCGAAGAAGATTGGAGAGCAGAACTTCATGCATTTCTGATGAAAGGGGAAACACCAAGAAACAGATTAGAGGCACACAAATTAAAAATCCGTGCAACAAATTATGAATTAAGAGATGGAGTACTATACCGACGATCTTTTAACGGACCTTCATTCAGATGTTTAACAAGGAAGGAAGGATAAACCATATTGAAGATGTTGCATAGTGGGGATCTTTGGTAATCATAGTGGCGGAAGATCTTTAGCACATAAAGCAAAAATGCGAGGCTACATCGTCGTATATGCATGAGGATGCGAAACAAATATCAAGGTGTTGCGAAGATTGCCAAAGGCATGGGAAGAAGATACATGCACCGGGAGCGCCATTAAATTCTTCAACAAGTGTGTGGCCTTTTGGAAAATGGGGCTTAGATATTGTGGGACCATTCCTACCGAGAACAGGGACAGAGAAGATATCTAATTGTCGCTACCGATTATTTCACAAAATGGGCAGAGGTGAAAGCGGTACAACACATTCGCGATAAAGATGTTTTTACTTTCATATTTGAGAACATTATATGCAGATTTGGGATTCACTTACGGTTGGTATCGACAATGGGAAGCAGTTTGAAGGACAAAATATAGAACTATTTGCTTAATGCATTTCGGATACGATGTGGAAAATCAACTCCTCTATACCCTTGAGGCTAATGGCAGTGAAGCAACAAACAAAACAATTGCGAGACATATTGAAGAAGAAGTTAGAAGGATACAATAAAGGATGATGCGAACAAGTGCACAATGCAGTATGGGCTTATAATACAACCAGGAGAGAAGCTATAGGAATGTCACCTTTTTGTTACATATGGGGTTGAAGCTGTACTCCCAACAGAAGTTACGATTCCAACGACAAAGAAAGAAGCTTGGGAGAAAAATCTTAGTGCGGTAACATTCTAATCAAATTAGATGAATTAGAAGAAAAAAGAGAGAGAGCACTACAACATATGGAGAATTATCAGCGAAGATTGGCCAGAGAATATAACAAACGTGTCAATATACGTGAATTTCAACCGGGAGATTTGGTCTGCATGAGAGACACCGATATATCAGCGTGAAAGTGGTGGCAAGTTGGCAAGAAAATGGGATGGACCTTATATCATTAAGGAAATAGTTGGCACAGGGGCATATAGATTAATGGATCCTGAAGGCAAAGATGTAGGACAAAGATTGAATAGACCATGAAATAGGTTATATCTCAAGAAATATTACCCATAAAAGATGGATGAAATGAAATGAATTCGGATGAAATGTTTTACGGCAGAATGATTGCGAAGTTGAATAAAATAGAGAAAGATTGTGCGAATATCTCTAAAACAATACATAACCAAAAAGGAATGATTGAATGAATTGACAAAATGATAGAGTGAGTGAATCGGACGAACCTTTATGGCATACACCCTAGTTCGCGAATGATATTTCGCAAGAGGCAAATGTAAGACCTAAAGTACGTCATATAAGGGGGTATCTCTTGACATGGCTCAGGGGAAAGGTTACACCGCTCCTGGAACCTGAGTCATGGAGATTTGGGGCCCATAAAAGCCTATCCAGGAGAGATACCTTGGATTTCCAACTATATATATATAAGGTTATACCCTGGTTGGACGCCCGAGGGTCTCTTCCAAGGAGTGAGTGTATGCTCAAGGCGCCGAGGTACACGGTTGAGCCAAGAGTGCCTGGGGCATTTGAAGTGTCTCGGCCGTTCTTGGCAAGTCTTGGTATATGCTTGCACTCGGCCCGAAGAAAACTCCACTTAGGGTGCGTCTCGTAACCATAAACCATATAGGTATAAGGGATAAGAGGCTGTGAATACAAGCGGTTGTTGTTAAGACCGGATGGGAGGAGCTAGTCTTGTATGGCCGATGTACGCCTCCTTGAAGGGGAAACCGGGGAGAAGATAAGGGTGGCACCCTCCATTAGGGAGCTGAGAAGTGTCAAAAGACGCAAATGTCATGAGGCTTTATTTTCGCAAGGAAATTTAGACTTGTCATATTTTTGCGATGATCCTGGAGAGGTAATAATACTAACGCGAGGATAAGGCGAGATCAATGGGTTCTTACATGAAAATGTAAAAACGTCCTGCGATCACGTCGCAAAGACGACAATGTCATGGGGTTTTACATTCGCAAGAATATTTAAGCCTGTCATATTTTCGCAAGTAAAATATCCTGCAGAGGCAATAATACTAAGAAAAAAGTTAAGGCAGAATCAATGGGTCTTTACATGAAAATGTACAGACGTCCTGCGATTTTGTCGCAATAATGAGGGGTGGCATAATAAGACCTTTAACTAGGAAGGCAAAATAAGACCACACGAAAAATGTAAGCGAACATGCTTATGAGATTAAATTTGCAAATATTAAAAAAGGTACAAAGAGAAAATAAGGGAATTATCCAACAAGGGATTCAATCTTTCTTATCAAAAGGAATACTTCAACATAAATTAAAAGGCATCCTATGCAAAAAGTCATCCAGATAAAGAGGCTGAAAGATGTAAAATTACAGAAATGATTTAATTTTCTACATCGTTTTTCTCAACAATGGGGATGTTGAAGGTTCTTCAATAATTTTATCGGGCTTCATTTTCGCGGTTGGGACGATTCTCATCGAATTTCCTTTATTTGGATCCTTATTGACAATTTCATCGTTAACGAGATCCTCATGACTTTCATATTCGTAATCACTATCGGGAGGATTAGGAACTTCATCATCACTTACTTCCGGAGGTTCGACAGATCTGAGGATCAA
Source organism: Papaver armeniacum (assembly GCA_023531295.1). NCBI lineage: Eukaryota > Viridiplantae > Streptophyta > Magnoliopsida > Ranunculales > Papaveraceae > Papaver > Papaver armeniacum. Next base: position 141,941 of record JAJJWW010000906.1, read on the forward strand.
GAGATTTAGATAGTAAAACATCATTCACAAGAACTTGACTTTAAGATGAACTTGACGAAGGAGGGTCACGATTTTTACTCTCTATATCTTTGCAGTCACACATATAGTTGAATCTTCTTTCTGCCCTGTCGCGAGAACGCATAAGGGAAGCAGCAAGTATTCTATTCTCCTTGCGAATTTTTGAGTAGTCGGATTTCAAAGCAGTAATGGAGGAGTGAAGATTTTTCTCAGACTCTGCGAAACAAAACATAAAAAAATAAAATAATAATACTATACAAACAAAAAATATGAAGGCTTGATAAAAGAAGAATAGATGAGGCAGTCAACTTCTATGACTACCTTCCTTCTGCGAGATAAGATGTTGGATTAAAGCCGAACAACTATTCTCCAAATGATCCATGGCGTTGTCAAAATTATCCCCAATTAATCCTTTCAGACGAGCTCGCCAATTTTTTTCGTTGGAAACAAGTATGGCATTTTCTTTTGCAAGGGAAGAATTGGACTTTTCTAATTTGGAACATTGATCCTTGAATTGGTTTGCTTTTACACTTAAGGTTATCCTACCCTGAATAAGTTTATCCTTCTCGGCAGTAACTTCTTCAAGTTGATTCCTCAGCGAGCAAAGAGATTGTTCTTGCTTTTTACATAATTTTTGACAAACATCATATTGTTGCGAGTAAATCGCCACCTTATTTAACAGAGTTCGCTTCTCTTGAGAAAGGGTTCCATTCTCATCTGATAAAGTTTCCAACTCCAAATTAGCTTTAGTCAAAAAGAGTAAGAGAGGCGAGATAAGTCATTACTTAATGAGTCTTGTTTACGAGCTAAATCAAAGCATTTTCTTTAAAAGATTATCTATTTGATCAATGACATATGTATGAAGATTATCTAATTGGTTATATTGCTCCATCCAAGCATCTTTATCAACTCGAACTTCTTCAATGTAGATTCCAATTGATATATCTCCATTTTTCGTTTGGTTTAAAGCTTGAAGGACGAACAAGGGCTTGAGTTTTAAAAAAAAAAAAAAAAATTGGAGAAAGGGGAGGGGAGTTGTACCTTTTAATTCTTTGTTCTTCTTGCGAAGATTATCACGATCCAGCGAAATGTTGAGAAGGCTATTCTTCAAGGCCTTAACCTCTTGTTCCAAAGACGTTCGCGACATTGTGTCAGAACCAAAATATTTACTCAGAGATTCAAAAACGCTAGACCTGATAGGATCAGTGGAGATTTTCTTAACATCATTCATGATGTCTGATAAAACTTTGAAATCTACATCTATCCCTTCCAAGTTTTCTTTGGTAAGAGGGATAGATCAAGAGGAAGAGGAAATGACGGAGGAAGAGGCAAAAGTTGAATCATCCTTGGATATAAGAATGCCGATTGAAGGAACCCGATCAACGGTTGGGGCGAGATAAAAGTATTAAGAGTAAAAGTGGAGAGGGTTTCATTTTGAAGAATTTCATTGACGGAAAATTCGGGAATTGATTTGTCATGCGAGGATATCGCAGGAGAAGAAGACGGATTATCTTGAGAAGAAGGAATTGGTTTATATTGCGAAGCAATCGTTAGAGGGGGTGAATTGTCCTGCGAAGGTACCACAGGAGAAGTAGTAAGCTTGAACCCAGGAAAGGAAATAGGAAGTGCAACAGGTTTAGAATGGCGATGCCTCTTGGGAGATTTACCACCATTTTTGTCATCCTGCGAATTACAAGCTAAATAAGAAACAAAGGCAACAATATTGTTATTAAAAGAGTAAATGTTTCTTAAATACCTTGTTACTCTCGGGCTTTCTTTTAAAGCGAGTGGATTTGGTTGCGAACCCAAAGAGATATTAGGGTTCGTGATAGTGAATTTAGTCTTGGAGAAGCTTGTTCTTCTTTGGAACAAAAATGGCAGGAGAAACATTAAAAGAAGAACAATATCAGAATAAAACAACTTCAATAAGAGAGATAAATCACAAAATGATCAAAATCAGCGAAATTAACAAACCTTGATGCCATAGAAATAGTAGCAGGAAAACGATGAAGAAGATGATGAAGAAAAGCAGCAGAAAATAGTTGCAGACGATGAAGAAGACGAAGTAAAAGAAAATAAATGCTTTCACAAGGAATCCTCCTTTAAATAGACGAGAAAAGAGTGACCGGATAACATTAAATGTACCGGTAAAAGGGGAGTTTTAGATACGTGTAGACAGTCATTCCTAAATTCACGGAATCTTGTCGGCAGAAGATTGATAGAAAGTAAATGATTGCGGCATTACAAAATATTGGTTCTCATGACATTCTCTCCTTCGCAGAGAAGACATGAGAAGAGGCAAGATGTAGGATCAGAATATCGCGACATCAATACTACGCGAGATTAATAAACGACAGCATTGTGAAGGTGTCGCAGGGAAGTAATATAAATGACGCACATGATGACGATAGCCAGAACATGAGAAAGGTGTGAAGGTTTAGCGAGATTTAGGAGTGTCGCGAAGACGAACACATGTACACTTGCGATATTTCGCAAGACATTCCCAAAAATAAAGGACAGCTTAGCTGTCATCCACTATGTACTACCCTATATAAAGGGTTGAATAAGTCTGTTGTAGGGAGAGTTCTTTTTGAATTGTCAAGCAAGTCATTAGGAGAGAGAAAATTTGGAGTGATTGTAATTTCTTTGTCTCGATCTATCTTTCTTTGTAAACATTTCAAGAAAATAATCAATAAAATTCATAGTTATTCATCTTCAAATGGATTAGTTGTGTGAATTCCAGTGAGGGGTGTAGTGTAGGATTTCCTGCAACTACAGAAATCTCTTACGTCCGCTCGGTTTAAAGACTTCTTTGGGATTGAGAAGATCTATTAATTAGTACCGTTGGTGGGAAACTAGATAATTGCAGTTTATCTTTTGTTTTCGATTGATTTGATTGACTAATGGTTGTTGAATTTTGAATGCACCTAGTTTGTTTATGCTTGAGAATCTTCTCTTCTGATATAAGATTCACTCAAACTAGATCGAAGTTTAGGGGATCTTTATTTATTTATAGATCTAAAGACGTCTTGTGATAATCCATTGTTAGACTCATCCGTAGTTACGTATGTGATTGATCTCAAGAGATTCAAGTTGATTGTGTGCAGGTGTTTATTGAAGATCTAAGAAGATTTGAAGACGAAGAAGATTTCTGATTTTGGTTCATAATCTTTGGTGTGCACAATACTTGTTTCGGGTAAAGAGGATCCAACTATGATCGGTTTATCTTTGTGATAGTTTGGATTGATTAGTTGAGTAGATCGACATCAATACGTTTCTTTGTGATTCAAAGTATTGATTGCAAAATCTTGACAATTACTTTGGTAGTTGTTATTGGATAGATCTAAGGACGTGGCAAAGGAGTTTATTAGGATAAACGGAAGAGCCTTTTGTCAAACTCATCACTTGATTGAAAAGAGTTGTTACCAATCATATTTGTTGTTCCTTTACTGTTTAAAATACAAACCAAATGAATTATTCCAAGTGCGTGACTTACTGCAAGTTGGAGGCGCAGGGATATAGACGAAACTAGGTGAACTATAGGTTTAGTTTCTTGGTCTCAACTATACGAAGTTGGTTTGATTTATACAGCGGCTTAATCCTGAGAGTATTCAATTCTAGACAAGGTCCCGGGGTTTTTCTGCATTTGCGGTTTCCTCGTTAACAAAATCTTGTTGTGTCATTTACTTTTATTTTCCGCAATTATAATTGTTGTTATTATAATTTAAAGTAAATTACATAAGCGTTAATTCCTATTTTACTTGATAGCAATCCTATTGTGTTTGGTTAAGTCTGAACCTTTTATCAAGTAAACATACTTCGTTGTTGTATTGTCTCGATCTCGTATCCATAGACGATCACACGAAGTGTGAACCTATTAGTTGTATTGTCTCGACTCGTTCTATAGACAATCACTTTCGGAGAAAGGACTTATATGTGGAAAAGTCTTAGATTGAGGTACATTTGGGTACCCTTGTCTTTTCACTAGTATTATCAATCACCTCACAATAATCTTAATCGATTAACGAAATAAGATACTGTGGAATCACAAACGATGAGACGAAGGTGTTTGTGACTACTTTTGTATATTGCCTATCGGAGATATAAATCTCAAGCCAATCTTACGATTATACTCAATCACGATAGAAAACATCAAGATCAGATCACACAACTACATAGAAAATAGTTGGGTCTGGCTTCACAATCCCAATGAAGTCTTTAAGTCGTTAACCAACAGGGTTTCGTAAAAAACCTAAGGTTAAAGGAGAATCGACTCTAGATGATACAACTAGTATCACACAGGAGGTGTGGGGATTAGGTTTCCCGATTGCTATAGTTCTCCTTTATATAGTCTCCAAATCGGGGTTTGCAATCTAAGTTACCTTGGTAACAAAGCATTCAATATTCATAGTTAGATGAAAACTCGATTAGATTCAAGCTAATATCTTTCAACTGTTAGATCGAACATAGCTTGTTATACACAAATGAAATGTACCTTAATTTAGGTTTGAGTAGCCGTACCTAAACGTGTACACTTAGTCGGTTCAACAATAGTTAACCAATGGTTAGCCATATGAGCACTTTCATATCAACATTATTCATCTTCACCATAACTAGTTCAAATGACTCAAATGAACTAGTTAGAGAGTTTTTCAATTTCTTAGATGTCATAGTAGTATACAAGACACAATCGAAGAAAAATCTATTTTGATTCACTCGAATCAATTCATGAACATTATAGCCACAGTTTGCAAAGATTGCATTCCTTATTATATAAATATTTTAGTTCATGAACAAACCGATTTTAGAAAGTAACCTACTTAAGTATGCAAATGTGTATGCATACCTAAGTAGTCGGACCGAGTTTTGTTACGCCAGTACGCGTACGGGTACGCATACCAATTCACACTTCCAAACTCTAGCAGAAATTCACGGACGTGAAACTTCCGCCAGTATGCGTACTTGTACGCATACTGGCCCGAGTTTCCAACAACCGCCAGATGCGCGTACGGTACGCATACTTTAGGTTCCCGGATTTGGACTTTTACACAAATGTGAGAACACACTATGTTTATACCCAAACATGGATACATGTTCTAAAATCTCGTTTCAATCATTGAAACTTTCTTAGAGGATATTAAAATAGTTGTTATCCACAAACTATTTTCACAAAGCGATTTTCGAGTTATTAAAATAATCAACATGTAGTTACTAGTAAAGATGAACTTAGCCAAAGAGAAAGCTTACCAACACATATTTCGAGGAATAGATAAATTCGGCTCGAATTAGCAAATGTATATAATTGAAGTCTATATGGCAATACGAATTTTGTCTCAAAATAGGAGTTAGAATTTATAGTTTTGGCAACTAAACTTGACAATCAAGCTTGAGATAGCACCCTTGCGAGTTCAACCGAGCAATGCTCTAACAATCTCCCCCTTTGTCAATTTTAGTGACAAAACTATCAATACATATGGAATACAAAATAAATAAACTTTGTAGCTTCTCATCCAAATGATTGATCTCCTTGGTTGATGTAGTTTTAAAGTGGTAAATAAAGTTCGTTCAAAGACTTGTTGAGATTGATTTTAGACTTAATAATATAAAATATATACAAAATATTGTCACAATATCGAGAGGTACTGAGACTCAGGATTCCACCATATAACTCATTCATGCGATTCAAATATTTATTCCAAATAATTATAGCTCAAATAATAATAAATATTGACTTTAATTCTTTGCCAAGGTAGATTTTTAAAAGATTGAATGTAAATAACTAGCATGACGCATCAAAAGTACTTATACCAAGCATACATCATCAATCAAAATCACAATCAATTAAAAAAATCGATTAATAATTAATGCAAGAAGTCATAAAAGAATTAAATATAATTACCACACGCATGAAATATGGCTTCCTCCGTCGTCCCAGTGTTGGGGTTTAGCTTCTCATGTCAAAAACAAGCTCAAAAGATTTTTCCATTGCTCAAAGGTGTTTGTAAAGAGTGAAAATACAGGAAAAATATAAAACAGATCAACTACAACGTTTATAAGCGTTGCAGACACACTGTTACAAAAGACTACAGAGAATATAAGACTGCAGCGTAAATGATACTTTTTTGCTGCAGTAACTAAACTACAATCCTCTGCGACTGACTTAGAACGTCAGTTCTTCTTCTTCTTCCTCCTCTTCCCTTAGAATGCTAAGCTCCTCTGCAACTTCTTCTACGAACTGAGAACTTGACCCTAAACTCTCGATTACCGAATGTGACCCTTTACACCCTTTTTATATGAAGCAGACCCTAAATAATTCGAGTTAATCCCAAAAAAATCTTCTTGGTTCCTTTCACCCAAAAGTTACGGATTTTATTTTCTTTATTTATCTTCTCATGTTGTAATATCTTCTACGCATCTTCTGAAACTTCCTTAAATTCTTCTAACTCGAATCTGGCTTCCCCCAAATCTTCACATAACGATTTTATTTCCTCAGGAATATTATTCTTTCTAAAAGTCTCGAGATATTTCTCTTGTAGGATCAGAATATCGCAAAATCAATACCTCGCGAAATCCATAAACGACAGCATTGCGAAGGTGTCGCAGACAAACAATATAAATGACGCAATGGATGACGACAGCCAGAACATGAGAAAGGAGTGAAGACCTAGCGAGATTTAGGAATGTCGCGAGGTTATACATTTGTACACTTGCGACACTTCGCAAGTCATTCCCGAAAATAAAGGACAGCTTAGCTGTTATCCATTATGTAATACCCTATATAAAGAGCCGAGCAGGCCTATTGAGGAGGAGATCTTTTTCGAGTGTTGGGCAAGTCATTAAGAGAGAGAAAGTTTAGAGTGATTGTAATTCTTTAGCTGATTTCCATTTCATCTTGTAAACATTTAAGAGTTTAATCAATAAAAATTACAATTGTTCATCCTAAAATGGTTTGATTGTATAGATTCTTGTGAGGGGTGTAGTGTAGGATTTCCTGCAACTACATATTGGCGCTAGAAACAGGGACTGATGGAAGATTGAAGATAAAAGATTGTAATTAAAATCCTTCAAATCAAGAAAATAAGGAAACAAAATGTTAAATCAGATGAAGTAGAGAAGTTTAAAACCAAAGAATGTAATGAAAATATGGAGTATAGTTTGATTACGAAAACAATGATTAATGAATTCCATGAAAATATCAGAGGAAGAATACATAAACGAGATTTTGAAGGAAAGAAGATTACAACAATGGAGAAGACATCACCTTTGAAAGATTGGGAAAAACAGAAGATAACATTCACAGCAGCAGAGATACCAAGAGAGAATCTAAATCACACATCTCCACTACTGATTACGATAAGTGCACGCAAGGAAGGAGGAGAACCAACCAAAGCAGTGGAAGAATGGGCGATAAATAGAACTTTGGTGGATACAGGGAGTTTAGTGAGTATAATGTTTTACCATGCTTACAAAAAATTGGGGTACAAAAATGAAGAAATGGTTTCCCCAACATATCATATCCATGGTTTCGGTAAATCTATAATAAAACCTAAAGGGGGAGATAAAATTACGAATTCTGTTAGGAGAAATTGAAACACAGGTGACATTATGTGTAGTGGATATGGAATCGCCATACAACGTTTTGTTTGGGAGACCATGGGTACATGCAATTAAAGTTGTAGCTTCAACATTTCATCAATGTATCAAATTCGCTATGCCAAATTGGATTGGCGAGATCAGAGGAGATACTGATAAAGGAAGGATGTATTATCAAATAGAGGTAAAACATTATGAAGAACAGGTGAAGAAGCGAAAAGATCGCAAAAAGATGGCAAAAGCAGCGAAAAAAGAAGAAGAATTTAGAATTTATATGATAAGAGCAAAAGAAGGAAAAGGGATACCTAGCGAAATCTCTAAGAAGAGAATGAGTTTGCGAAGGAAATGAAAGGACCAACGCCTATGGGAGAACCGAAGGCCAGCTACACCGCAAGCGGGAGCCGACAAAGGAAGTGAACGTCGAATCGAAGAAGAACCCAAGATGTTAAAAATTGGGACTAAGATGGAAGCAGATGAAGAAAGAAGAAATGTTGATTTGTTGCGAGATTACATAGACATTTTCGCATGGGATATGGATGAGATGCCGGTATAGATCCATCTATGGCATGCCATAAATTGGAAATTGACAAAAATGCAAGACCATTCAAACAAAGAATTAGAAAGATTGCAACAGCATATCACCCTCAAATAGAAGAAGAATTGCGTAGTGTTGATGGTGGATTTTCATTTAAGGTTAAAATTGTAAAAAAACCGAGAAAACTATGCTGTTGACATCTTGTAAAAGATAAATCCATTAATAAGTGTTGGATACTCCTCACTTAATTCACCAAGAATGGAGCATGTGGCAACAATCCCATTTCTCAGTGAATACATGAAATTCATCCGAGGTTGTAGCATGTGGCAACAATCCCATTCTCGTGAATTTCTAGCATTATTAATTAATGCGTTGACCTTGTATTTCCAGTGCTCATTATCAATGTGGCATGACGACCGAGTGTTGCTCTCAGCAGAGCAACACGAACCTCCAAGCATTATAATGAACGCATGTACGAAATACCCGTATAGGTTGCAATTCTCGGTGTGTTATACTAGCCCGATTGAGAGCTCTCTGTGTGTTATACTAGCCCGATTGAGCATCAGGATCGGCAAGTATCAGTCCGGATATGATCACAGTCATCCAACTCCCCAAGCATGATTGGATGACCCAGATCAATTCCATCACCTCCAAGCAGGTATGGAATAACCACTGCCGAACCAACGCGGACCCCACATAGTCGGCCTCCCCAGAGATTGGCCAAGCTTGCCAAAACGTCCAAACCAGAGCATATGGGCGGAAAACCCTAAATTATGGTTTGCGGCATATTACATTTGTCTCGAAACAGTCTCAACCATCCATCTTCGCAGGTATAGATGGAGGGTGTAGATGTAGATTGAAAGGGCCCAGAGCATGTCAACACAATCACCGTGGTCCCGCCTACAAACCTGACCAATCGGTCAAGACCAACCATGGTTGGTCATATCGATCCGTGCGCCTAAAAAGAGCATGACGCACGGCCTTGAAACCCAAAATTAGGGTTTTGAGCGTCACGAGCGTTCATCTTCTCCGGCACGAATGGAGGGTCCAAGATTAGATTAAACAGGTCTCGGTCATACCAAAGATGACCACCGTGGGCCCATCTATCTCCTCACGTAGTCGGCCAAGGCATACCATGCCCGGTTATCCCAAACCGTCCGCCCAAACTAGCATGGTTACACCTCCCAAACCGCAAACTAATCTCGATCGCTCAACTTCGCCGACGATTTGAGTGGCTCGAGATCACGTTTTCATGGGATAGTCGGTATAGGCGTGAACACTAGCCTACCACTTACACGCTGATCGGTCGGCCAAGACCGACCAAGTTAGGTCATCTTGGAACACGCGCCGGAAGTGAGCATGGTGCGCGGCCTTTTTGCGGCACCAAATTCCTATCACAAAATCGATCTCCACCACTCCTCTTTGCTGGTCAAATTGAGTGGCCTAGATCACACCATCATGGGACAAGAAGGCACGGACGTGCACAAGCATGCTTTCTACAAGCATGCTGGTCGGTCCTTTCCAAAACCCTTCCATGATTGGTTTCGACCAAATTTTAAGAGTGATGCTTGCGCACCTCTTCAAAAACCTAATTCATTAAATGATGCAGATGAGTGTCTCAAAGATCATCTCGTCCGTCCAACTTCACCAGACTTAGTTATAAACACCGGTCGAGTTAATTGGTCGGTGAGGCGTCACCACCCATCACTTTACCACACCATGATGCAAAAAGACACATAAAATACACGATACTTCACAGATCAACTTCCCGAATAACGTGGTTATTCAATTTAGCATTACATGCTACCTTTCGTGGATCCACGATCCACACATTCAGAATATCAATCATGTCACAAACTCGGGGATACATACTTTGGTGGGTATTGGTCCAGTGGTTTACGGCGACAGCGTGCAACACGCCATCACAAGAAAAGCGTGTCAGGAAGTCATGGACGGTTAGAGATACATGAGAAGTGGGCAAGACCGTGCTGTGTTACACCAACACACAACTCCACTACTCAATCACTCCACTTCCTTCACTTCCTACGAGAGACGTGAATAAGGCTCAAATGACTTGTATAAATAGGTTCTCCTCCCTATTTCCAAAAAGAGGAGACAACAACACAAGTCCGGGATTTAGAGTAAATCAAGTGTTAATACAAAACGTATTCAAACACCCGAGCCTTCTTGCATCAATCGTAAGCTCCGCTCACCTTTCGTTACAAGTCATAAGCAAGCCAACACCTTCACAATCTCAACACCTTCTTCTCTTCACTCCCTAAGATCAACCCCATCTCCTTCACTTTGTGACCGAAACAAGTCCGGAACGGCCATTTCTTGGTTTAGGCCGGACTTGCCTGAGATTGATTTAGAATCTACAAGCACTCATCGCTGCAAATGTATTTGTTTAGGGTTTAGATTCATTCCTCATCCACACACTGCATTACCAAATTCGGCGGGAGTATTTTCACCCATAAACAATTGGCGACCATAGCGGGAGGTTAATCTCTCGGTTGTAAAGTCAATTTCTTCGAAATCCGATTCAATACGGGAGAAGCTCCGCGGAAAGAACCGCATAAGTTCGTTAAGGCCCCACTCCCACGTGGGGCGTCAATTCAGGAAGAAGACCGGCTTGCTTCATTGAGGGTTAAAACCCACGATGCATCTTTGTTGACGATGCATTCTTCTCCCTCCTGTGAAGCCACGACCCACGTTCAAACGAAGAGGGAACGAAATTTTATGGAGAGTCGTGACCAGAATGGGAAAACGGGTATACCGACACTTCGCCATTATCAATTAGGCAGGGGAGATCATATCACCTCTCCACCCAATGGAATGCAACGAACCACAACAACAAGTGCTAGATGCTCCACAACAGCTACAAGATGGCACCAACTCCACAGGCGATGAGATTGAAATCGTCAGAATCTCCTAGGCCTATCTCCATCGTATCAACCTTGTGTACGGATAAACGCATCGAAGCTCGTGGAACTTCTCAAAGAGTACCAGGACATATTCGCTTGGAGATATGAAGAAATGCAGATTTAGATGAAAATTGGTCGCTCATCATCTACATGTCATACCTGGATCCAAGTCGGTTAAAACGGCTTGTAGTTCAAACGAGGAAAATGGATAGATCAGGTGTTGCATAGACTTGAGAGGCTTGAACAGTCTGCACCAAAAACGATCCTCCTCTACCTAACATCGACATGTTAGTAGATGCAACCAAATGGACATGGCATGTTGCTCCTCCATGGATGGATGTAGCGGCTATAACCGGATAATGATGTACGAGCATGATGCAAGTAAGATAGCTTTTTGAACTCCTCTCGTAAATTTTTATTATACCATACTTTTGCCATTTGGTTTAAAGAATGCAGTGCAACGTATCATCGCTATATGACGGCAATCTTCCACTCGGAGTCGATACCTCAAGGGAGCAGCCTCAAGAAGATAACGATGTCCACGCGTCATATCGAGCAAGATCCGGGCGAGTCACTCTATCAGACAGTGGTCAAACAAGATCCGGGGGCATATATCTCACCAACAGGCGATACAACTGTTGATGGTGGATTTTCGTTCAAGGTTAAATTTGTAAAAAACCAGAAAAATCATGCGCTGACATCTTGTAAAAGATAAAGCCATTTATAAGTGTTGGATATTCCCTCACTTAATTCACCAAGAATGGATCATGTAGCAACAATCCCTTCTTGTGAATTTCATATCGCCTTGTATTTCCGTACTCATTATCGGTGTGGCATGGCAGTCGAGTGTTACTCTTATAGAGTAACACGAACCTCCAAGCACTATAATGAATCATTATCGATGTGGCATGAGACTCGAGTGTTACTCATATATAGAAGTAACACGAACCTCCAAGCACTATAATGAAACCATGTACGAAATAATTGCATAAAATGATGCTCGGTGTGTTATATTAGCCCGAGACCCTCTCGGGTGTGTTATACTAGCCCGATTGAGCCCCTCTCGGTGTTATATTAGCCCGATTGAGCATCCAGGACTTGACAGATCGGTCTCGGATATGATCCGATTGCGTCATCCAACTCCATAAGCATGATTGGGTGACCACATATCAATTCCATCACCCCAAGCATGGTATGGAATACCCACGGCCTTAGCTTGCCAAAAGAAAACCGTTCATACCAAGCATTATGACGGAAAACCCTAAATTAGGGTTTGCGGCATATTACATATGTTGCAAAGTAGTCTCAACCATCCATCTTCGCAGTATAGATGGAGGGTCTAGATGTAGACTCAAAGGGCCCAGAGCATGTCAACACGATCACCGTGAGACCGCCTACACACTTGACCAGTCGGTCAAGACCAAGGTCGTGACAAAATCGTCACCCAAACAAGAGGTGGCGCACGGCTTTGAAAGCCAAATTAGGGTTTCAAGCCATCACGCGCGTCCATCTTCTCCGCACGAATGGAGGGTCACAGACAGATTAAGCAGGTCCCGTCATACCAAAGCATGATCAGTGGGCCCATCTATCTCCTCATGCGGCGGCCAAGGCATATCATGCCCGGCTAATCCAAAACGCCGCCCAAACATGCGTGGTTACACTTCCCAAATTGTAAATTGATCTCGACCGCTCAACTTCACCAGATGATTTGAATGGCTTAGATCACGTTTTCATGGGATAATCAGGCATAGGTGTGAACATCAACCTACCACCTACACGCTGGAGTGATCGACCAAGACCGACCAAGGAAGGTTGTCTTGGAACGCGTGCAAGGGAATATCACGCGGTTATCAACTCCTTTGCGGTAAGAAATTTTCGCAGCGAAACCGATCTCAACCACTCAATTTGTGCCGGTCAATTTGAGTGGCCTAGATCGCGCCTTCTTTGGGAAAGTGAGACATGGACGTGCACACCGGCATGCCATCAACATGCACGACCGGTCGGTCCTCTCCAAAGCCCTTCCCATGCTTGGTTTGACCAAAGTCAAGAGTGATGCTTACGCACCTCTTCAAAAACCCTAGTATTCATTAACTGGCCGCAGATGAGTGTCTCAAACATCATCTCATCCGATTCAACTTCACCACCTTGGTTATACAACCACAGTCGGGAGTTATTTGGTTAGTGAGGAGTCATTACCCATCACTTTACCACACCGTAATGCAAGACTCGCATAAAATACACACGATACTTCACAAGTATCGACTTCCCGAATAACGTGATTATTCAATTCAAGACATTACATGCTATCTTTCGTGGATCCACGATCCACACATTCCAGTACATCAATCATGTCACAAACTGGGGGATACATACTTGGGTATTGGTATGGCCGTTTATAACGTGCGGCGTGTAACGCGCCATCACAAGAACGTGTCAGAAGTCATGGACGGTTAGAGATGAATCGAGAAGTGTGCAAGACTGGTCGTGTATCACCAACGCACAACTCCACTACTCCATCATTCCACTTCCTCCACTTCCCACGAGAGACGTGAATAAGGCTCAATGACTTGTATAAATAGGTTCTCCGCCCTATTTCACACAACAACACAAGTTCAGACGAGACGGAAAATCAAGTGTTGATACCATTGTGTTCAAACACCCGAGCCTTCTTACATTAACCGTAAGCTTTGCTCATTTTTTTCATCACAAGTCATAAGCAAGCCAACACCTTCACAATCTCAACACCTTCGCTTCCCTCCCTAAGATCAACCCCATCTCCTTCACTTTGTGACCGAAACAAGTCTGGAACGGCCATTTCTTGGTTTAGGCCGGACTTGCACATATTGATCTCTCGAATCTACAAGCACTCATCGCGCAGTGCATTTGTTTAGGGTTTAGATTCATTCCTCATCCACACCCCAAATTACCAAATTCTGCAGGAGTAGTTTTCACCCATAAACAATTGGCGACCACAGTGGGAGGTTGATCTCTCGGTTACAAAAATCGAATTCTCAATTTTTCGATTTTCATCTCACGATGTATCCTCACCCGTAGTCCGCAGTGGTTGTGATATCATGGAAGCATAGTTTGGAATGTTGGAGGATGTCTTGGCAAATCAGCCAGTATCACCAAGGCAGAGCGAGACATTTCGCTTTTTGAATGATATGGCAAAGCACAATTACAAGAAGGATGCTTCCACTCAGCAACGTAAGAAATGTTGAAACTTTAACAGAATCACACCTTTACGGTGGAGAAGCAAAAAGGCGCATAACCGCAGGGAGACTCATGGAAGATGAATAAACATGGTCCGGTCAACAATGGAGACCCGATACAACTCCACAGGGAGGAAGAGACTTATCCGGACTACTACAATGTCTACCGGATAAAGAAGGGGAACGCAGCCTATGGAGCCTTGCAGAGGATTTATACCTCAAAACTCTTGTCGAAGCTTGGAAGACCGTCCAATTCGAGTCGACCTCCCAACCAATGGAAGGAATGCTTGAGGAAGGAGAAATCAATCGGGGATGTCCGAATACGGAGGATGGGAGCATTCGGTCGGTCACTCAAAGAAGTGACATTACGGAACCTTCCACATCCTCTACCTAGGCAAGCGATCCGCAGATATGATGACACTCTAAGTCTTCCAACTTCATCTCTGTTCCACATCAAGGCCACAGAGACATCGCAACGCACGCTAACGCAGAAAAGATAGACACAAGGTACTTACATTTCCCTTCCCAATGAAGAAAATTTCGAGCTACTCGGAGACGTGGGAACGAAGTGGAGAAGTGGAGCTACCCCCGTGCGGCGCCCCACCTCTCGATCAAGAAGTAATGGACCCGAGGTGATCTGTCATTACCACGGTTCCTTCATCACCCCACCAAGTGAATGCAACGCTTTGGAACGCATTGTTCGGAAAAGCTTGGTTGAGGGGATAGTTCGAGAAGTTAGTGCGGAGGATTTTCTTAGAGAGGCTACTCTAGGTTTGATACAAGTGAGGCTTAAAAGAAAGTAAGTTTTACTCAACAATTTTACAAGAAAGATAGTTTAGAATTCACTGGGGACTTGGCATCCCGCACGTGGAGAAAGAGGCTCAGTGATCAAATGTCATATTTGTTTCCATCCGTACCTCCCTTTTGCATAACATTTGCAATTTCATGTAATATGTGCAATCATTCACGACCAAGATGCAAATTTCATTTAACATAATCTCTTTCAAAAGGGGGTGTTCACAAAACTATCTCAAAAATAAGCCAATTCAACTACCTATTAATTCAAAACCGGAAGTCAAAAGAAAATCCTCACTATCACTCAAAAGCATCTAAAAGAAAAGACAAGTAGGTAGCTACATCTTTCAAAGGAAGTCCTTCAACAAAGAATCGTCCTCTAGGCAAGAGAGGCTTTCATCCTTTGAGTACAAACCTGCTGTTTCACCTCGGTTCCTTAGATGACCTCCCAACCTCTTCTTCCCGGGCGAGCAATACAGTCCGCAGAAGGGACTTCGTCTTGTATTTCGAGCTCCCGAATCTTGGAGAACCCTTCAAGAACCAAGGAGCATTGAAGTTGTATGCTGCAAACACGTCCCGGTGGCACCTCCAATCTTCAATCACCTCCTCGTAAACCTGTTCCACCGCCGCGCGCTCATCCCTCGGATAGAAACTAAAGCTTCTTGGACGCGGTTGACCAATGCAAGACGACTCTTGAGCTTCGTGGTGGTAGCAATGTGGCCGTGTTTCTCCTGCATTATTGTGTATAATTTTTCGAACAGGCGAAGCCTGCACGCTGAATCCGCCAACCAACACATGACTGGATGAGGGTAGTAAAGGATGATCGAACAAAGCCCCAGTGCTGCATCACCGTAATTCACCAACCGCAGGAGCCTTGTCGGTTGCGGGAGGCCTTTCGAGGGAATCACCACAATAGCCATGTTGTCCGGAACCGTTGTGATGGATTTCAATGAGCCTCAACTACAAAGCAGGTACTCATCTCTCTTACATTCCTTCCGCATCTATTCCGCTCTCGGTGTCGATTTCCATCACGACCCAAATCAACAAGATCACTAAGGGAAGCGCCTTTGTTCAACCGAGCTTGCATCATCTCTCGTCGTGATCGTAAAAAGGAGCGGTTTCTCCAGGACTTCTCGGCATGAAGGTCGGCAGTCGCCAGACTTCTCAAAGATGAAGGTCGGCATCGCCGGACTTCTCAAAGATGAAGGTCGGCACCGCTGGAATTCTCAAGATGAAGGCCAACATTACCGGCCTTCTCATTTTGAATGCGCGCCAACCTTGTGAAGACATTCTCTTTCGGAATTCCCCGATTTCAAGTAAAGATCGCTTTTAGAAGAATTTACATTTGGGAAATGAAGAAGTCAACGAAAAAGAGATTTAAATACGCATATTGGAAGAATTAAGGATCACCGAACCGCATGCTTGCCTCTTAGATCTCTCTCCTACTTGGGGATTGCAGTCCTCAGCTCGGGGTCCGTTTGGTGGAAGTGGCTTCTTGGAAATGCTTTGTCAAGACGCCGAAGATGGCTCACTACGGGAATTCGTCACAACACTCTCGAAAATTTCGGGAAAACCAACAGCTTGTCTCTTCCAAAATTCCCTATACTTATGATTTACCTTTGAGTTTCTCCCAATAGGCCAGAAGGAAGGCTCACCCGTTCTAAGAATACGTCAGCGTTAAGAATATTTGGGAGAAAGTCCTTTGGAACAACTGGTGGATGGATAAACGGGACACCCTGATCGAATCCCATTTGACGAGCAGCCCTGTCGATATTGTATGGAGTCACAGAAAATTCTCCGTTGAATAGAGACGGACATATCTCGGGATGCGGTGCTACAGTAAACAATTTCCCCAAGTCTCATAGTCTTAACTTCGGTACACAACACAAGATCGGGACCGCCGAGGAAGTGATAGCAAAGTCTTTGGTCGGGACAATGGAATGGTGGACCGGCCCCCATGGACGGAAATCTACTGGAAGACACATTGTCAAATACGTTCGCAAGCTTCGCACCGCCTCTGGGACGCTTTTTATTCCAACGGAGTATTCTCGAGCCACCATATAAGTTATCGGCGAATTTCGGGAGTAGGAGCGTAATTTTGAAGTGTTCCCATAAGAACGCCCGAGAAAGCGAAGTGAATGTGCGACTCCACCTTCTTGTACCCGTTAGGAAGCATGCATGTCCATTGCTAAAGCGTCCGGATGGGAATACAAAGTGATCCAAGGAAGAATGAGCCCGGAGGAAGAACTTCACCCTTCGCTGACCTTATAGAAATCTTGACAAGGTCACTTCTAATGGTCTTCTTTCCGTAACCATCATCGAATACATCTGCGGATAACCATAAAGACAGGAACGCAATCACGCCGAGCTCCTTTTCCGGCTCTTGATCCGGCTCTGGGTCTACTGGGAGACCACTCCGACACCCACCAGTGTAAAAGCATCTCGCATCCTTTTTCTCCTCCTTGTCCAGCTGTCGAATTCCGCCACTTTTTGAAGTATAGCAAAGATAGTTACTCTTTTCAAAAAAGATCAGAGAGTTCATAAGAAAGACTTCCAAAGAACGGGTTCATTAAAGCAGCCACACTCTCCAAAGTAATAGTCATCTCTCCCCATCTAGATATGGCTGTGTGAGTAGAAATACGCCACCGAGAAATGAAGGTAATCAAACCCATGGCGTCTTTCCTAATTTCGAGGGCGTGATGCCATGACCGCATTGAGGATTTGTGCTTTGGTCAAATTTTCCTTAATGCCCTTATTACTCAACATGCGTCTCATCCATCCTTCATAAGAACCCAAAGTGGAGTATGGCAAGTCTTGAAGTCAATAGGAGAAGGCGGATATTCGTTTCTCTCGGGAGACAAAATCTCATCACAAGTCTTTGAGAAGAGAATGGATCAACGTCCATATTTTCTCGAACCGGAAAGCAAGACTATCTTATGAGAAGGATGTCTCCTAATGTTTGGAAAAGGCAAGGTGAACAACTCATCATCAATGTTCGGCATATCTTTGAAGTTGTCAACACCTCCTGACTTGGCACCAGCATTATCTCCATAAGACATATCGACAGGAGTTCTTTTCTTTCTACCGCAATGAAATAAAAGACGGGAGTTAGAACTTGTATGAAAGCACGGAAGAAATATAGTCACACACGGCAAGACACAACCCACACGGAGCATACAATGGCCGGTCCAAACATCATTCAAGTCTGGTATTGATCAAGCTTCGGTATAACTCAAGTTTTCAAGTCTGGCATAAATTTCAAGTCCGGTACAAGTTTCAAGTTCGGTACAAATTTCAGTCAATCATGTGTGGGTGAGACCCACGGTCAATCAAGCATGCACGGCGGACCCACGTTCATTCTCACGCATCATAACACGATTTTCCTTATTCATGAGAATCGTACGCGAGATTCAAGCCAAGGTTTTTCCTTTTCAAGATACAACCCAAAAGCTAGGTTTTGCATGCAATGGTGTAAAAAATAAGCATATACATGTCTTACAAAAGGTATTTACCTAACAAACTAGGGTTTGACCGTTGAAAAAAAAAAAAAAAAAGGGGAGCGAAACCTACCTTGGACTACGGATGGAGCAACTTCCAAAGAATGGGCAGCGATTTGCTCCAAGAACAAGACGGCGGCAAGAAGAAGATTGGCGGCAGCAGCAAGGTTGCGACGAGCAGCCAAAAAAAAAAAAAAATTGTGGAAAAGAAAGAGGTTTTTGTCTCTTTTATAGACAAAAATTAGAAGAATCCTAATAAGAAGGATTCTCTCTTATTTGGTTTCCTCTTTTGATTCAAATACCCAAAGAAAGAAACCGGCCCCGCCAAAGGATTCCATACAAGCGTGACGGCGTGGGAAATTAGCGGTCGGCCAGCAATCTTCCGGGTAAACTCCATTTATCCCGTCTTTTCACATATGTATGTCACCATCTCATGCCTACCACGCAATAGTGTAACCATTGTGCTAGGCGAGTGGACTTAATGTTGATGGTGGATTTTCGTTCAAGGTTAAATTTGTAAAAAACCAGAAAAATCATGCGCTCGACATCTTGTAAAAGATAAAGCCATTTATAAGTGTTGATATTCTCACTTAATACACCAAGAATGGATCATGTAGCAACAATCCCTTCTTGTGAATTTCATATCAGCCTTGTATTTCGTACTCATTATCGGTGTGGCATGACGACCGAGTGTTACTCTTATAGAGTAACACCTAACCTCCAAGCACTATAATGAATCATTATCGTGTGGCATGAGACCGAGTGTTCCTCATATATAGAGTAACACGAACCTACAAGCACTATAATGAAACCATGTATGAAATACCGTGCATGTGCCGATGCTCGGTGTGTTATATTAGCCCGAGCTCCCTCTCGGTGTGTTATATGTAGTAGCAGGAAATCCCACACTACACCCCTTACTCGATTTTGCTTAATTAATCCATTGAAAGATGTAAGATCAAGAAGATTTATTGATTGAATTCATGAAATGTTTACATAGAAAAATAGAATTACACTTAGAAATTAAAGCATGCTTAAACTTCTCTCTCCTAATGACTTGCCCAACAATTCCAAAAGCTCTCTCCTTCTCACAGACTCATTTAGCCCTTTATATAGGGTAATACATAGTGGATGACAGACTAAGCTCTCCTTTATTTTCGGGAATGTCTCATGAAGTGTCGCAGATGCACAAACATTCACTCTCGCGACACTTCTTAACCTCGCCAGGTCTCATGTCTTCTTTATGTTTTGCCTGTCGTTATTCATTGCGTCGTTTATTTTAGCTCCCTGCGACTCCCTCGCGACGCCGTCATTCATTAATCCCGCGAGCCTTGTACCTCGCGATATTATGATCCTACATCTTGCCTCTTTTTCCTTGAATATTGCTTGAAGAGCGATTTAAAGGAAAAATTCATTGTTGTCATATTCCTTGGTTTCAATTGGTGAAGGAACGAGCGAAAGAATACCTTTCTCAAAAAGTACGTACTTGCCTCTATTCTTTTGCGAAGTTCCGAAGCTTCTTTGTAATATATATATGGAGTGGCGTCTCCTATCTCTCCTCATATTTCTCCTGCGAAGGGAGGAGTATCATGAGATCTTTATAATTTTATTGCTTGATCGCTATCTTTATCTCTGTTTTGATTTTGTACTTTTACACGGATTTTGATTATTAATGTCTTTTCTTGACACGTCTCTTTCAACCGCCACTCTTGACCGTTCATGTCCCTTCGCATTAAATGACCTCGCTTTTCTCGAGGATCTTTTTCCTATATATAGTTCTCTTTTCCCCTCCTTTTCATCCTTTAGTTTTTCTCTCGCAACTTTTCTTTGACTCTCTCCTTCCGCAATTTGCGCTCCCCTACCGCAAATCTTTTCTTCTGCCTTTTCTAGCACCGATCTTAATCTCCAATCTTCCATCCATTCCCATACTCATAAATGGCTTTCATCAGTCGTGCATACAAAGCTTCTTTTGAAGAAGTTCAACAGAAGTTGCTCGAGAAGGGTTTTACTCTGTCAACCATTCCTGATCAAGAACCTTCATCTACTCTTTCTGCAAAGTTATTTTTCGATCATCAATGTGATGATCAAAAGATTATAGTCTCGCTTAGGTCACTTCGCGGGACTTCCCATTCCCTTTGTACAATCCTCGAGATGCCTTTATTTTATGAAATCTTGGCCCATGAAAAATTCTCTCGGGTTGTTTATCAATTGAGCGGCGATTGCATTCGCCTAATGCTTGAATTCCGCGAATCGTGGTGCCGGGCAAAGGATCTTTATATCCTTTCTACCGTTAGACACCCCAATTTCGCAGACTTGGAAATAGCCGCGAGAAGTACAGCAGTAGAGAACTTTTTTGAAAACTATTCTCGTGATAAAGATGGTTAATGCGAATCTCGTTGGGGCATTCGCCGAGAAAAAAGAAGGATAATGTCCCCGAGGATAAATTGCTCATGCAAGATATTGATTGGCACTCTGGCAATAATACTACCTCGCCACTCCAAAGATGAGAAATGGTGGGTTGTACCCTTGATTTTAAATGGTCCTTATATCGCGGGCTCGCACGTTCTTCCTGCGAATCTCGCAAGATATCATCCTTGGGAATTCAAATGGCCTGATAGGGCAACAGAGGTATGTCTTCTACTTCAGATCTTGCTTTCGCAATTTTCCTTTTATATTTGCTAAGTTTGTGAAATTTTTCAGATCTCCAGATTGAGAAGAAAATACAAGGATAATCCGTTAGAGAGTACCCTGGCGATACTTCGATCGCTTACAGATGAAGTAAGAAATATTTCCTTTGTTATTTGAAACAATATTGTTGCCTCTGTTTCTTATCTTGAACTGTATGCGAAGGTTTCAGCTGAAGAAGCTATAGCCGCGAAGATTAAAAGTAAGGGTAAAACTGTCGCTCGCAAGGGTAAATCCTCTGCCCCCTTAACTAAGAAGCGAAAGGTCCAATCCTCTTCTCGCCTTAGCTCAAGCTCTGAATCTTCTGACGAGGATAACCATGACTCGAATCCTTCTCTCGCCAAGAAGATTCCGTCGCCCCGATTCTTCTATGGATCAGTTATCTAGCATCTTCTCGCATCGTTTCCAAGGAATGGGAGATGCTCCCCTAGCTTCTCTTTGCGGGGCTCTCGCAAATGTGTGTAATGCTACTTTATTAGAGGGCAATAATTCTTTCAATGGAACCTCTAGAATTGTGTCTCCTGACTTCTTGAATGCACTTGGATCTTTGGTACGTATGCAGTCGTATTTCCCTGTTAATTTTAAATTTTTAAATATATATATATATACTAATGATTTTTCTATCTTCTCTTATAGGTTGGAAGAACTTCCTTTGTAATTGCCTCAGATCTCGAGAGAAGACGCAACAATCTTGAAAAGAAGAATTTGCAATTGAGCAAGAAGATTCAAGAATTGGGAGATCAAGTCACGTCATCTCGCGATAAAGATGAGAGAATTCAAAAGTTAAATACCGAACTTGACTCCCAAAGGGATAGGGTGTCCACTCTTAACGCTAATCAACAACTTTATGGTATAAGATTTTACTTCCTTTAATCATCTCTATTTTATCGGTTGCATATTGCTGCCTAACTTATTACCTTCGCAGATGTATATAATCTCTCCGATGAGGCCATTCTTCTCCATACATTTCCTGAACCTATGGATAATGATCTTCTTCTCGCTCACCTTAATCAATCTCTAAGTAGTTCCTCCAATAAAACTAACCTCCTTTCATTAAAGGGTCTTCAATCCAAATATCATCTCTTGGAAATCGAACACAGATCTAGTTTAAATTTAACTAATCGCTTTAAACGAATGTACCTTGATTCCGAGGAGAAAATCAAGACTTTAAGGAAGAAAATTAGTAATCTCATAGATGAGAACGACCGCATTACTAACAGAGAGGTGCACGTGCATTAGCAGTAATTCCACAAATCTCTTCTTGGTGTGCAAGTTGAGCGAGATGAACTCCTTCATGAATACCATGCTTAAAATGAGAAGAACAAGTTCGTTTTCTCTTTCGTTATTAATAGTGATGATGAATTCGCTTGGGCTGCGAAGGTTTTAGATAATGCCAGGAATAACCTAGGTGTCGATGTTAGTCTTCATGCCGAGCATACTTCCTTGATTAAAGATATGATATCTGATAGAGAAGGTTATTTATTATACCTTATTGCTTCTTACTTCTATAGTATTGCTTGTAAATTATTAACTTGTTATTTCTTATTTGCAGAATCTGAGAAGAAGCTTCAAGCTAGAATTAAAGAGCTTGAATCTGAAAAAGAACAACTCGCCAGGAATTTTCCAAATGAGAATTGAAGAACTCGAAACCGAAAAGAACAGCTCGCAAAGAATCTCTCCTTCATGAGAATAGATATTCCAAGTTGAAGAAACAATTTCTAATGACAGTGGAGAACTTTAACAATGATGCTGTTCGTTTTCGCAATGGAGGCATGGAATATGTTTGTAAGGACCACAATATCCCTCTGCATTCATATCCCTGTCTCCTTGAAAAGGTTCTGAAAATCGCCCTTTGTCTCGAGACATTTCGATAGCGAGGCTGGCGAAGAAGAAAATTCTCGTGACGAGAATAATCGGAATGAAGAATCGATGAAGAAGAAGAATCGCCAAAGAGATAACTCTTTTTGTTTTCTTTCTTTCGCTTGTAATATCTCGTATATTTCGTATCCTTATTATGGTGTATTTCTTGGATTTTTCCCTCTCGAATTCAATCTTCACTCCCCCTTTTTGGTAGTTCTTCCTTGTAATATAATTGGCTAACATTATTGATGTATAACTCCTTCATCAGAAGATGAATAACAATATTTCATCTTTTCCATTCCCATACTTGCCTCTGTTATTTATCTTCAGATGAAAGATTTTAGTTGTCATCATGTATGTTGTTGAATAATCACTTTATTGTTATTGAAATATATCATTGCGACAAGGTCGCAAGCCGCCTTTACACTTTTATGCAATGGCCCATTGACCTTGCCTTATCATTTTTGTGTGGTCTTCCAAGTCAGACCTCCCTAATTAGAGGTCTTCCCCTCCTTACCTTTCATTGCGACAAAATCGCAGGACATCTTTACACTTGCATGTAAAGACCCATTGATCTTGCCTTATCATTTTCCAAGTATTTTTGCCTCTACAGATATTTTAGTTGCGACAATATGACAGGCCTATATATCCTTGCGAATACATAGCCCCATGACATTGCCGTGCGACGAAATCGCAGGACGTCCGTACACTTTCATGTAAAGACCCATTGATCTCGCCTTACCCTCGCGTTAGTATTATTGCCTCTGCAGGATCATTGCACAAATATGATGAGCCTAAATTCTCTTGCGAGAACATAGCCTCGTGACATTTGCGTCTATTTTGACACCCCCCCTAATGGAGAGCGTCGCCCTTATCATCTCCCCGGTTGCCCCTTCAAGGAGGCGAAACATCGCCATACAAGACTAGCTCCTCCCATCCTGGCCTTAACAACAACAGTTGTTTTCGCAGCCTCTTATCCCTTATACCTATATGGTTTATGGTTACGAGACTGCACCCTAAGTGGAGTTTTCTTCGGCGAGTGCAACATATGCCAAGACTTGCCAAGAATGGCCTGTGGTAGGTTCATCCATCCCGGCACTCTGCTCAACCGTACCTCGCGCCTTGAGCATACATTGACTCCTAAGAAGAGACCCTCGGTCGCCCAACCAGTGGTATAACCTACATATATAGTTGGGAATCCAAGGTACCTCTTCCGGATAGGCTTTCATGGGCCCCAAATTTCCATGACTCGGGCCAGATGTGTAACCTTCCCCCGAGCCATGTCGAGAGATACCCCTTATATGACGCACTTTAGGTCTTACATTTGCCTCTTACGAAATGTTATTCGCGAACTAGGGTGTACGCCATAAAGGTTCGTCCCATTCATTCATTCTTTTATTCGATCATTCTTCATCATTTGTCATTTTTGATTGCGTAGATATTCGCCAATTCATTCATTTAATCATTCATTATCTCTTGTTATTTTGTTAAGCCACTCATGACCTCCTTTTTTTTTTTTTTTTTTTTTTTTTTTTTTTTATTCTTGCCGCGAGATCTTCGCGTATTTTCTCTGCATTTTACTGAATATCGCAAATATCTTGCGAAGAAGTACTTCATCTTGATTCCTTTTTCCTCTCTCATTTTTACGGGTAATATTTCTTTAGATATAACCTATTCCATGGTCTATCCAACTTTTGTCCCACATCTCTTCCTTCGGATCCATCAATCTATATGCCCTCGTACCAACTACTTCTTTGATGATATACGGTCCATCCCATTTTCTCGCCAATTTGCCTCCACTTTCACGTTGATATATTGGGGTTTCTCGCAACACCAAGTCTCAAGTTGGAACTCACGTATTTTGACACGCTTGTTATATTCTCTCGCCGCCTTTCTTCTCGATAATTCTCCATGTGTCGCAAGGCCTTTTCTCGTTTTTCTTCCAATTCATCCAACTTGATTAGAATGTTGCCTACGCTCAGATTTTTCTCCTGCACCTCTTTTTTTGGTTGCCGGAATCACGACCTCGTTGGGAGTACTGCTTCCACTCCGTAAGTTAAGCAAAAGGGGACATTCCCGTGGCTTCTCTTCTAGTTGTATTATAAGCCCATACCGCATTGGGTACTTGTTCGCACCATCCCCTATTGTGTCCTTCCAACTTTTTCTTCAATATATCGGCAATTGTTTTGTTTGTTGCCTCCGCTTGACCATTAGCTTGTGGATATAATGGAGTTGATTTTCCACATCTTATCTCGAAATGCATTGAGTAGCAACTTTATATTTTGCCCTTCAAACCGGCTTCCCGTTATCGATACCAATTGTGCAGAATCCCAAATCCGATATAATATTTTCAAATATGAAAGTAAAAATATCCTTATCGCGAATGTGCTGGACCGCTTTCACCTCGCCCATTTTGTGAAGTAGTCTGCATTGCGACAATTAAATATCTTCTTTGTCCTTTCCCTAAGAATGGTCCCACAATGTCTAAACCCCATTTTCCAAAAAGGCCACACACTTCTTGAAGAATTTAATGGTGCTCCCCGGTGCATGTATCTTTTCCCATGTCTTTGACAATCTTCGCAGCGTCCGGATATTGCTTTCGCGTCTTCATGCATATATGGCCAATAATATCCTTGCGTCTTTGCCTTATATGCCAAAGATCTCCCGCCGCTGTGATTTCCGGGCATCCCCACTATGCAGCATCTTCAATATGGTTTCTCCTTCTTTCCTTGATAGACATCGAAGCGAGGGTCCTCAAAAGAACGTCGATAAAGCACGCCATCTCGTAATTCATAATTTGTTGCCCGACTTTTTAACTTGTGTGCTTCCAATCTATTTCTTGGTACCTCGCCTTTCATTAAGTACGCGTGAAGTTCTACTCTCCAGTCTTCCTCGCGACCTTGTATTTCATCTACCACCATCATTATATCTCGCTTCTTGTCCTTCCTATTTATTAATTGATGGCGCCGATGGCGTCGTATTTTGATATTCCTTGCGCTTGGATCTGTCATCATACTTGATATAAAGGCAAAAGCGTCTGCGAGCCTATTATCTCTCCTTGATATGTGCCTCCATTTTATTTTTGGTATCTCTGTGTCGACAACACTTCTACAAGCTTCCCGTATTTGCAGCAGAGAGGGATCATTTGTAGCGTACTTCTCGTTATCCGACAAATTGCCAATTGCGAGTGTTTGGTAATCCTCACATTCTCCGTTTCATTTCTATTGCGAATCGTAGAGCATGTATTATAGCTTCATACTCCGTTTCATTATTGGTAGACTCAAATTCCAATCTAAAAGCAAAAGCTAACTTATTGCCTTCTGGCGAAATCACAATAATTCCCACTCCTTTACCTTCTCCATTTGATGATCCATCCACTAATATTTCCCACCGATCTGGCTCAGTTAACAAGTCTTTTGGGTCTCCATGCTCTTCTTCTACATCCATCATTTCGTCCATCGCTTCATCTTCCTCCAAAGGAAATTCTCGCGTAAAGTCTCATGCGACAACCCGTGACTTTGTTGAAGATAATATTTCATACTTAAGTTTGCAATGACTTATTTGAGCATTCCATCTTTCGATTCTTCCCGATCTTTTTGAATTTTTCATTATCGACTCAATTGGTACCTTTGTTACCACTCTAACAAGATATGTGCTGAAAATATATGCGAAGTTTAAACGACGATAGACTAACGCCGAGATTAATTTTTCAATCTTTGAATAATTTCTTTCGCAGCATTAAAAGTTTACCGATATAATAGATTGGTTTTTCTACTCCTGCGTCCGTTCGCGCAAGAAACCGCACTTAAGGCATGCGATGTTGTCGCGAGATATATTAATAATTCCTCTCCTGCTTCTGCCTTCTGCATAATGGATATATCAATTAAATGCTCTTTGATCCCTTGTAAAGCCTTTTCACATTCGTCCGTCCACTTGAACTTCGATCCTTTTTTCAGAACACTGAAAAAGTGTTTACACTTATCAGATGACCGCGAGATGAACCTTCCTAGTGACGCTAGTAACCCATTCAGCTTTTGAACATCCTTTACTGTCGCAGGTGTCGGCATATCGCGAATCGCTTTTACTTTCTCCGGGTCAACATGTATTCCTTCCTTTGATATAATGTAACCCAAGAACTTTCCCCGACGCTACTCCAAAGGTACATTTTTCTCGGATTGACTTTGATGTTGAAGCGTCTCATTTGTTCAAAAATTTCTTTCAAGTCTCGCACATGATCTTTTGCCTTTTTACTTTTTACTAACATGTCATCTACGTATACCTCTAGTGTTTTATGTATCCATTCTGCGAATACCTTTTCTACCATCCTTTGATATGTCGCCCAAAGATTTCGTAAACCAAACGGCATTTTAGTATAGCAAAAGATAATCCTCTTGGAGCCAAGAAAGCGAGATGTTCTTGATCTTCCTCGGCGAGGGGAATCTAGTTGTAACCTTTATACCCGCCTCCAGAGATGACACTTTTCATTCACTATCTTTGATTCGACTAGTTGTGGAATTGCGGTGGAAAACTGTCTTTAGGGCAAGCTTTATTTAAGTCAGTGAAATCAATGCAAATCCGTATTCCCTTGTTCTTCTTTGGAACTATAACCATATTCGCTATCCATTCAGGATATTTTGCTTGTCTAATAATTCCTGCATCCAGCATCTTCTGCAGTTCTTCCTCTATCTGAGAGTGATATGCTGTTGCTATCTTTCTAATTCTTTGTTTGAATGGCTTCACATTTTTATCAATTTCTAACTTGTGATGATGCGATCGTGCGGATCTATGCCTGCATTTCATCCATATCCCACGCGAAGATGTCTGTATAATCTCGCAACAGATCGACAGTTCTTTTCTCTTCATTTGCTTCCATGCTAGTTCCAATCTTTAGCATCTTGGGTTTTTCCTTAGTTCCAATATTCACTTCTTTGGTTTGTTCTGCCGCGACGTAACTGGCCTTCGGTTCTCCCATAGGGGTTGGTCCTTTTGGTTCTTTCGCAAGATCATCTTCTTCTCCCGAGATCTCGCCAGGTATACCTTTTCCTTCCTTTGCTCTTATCATGTAAACTCTGAATTCTTCTTCTTTTTTAGCCACATTTGCTAGTTTTTTGCGATACTTTGATATACTCCTTCGCTTGTTTACTTGTTCTTCGCAACACTTTACTTCATTTTGATAGTATATTCTTCCTTTAGCAGCATCTCCTTTGATCTCGCCGATTCCGGTTGGTGTAGGAAATTTGATACATTGATGAAGCGTCGACGCCACAGCTTTTATTGCATGTACCCATGGTCTTCCTAGTAACATGTTATACGGCGATTCCATATCCACTACACTCAGCGTCACCTGTGTTTCAATTTCCCCTAACGGAATATGTATTTTTATCTCCCCTTTAACTTTTGTTATAGATTTGCCAAAACCTTGAATATTGTACGCCGCGAAAATCATATCTTCATCTTTATATCCCATCTTTTTGTAAACGTGATAAAACATGATATTCACCAGACTCCCCGTATCAATTAAAACTCCATTCACTACCCATGTTTTCACTGTGTTCTCTTGTTCCTCTCTTTCCTTGTACGCGTTTATTGCGATTATCAGTGGAGATGCGTGATCCAAGTTTTCTTTGGATATTTCCTCCGTTGTAAAAGTTATCTCTTGCTTTTCCCAATCCTTCAAAGGTGGTGTTATTTCTCTATCTGTGATCTTCTTTCCTTCAAAATCTCGTTTGTGTATTCTTCCTCTGATATTTTCATGAAATTCACTAATCATTACTCTTGTGTCTGTGCTGCATGCCATATCTTTTTCACTCAATTTAAGATTTTCCTTGTTCATTTTCTGGATTCAAACAACTTCAATTGCAATTTTCTCTCCTTTACAAATGATCGTCCCTGTTTCTAGCGCATATGTAGTAGCAGGAAATCCCACACTACACCCCTTACTCGATTTTGCTTAATTAATCCATTGAAAGATGTAAGATCAAGAAGATTTATTGATTGAATTCATGAAATGTTTACATAGAAAAATAGAATTACACTTAGAAATTAAAGCATGCTTAAACTTTCTCTCTCCTAATGACTTGCCCAACAATTCCAAAAAGCTCTCTCCCTTCTCACAGACTCATTTAGCCCTTTATATAGGGTAATACATAGTGGATGACAGCTAAGCTCTCCTTTATTTTCGGGAATGTCTCGCGAAGTGTCGCAGATGCACAAACATTCACTCTCGCGACACTTCTTAACCCTCGCCAGGTCTCATGTCTTCTTTATGTTTTGCCTGTCGTTATTCATTGTGTCGTTTATTTTAGCTCCCTGCGACTCCCTCGCGACGCCGTCATTCATTAATCCCGCGAGCCTTGTACCTCGCGATATTATGATCCTACATTATACTAGCCCGATTGAGCCCCTCTCGGTGTGTTATATTAGCCCGATTGAGCATCCGGACTTGACTGTATCAGTCTCCGGATATGATCTGATTGCAGTCATCCAACTCCATAAGCATGATTGGGTGACCACATATCAATTCCATCACCCCAAGCATGGTATGGAATACCCACGGCCTTAGCTTGCCAAAAGAAAACCGTTCATACCAAGCATTATGACGGAAAACCCTAAATTAGGGTTTGCGGCATATTACATATGTTGCAAAGTAGTCTCAACCATCCATCTTCGCGGTATAGATGGAGGGTCTAGATGTAGACTCAAAGGGCCCGAGCATGTCAACACGATCACCGTGAGACCGCCTACACACTTGACCCGGTCGGTCAAGACCGAGGCGATGTTTGGCGTGACAAAATCGTCACCCAAACAAGAGGTGGCGCACGGCTTTGAAAGCGATTAGGGTTTCAAGCCATCACGCGCGTCCATCTTCTCCGTGCGAATGGAGGGTCACAGATTAGATTAAGCGGGTCCTGTCATACCAAAGATGATCACCGTGGGCCCATCTATCTCCTCATGCGGGTCGGCCAAGGCATATCATGCCCGGCTAATCCAAAACGCCCGCCCAAACATGCGTGGTTACACTTCCCAAATTTCAAATTGATCTCGACCGCTCAACTTCACCAGATGATTTGAATGGCTTAAATCACGTTTTCATGGGATAATCAGGCATAGGTGTGAACATCAACCTACCACCTACACGCTGGAGTGATCGACCAAGACCAACCAAGGACGGTTGTCTTGGAACGCGTGCGGGAATATCACGCGGTTATCAACTCCTTTGCGGTAAGAAATTTCTGCCGCAAAACCGATCTCAACTACTCAACCGTGCTTAGGTCAATTTGAGTGGCCTAGATCGCGCCTTCTTGGGAAAGTGAGACATGGACGTGTACACCGGCATGCCATCAACATGCACGACCGGTCGGTCCTCTCCAAAGCCCTTCCCATGCTTGGTTTCGACCAAGCTGAAGAGTGATGCTTGCGCACCTCTTCAAAAAACCCCTAGTATTCATTAACGGCCGCAGATGAGTGTCTCAAACATCATCTCATCCGTTCAACTTCACTGACTTGGTTATACAACCCCTGGTCGGGGAGTTATTTGGTTAGTGAGAGTCATTACCCATCACTTTACCACACCGTAATGCGCACTCGCATAAAATACACACGATACTTCACAAGTATCGACTTCTGAATAACGATTATTCAATTCGAGATTACATGCTATCTTTCGTGGATCCACGATCCACACATTCCAGACATCAATCATGTCACAAACCAGGGGGATACATACTGGGGTATTGGTCTGGCGGTTTACAGCGTGCAGCGTGCAACGCGCCATCACAAGAACGTGTCGGGAAGTCATGGACGGTTAGAGATGAACTGGAGAAGTGGGCAAGACTGGTCGTGTATCACCAACGCACAACTCCACTACTCCATCATTCCACTTCCTCCACTTCCCACGAGAGACGTGAATAAGGCTCAATGACTTGTATAAATAGGTTCTCCGCCTATTTCACACAACAACACAAGTTCGGACGAGACGAGAAAATCAAGTGTTGATACCATTGTGTTCAAACACCGTGAGCCTCCTTACATTAACCGTAAGCTTTGCTCATTTTTTGTCACAAGTCATAATCAAGCCAACACCTTCACAATCTCAACACCTTCTTCGCTTCCCTCCCTAAGATCAACCCCATCTCCTTCACTTTGTGACCTGAGAAACAAGTCGGAACGGCCATTTCTTGGTTTAGGCCGGACTTGCACAGATTGATCTCTCGAATCTACAAGCACTCATCGCGCACTGCATTTGTTTAGGGTTTAGATTCATTCCTCATCCACACCCCAAATTACCAAATTCTGCAGGAGTAGTTTTCACCCATAAACAACAACCTTCAGCCTTCTGTAAGCAGTTCCCTGAAGCAGCAAGAGGAAAACCACCGAGATATAACATCCTGCGCGTCCGTCAACTCCAACTCCAGTACCACATGCATGAATCCCACAATGATGAAACAATGTCCAAGATATTCCATATACGGCTCGACAACAACCACTACGAACAAACCATGTAAACCACGCTTGGGGATCGAGGCTCAGCATGAAGTTCCTTCACCGTCGGTCAAGGAATTCTTCAACATGAGAGAGATGGTCGGTCAAGAAGCATGGAATCCGCAAGGGTAAATCGAATCAAGAGGGAAACACTTCAACGCTCCTCTAGCAGAGTTGATTCAATGGTCTATTCAAGAGCCACCTCAACGCTCTCTCCGGACTCACGTCAGCTTCAGAATCCTTCTTCAACACTCTCTCCGGGATTCACCTCAAGGCCGCACCGAAACCACTTTAACATCCTCTCGAGCCGTTTCAACACTCAAGCCGCATCAATAATCTGCGCTCCGGTCAAGTTATCTTTGATGTACTCATTGCTCAACATACGTCTCATCCATCCTTCATGAGGGCCCAGTGGAGCATGAAAACCTTGAAGTCGATAGGAGAAGGGTTATCTTGTGGAACGGATATTTTCATATCGTTGACAGGACGCGGTGAATAACTCATCATCAATGTTCGGCATATCTTTGAAGCTGTCAACACCTCCTGACTTGGCACCAGCATTATCTCCGGAAGACATCCCAACAGGAATTCTTTTCTCCATTCCACAATGAAATAAAAGACAGGAGTTAGAACTTGTATAAAAAGCGCATGAGATGTGTAGTCACGCGCGACAAGACACAACTCACGTTGGAATGCACAAATCTGGGATTGGGTCCAAACTGTAGTTGCAGGAAATCCTACACTACACCCCTCACTAGAATTCACACAACTAATCCATTTGAAGATGAATAACTATAAATTTTATTGATTATTTTCTTGAGATGTTTACAAGAGAAGATAGAACATAGCCAAAGAAATTACAATCACTACAAACTTTCTCTCTCCTATTGACTTGCCTCACACTTCAAAAAGAACTCTCCTACAACAGACTTGTTCAACTCTTTATATAGGGTAGTACACAGTGGATGACAGCTAAGTTGTCCTTTATTTTCGGGAATGACTTGCGAAATATCGCAAGTGTACATGTATTAATTCTCGCGACACTCCTAAATTTCGCTAGATCTTCACGTCCTTCTGATGCGTGTCGTAGGTGCAATCAAATTAATTCAATATTTCCACTCAATTAAAAATAATATAATGGAAGTCAAGTTCGTTCCCACGAGGAGCAAGAGATCTTAGTTGTAAAAGTTGTCACGAAAGGGGGGTGTAAAAAAACAAAATAAAAAATAAACAAAGCAATTAAAATCGAAAGTTGAAAGATGAAAGCAATAAGAGAGAAAAGATCAAGGAATCCTTCTTCGTTGCGAAACAATGAATCAGGTTATGTTCTATTCTACTTGTTATTAGTCACAAATTATCACCAACCGTAGGTAAAGCAGCTAGCTCGGTGCTAAACCCCTAAATCCCTTATATCACCTAGGACACGGAAGTTCTCGACTCTGGGATTCTAATCACCAAGCCACCTAGAATTAGCTCAACCTAGATGTAACTTGGCTCATGCATTAAGTTTTATGAATTTCTTAGGTTGATATTAGTAGTTAGACTCTTAGCTCAAGGTCCACTTGCTAACGTTGTTTCTACACACAATTGCTCCACGGAATCCCTCCGCAAGGTCTCGTGTTTGCTACTTATGTAAAAAGTCAAGAAACGATTACTTATCTCCTAACTTTCACTAGCTTTAGATCAAATTAACAAATCAATTTAGCGTGCACTCCAAACAATCTATCAATCAATCATGAATGTCTTTAAGATCACTCCTATTAGTAAAAACAAACGATAATTATGTGAAAAACTTCAAGATAGAATTTGAAAACAAAAACTTAATTCATATGTTAAGAACTAGGAATTCATCCTCAATCAATAAGAAATTTAGCTACTCATGTTTTTTAAATTCACACAAATAATTAAAAAGAAAAATCTTAGAAAAGCAAGCGAAAACACAAGTGATGTGTGTGTAGAGAGGTGTCTAGAAGTTGTAGAAAACTTCTCTATTTATAAGCTTCAATATTCTCCAAATCTTCTAAGGAGTAGAATCCTTTTCCTTTTGCAATTCAATTTCCAATTCCAAGCTTTTCTCAACTCTTCCACCTTCTCTTTCCAAATTTGAGTCCAATTCTCCATCCAATTCCTAGCCCAAGTCTTCACACCTATGAGAGAAGTCCATAGAAAATTACGGAATTTTTGCTCGCTCGGGAAAACTGGGATTGTGGCCGGAATTTGGTAGGAATAGGTCGCCACTTAGTCACCTCGGAAATTTCTCCGTCGAGAGAATATTCGACGGAATATAAAATCAGGCCCACCGTTAGGACTAACGGTCAAACTAGTCAACCGTCAGTCAACGGTTAGTCAAAGGTCAAGGAGAAGGAGTGAGTCGGACTCGAGTTAGCTTCGACTCACTAACGGGCTTACTCGGATGAGTCGATTCTTGAATCCGCTAACTCGCTACCGACTTAATCTATTTACTCATAGGAATCGGTCATCGGGATCGTCCGGATCGGTGCGAGTCGGCTCATGAGGGGAAAATTGGCCGAGTTTCCTACGATTTTAGACAATTCGCAAGCCATTTTCAGTGATTCTTCTCCTGTGCAAATCTATCATTCATCTATTCAATTCATTAGCTCAATCTCGACATCAAACCTTCACCACTGGACTCGAGCTCAATCAAACAGGCATCGGAATGAATCGAACCCCTTTCATCTAAACTTCAACAGCGGCAAGAACCCATCGATCATCTCTATCTTCTTGATCTCTCCTTGCCCTGAGTTCGAACCCTAACCTTCTATTTCTGGTATAATCGAGCTCAGTTGCCATTAACCCAAACTCAAATCCCCAAATTGAACCATCCGCCATATACAAAACGGCCTCGGTTCCTTCTCGGTTCCTTCTCGATCTCCTCCTCTTTGAGCTCCTCTCCGATTGACTTCTTTCGATCTCCATCATCTCGCCTCTGTCGAGCTTCCACACCTCTGCTCTAAACCCACCTTCATATTTCAACCATCTCCATCTTTCTCAGTGGTAGCAGCGACAACAGATCTCGTTTCTCCTCTACGGTCTCAGAATCCCCACCATCATCTTCTCATCATCTCTGTTGTCTCTCGAATTGACAGTACTTCAGCTCTCGATTTCTCCCTCGATCTCTCTCAGCAGCAGTCGCTGCTCTTCTCAATTTCGTTTCAGGGGAAAGAATGATTTGAGAGATGGTTTCTCTCGATAAGTTTAGGTTTTAATTGCACGGATCCGGGTCGGGTTTGGATCCGGAATGCAGTTAGGGCCGACCCAATTGGATGCTACCCAGCATGACCATCCTCGGATAAGGGCTACCAAAGTGTTAATAACACCCACTGCTGATTGATAAGGGGTACCCTGAATGAGAGCCCCTTAACCACTACTGGGCTCCGGATAGTGTTCGCCCGTAAAATGACCTTTTTGCCCTTTTGACTTAAATTGGGTGATTTCTTCTTCTTTTCCTCCGTGCGACTCCATAGTAGCTATAAAACTCAAAACAAGCGTAAAATACATAATTTACACGAAAAATAGCAAAGAAAGCATAAACTACTAGATAGTAAATTAGGTATATTCTACACCTATCAAATTCCCCCACACTTAGACTTTGCTAGTCCTCGAGCAAATTAAACTAAAAACTCACAACTTCAAAGCGTTCAAGCGTCACAAGCATCCAAAGAGCTATGAGGACATAGAGTTTCTGCATGCTAGTAATAAGAAGTTAGAAATACTAAAGAACATATTCTCATTCTTAAATGTTGAGTGAAAAATAACCACACCATAATGAGAGAATGCGTGTTTGAGAAACGATCAATAAGCATTTCGCCTCGACTTCTACCTCACCAAAAAGATTTTATGATAATTGCACTCAAAAAGACAGCTTTTTTTATGGTTCTCACATGTGTGCAGGTAGGAATGAAGATAGAATTCCTGCAACACGTTGAATGGTGGGAAGGACAACTTCCGAAATATTTTCAAAAACCCACATCTTTTAATATTTTGAAAAACCATTTTTCTGACGATCTCTAAGAAAGGAAATCAACCATTTATATTGAGGATGAGATTACTTACTTACCTTCACATCCGATCGCCAATTATGATAACACCACTCTCACGGCATCCAATAGAAACGTCTTACGCTCCTCGTCTTTAACTTCTTAGTCTTCGGTTTCAACTATTGATGATAAACCCTTGAATTTCATAAATCCATAACAATTTATACTCTTTTACCTTAAAAATCCTTGTCGCTTGAAACTACCTTATAAATTTTCCTTTCCCACGGCTTATTAACAAAATATTTCTCTTGTTTTTTTTTTTTTTTTTTTTTTTTTTTTTTTTTAAACAAGAGAAATTAAATACAAAAATAAACCATAGCCGTGGGAGAAGTATTTTACCGCTTGATTCTTCACAACTTGAAATCATAAACTTCAAAAATTCTCACCTTTTAATTTTCTTCGCTTTCATGAATAAGTCTTCATACTTGAATATAAAATTACCTCATTGTATTGTAAGTCCCCAACTTATATGTAAAATCCGCTCTTTGTATGTTGCTTTACTTGTATTTGAAATTTGCTCCTTTTTCTCGTTTTGTTGCTTGTAAACCTTAAACTTTTCCAACTTTCCTTGTAGATTTTGATGTCGCTCCTTGTTGATGATGAATGTGTTTCTATGGATCCGTTGTTGTCGCGAGAGAGAATGGTGCTAACCGCAAATCGAACTACAAGAAGGAAGCTTTCATCCATGGACGTCACCCTCATGATTGACAAAGTTAGCACTCAAGAGATCAAAGAGTAGTGCTTCTATTGGTGGGAGGTTGGGTAGCTCACCATTCTACCCGGAATTAACTTACGGTGACACACACTCAAAAGAAGCTCTTTAGTAGATGGAAAATTTCTGGTCGGTGCCTCTCATGATATGAATACGGGTAGTCTCCACTAATAATTGATCAGCAACTCTAATAACGCATTTCTCCCTGCACCAAATTCGCATCACCGGCATGATTAAATCCATTATTTAACACTCAAACAAACAAGAAATCCGAATGTAGTTCTCTAACATTTCCAAGTTCAATTATGTCGGTCAAAATCTCTATGTAAACATACCTAGAAATATGCTAGTGACTCTAAAATCTTTAAAAGTTGGAATTTTTAAGTAAAAATTTTTTTTTTTTTTTTTTTTTTTCAAAAATTTTTTCATTTTTTTTTTGTAATTTTTGTTTTAAAAACATGCTTAACCACTCCCCCACACTTAAACCTTACATTGTCCTCAATGTAATTGAATCCTCCTAGTAAAGTCAAGGTGGGAAATTTTAACATGAAAAGAAACAAGAAAAAGAAATAACAAAAAGCAAAAGGATAAGAAATACAAAACCGATGGGTTGCCTCCCATTAAGCGCTTGTTTTAAAGTCGACGGCCCGACTTAGCTCTTGCAAGATTCATTAGCCCGGATCAATCTCTTTCACGGGAAAACATGATTTCACATCACTAGGGTATCGCGTTGTCTCAAAGATATTGAAGTGGATGAGTGTACCATCAAACTCCAT
This sequence comes from Papaver armeniacum, assembly GCA_023531295.1. Taxonomy (NCBI): domain Eukaryota; kingdom Viridiplantae; phylum Streptophyta; class Magnoliopsida; order Ranunculales; family Papaveraceae; genus Papaver; species Papaver armeniacum. The sequence continues at coordinate 179,087 of JAJJWW010000906.1, forward strand.
GGTCAAGGTGCCATTTTGGACATCAATCTTTGTTCCGGCGGTGCTTAAGAATGGTCTACCCAAAAGCAAAGGTGTAGACTTGGAAGAATTCTCATCATTCATGTCTAAGACATAGAAATCGGCCGGAAATACAAGCTTATTAACCTGCACCAAAACATTCTCAACAATCCCTTTCGGGTAAACATTAGATCGGTTAGCAAGTTCAAGAACTACCCCGGTCTCCTTAAGAGGACCGAGATTCAAAGAATCATAAATCGAGGAAGGCATAACATTAACCGACGCTCCCAAATCTAGCAAAGCTCGAGTAAACCTTGTTTTACCAATTGTGCAAGGTATATTGAAACTACCGGGGTCTTTTAATTTTGGTGGGAGTTTCTTGAGAATAAACGCCGAAGCATTCTCCCCCACACTCATGACTTCATTCCCTTTCAACCTTTTCTTCTTCATGCACATCTCCTTTAAGAACTTTGCACAACGAGGAATTTGACGAAGAGCTTCTATGAGTGGAATATTGACTTGTACTTTCTTAAAGATCTCCCAAATATCCATGTATTCCAAGTCTTTCTTTGATTTAGCAAATCGGCTAGGGAACGGGGGTGGAGTTGTGAAAGTAGGAACCGTCTCCTCGGGTTGGTTGGTTGGAGATGTTTTCTCCTTTGGTGCGGTTTCAATTTCCTCTTTCTCATCATACACCTTATCTTGTTGATTTGGTTGCTCCACTTGTTTCCCACTCCTCAAGGTAATCGCATTAACGCTCTCCCTTGGATTAACAATTGGTTGTGAAGGAAGTTTTGTGGACGCTTGCGCTTTCAATAAGTTCACATCGGTCGCTAATTGCCCCACTTGAATTTGTAACTCCTTGATTGCCAAATCGGTCTTTTGTTGGTGTTGTTGGCTTTGTTGCAACATAGAAGTAAGACCTTGCATACCTTGCATTAACACATTGAGCTTGTCATCATTCAAAGAATCACGCTCCTTGACTTGTTGTGGTTGAAATTGTTGAGAACCACCATGTTGTTGAGGTTGAAAGCGTGATTGTTGAAAACCACCTTGTTGCTCATACGGATTGGAAACCGCCGCTTGCTTGTTTGCATAGCTAAAGTTAGGATGATCCTTCCACCCGGGATTGTAAGTATTCGAGTATGGATCGTACCTTGGCCTTTGATTCGGATATAAAGCATTCACTTGTTCGGTCTCATTATCCGGAATAATTACCGCGGCAATCCTTTGCATCATTATCTCCATATTACTCATTCTTTGATCAAGATGTGATGACGAATCACTAACTTCATGCACTCGCCTAACCATGGGTTCATTTCTTGTGTAGAATTGTTGCGAGTTTGCCGCCATACTTTCAATCAACTCGGTAGCTTGGGCCACCGTCTTATTCATTAATGCACCACCACCCGCGGCGTCAAGAAGAGACCTATCACTTGGGTGGAGAGCTTCATAGAAGTATTGGAGTATCATAGCATCACTAAATTGATGGTGTGGACAGCTTCCCACCAACCTCTTGTAACGCTCCCAACATTCATACAATGATTCTCCCACGTGTTGTTTCAATCCACAAATCTCCTTGCGAATTTGAGTAGCTTTGGATGCGGGAAAATATCTCTCGAGGAAAAGTTTCTTCATCCCATTCCATGTTGTGATACTTCCGGAAGGCAAATAATATAACCATTCCTTAGCATTACCCGCCAAAGAAAACGGGAAAGCTTTCAACATTGCTCCATCCGCATTAGTCTCCGGTGGAAGCATAGCCATAACTATGGTGTAGAAGTCCATAAGATGTTTGTTTGGGTCCTCATTCACCATGCCATGGAACTTTGGTAACTCTCTAATCAACCCCGGCTTGATCTCGAAGGTTGAGTTAGTTTGGATACACCATTGTTGTGTATCAAGCTTGTGAGAAGCTAGGTCCTTTAGTGTACGATCAGCCATTGTTTCTTCCTCTTTGTCCGAATCACTTGATGAAGAAGGAGGAAGTGGAGTGTTAATCGCTCGAATGAAATCCTTTAATTGAGTGCCGGATCGAAGACGTATTGGACTCGGTCTACCCCCTTTAAGCATTCACCAAAGGTATAACACCTGAAACAAGATTCTCACAAACTAAGTTAGATACGGTAAAGAATCTAACAAAGCAAAAAGAAAAAATAAAAAGAAAAACAACTAAAAATCGCCCGTTGCTCCCCGGCAGCGGCGCCAAAATTTGATGCGTGTCGTAGGTGCAATCAAATTAATTCAATATTTCCACTCAATTAAAAATAATATAATGGAAGTCAAGTTCGTTCCCACGAGGAGCAAGAGATCTTAGTTGTAAAAGTTGTCACGAAAGGGGGGTGTAAAAAAACAAAATAAAAAATAAACAAAGCAATTAAAATCGAAAGTTGAAAGATGAAAGCAATAAGAGAGAAAAGATCAAGGAATCCTTCTTCGTTGCGAAACAATGAATCAAGTTATGTTCTATTCTACTTGTTATTAGTCACAAATTATCACCAACCGTAGGTAAAGCAGCCTAGCTCAAGTGCTAAACCCCTAAATCCCTTATATCACCGGACACGGAAGTTCTCGACTACCGGATTCTAATCACCAAGCCACCTAGAATTAGCTCAACCTAGATGTAACTTGGCTCATGCATTAAGTTTTATGAATTTCTTAGGTTGATATTAGTAGTTAGACTCTTAGCTCAAGGTCCACTTGCTAACGTTGTTTCTACACACAATTGCTCCACGGAATCCCTCCGCAAGGTCTCGTGTTTGCTACTTATGTAAAAAGTCAAGAAACGATTACTTATCTCCTAACTTTCACTAGCTTTAGATCAAATTAACAAATCAATTTAGCGTGCACTCCAAACAATCTATCAATCAATCATGAATGTCTTTAAGATCACTCCTATTAGTAAAAACAAACGATAATTATGTGAAAAACTTCAAGATAGAATTTGAAAACAAAAACTTAAGTCATATGTTAAGAACTAGGAATTCATCCTCAATCAATAAGAAATTTAGCTACTCATGTTTTTGAAATTCACACAAATAATTAAAAAGTAATTAAAAAAAAATCTTAGAAAAGCAAGCGAAAACACAAGTGATGTGTGTGTAGAGAGGTGTCTAGAAGTTGTAGAAAACTTCTCTATTTATAAGCTTCAATATTCTCCAAATCTTCTAAGGAGTAGAATCCTTTTCCTTTTGCAATTCAATTTCCAATTCCAAGCTTTTCTCAACTCTTCCACCTTCTCTTTCCAAATTTGAGTCCAATTCTCCATCCAATTCCCTAGCCCAAGTCTTCACACCTATGAGAGAAGTCCATAGAAAATTCTGGAATTTTTGCTCGCCGGAAAACTGGGATTGTGGCCGGAATTTGGCCGGAATAGGTCGCCGCCGGTCACCTGGAAATTTCTCCGTCGAGAGAATATTCGACGGAATATTCCGTCCGTCCACCGTTAGGACTAACGGTCAAACTAGTCAACCGTCGGGTCATTGAGTTAGTCAAAGGTCAAGGAGAAGGAGTGAGTCGGACTCGAGTTAGCTTCGACTCACTAACCGGGCTTACTCGGATGAGTCGATTCTCGAATCAGCCGCTAACTCTACTGACTTAATCTATTTCTGGCTCACCGGAATCGGTCATCGGATCGTCCAGGATCGGTCCGAGTCATTTCACGGAGGGGAAAATTGGCCAGAGTTTCCTCTGATTTTAGACAATTCGCAAGCCATTTTCAGGCTGATTCTTCTCCCTGTGCAAATCCTATCATTCATCTATTCAATTCATTAGCTCAATCTCGACATCAAACCTTCACCACAGACTCGAGCTCAATCAAACACCGGCATCAGGAATGAATCGAACCCCTTTCATCTAAACTTCAACAGATGGCAAGAACCCATCGATCATCTCTATCTTCTTGATCTCTCCTTGCCCTGAGTTCGAACCCTAACCTTCTATTTCTGGTATAATCGAGCTCAGTTGCCATTAACCCAAACTCAAATCCCCAAATTCGAACCATCTGCCATATACAAAACAGCCTCAGTTCCTTCTCAGTTCCTTCTCGATATCCTCCTCTTTGAGCTCCTCTCTGATTCAGCTTCTTTCGATCTCCATCATCTCGCCTCTGTCGAGCTTCCACACCTCTGCTCTAAACCCACCTTCATATTTCAACCATCTCCATCTTTCTCAGTGGTAGCAGCGACAACAGATCTCGTTTCTCCTCTACGGTCTCAGAATCCCCACCATCATCTTCTCATCATCTGTTGTCTCTCGATTTGACTCTCGATTTCTCCCTCGATCTCTCTCAGCAGCAGTCGGCTCTTCTCAATTTCGTTTCAGGGGAAAGAATGATTTGAGAGATGGTTTCTCTCGATAAGTTTAGGTTTTAATTGCACGGATCCGGGTCGGGTTTGGATCCGGGTACGGTTAGGACCGACCCAATTGGATGCTACCCAAAGATGACCATCCTCTGGATAAGGGCTACCCAAGTGTTAATAACACCCATCGCTGATTGATAAGGGGTACCCTGAATGAGAGCCCTTAACCACTACTGGGCTCAGGATAGTGTTCGCCCGTAAAATGACCTTTTGCCCTTTTGACTTAAATTGGGTGATTTCTTCTTCTTTTCCTCCGTGCGACTCCATAGTAGCTATAAAACTCAAAACAAGCGTAAATACATAATTTACACGAAAAATAGCAAAGAAAGCATAAACTACTAGATAGTAAATTAGGTGTATTCTACACCTATCACCTTCTCGTGTTTTGGCTGTCGTCATTCATTGCGTCATTTATATTACTCATTTGCGACACTTTCACAATGCTGTCGTTTATTGATCTCGCGAAGCATAAACGTCGCGATATTCTGATCCTACATCTTGCCTCTTGTCATGTCTTCTCTGCGAAGAAGAGAATGTCATGAGAACCAGTATTTTGAAATGCCGCAATCGTTTGTTTTCCACCAATTTTTTGCCGACAAAATTCCGTGGATTTATGGATGACTGTTTACACGTATCTAAAATTTTCCCTTTTTACCGGCACATTTAATGTTATCCGGTTACTCTTTTCTTGTCTATTTAAAGAAGAATTCCTTGTGAAAGTATTTCTCTTCTTTTACTTCATCTTCTTCATCGTCTGCAACTTTTTTCTGTTGTTTTTCTTCATCGTCTTCTTCCTCACTTTTCTGCTATCATTCTTCCGCTACTGTTCTCATCTTTCTTCTTCTGTTGTTATTTCTATGGAGCCATCAAGGTTTGTTAATTTTGCAGAATTTGATCATTTTGAAGTTATTTTGTTTTGATATTGTTCTTCTTTTGATGATTCCTCTGCCATTTTTGTTTCAGCAAGAACAAATCTAACACCAAATTCACCATTGTGAATCCCAATATCTCTATGGGCTCGCAATCGAAACCCACTGTCACTAAAATAAAGTCTGCGAATAGCAAGGTATTTAAGAAACATTTACTCTTTTAATAACAATATTGTTTCCTCTGTTTCTTATTTAACTTGTAATTCGCAGGATGACAAAAATGTTGATAAGTCCCCCAAGAAACCTCGCCGTTCTAAACCTGTTGCACCTGCTGTTTCTTTTCCTAAATTAAAACTTACAACTCCTCCTGAGAACTCCTCGCAAGATAAACCCACTGTTTCTACTTGCGAAAATATTGTTGATGATCCTTCTTCTATGTCTGAATTTTTCATAGATCAAATCCCTCATAATAGTCCCACTACGAATGAGCCTATTTCTTCTCCTATTGTCAATGCCTCTACCGTTTCCCCAGCCATTGATCTTCATGATACTTCCTCTTCTCATGATATTCCTTTAGCAAAAAATGACTCATCTCTTCCTTCTTCTATCATTGTTTCTTCCTTACCTGAGCAAATCCCTCTTACTAAAGATAATTTGGAAGGAATAGACGTGGCCTTCAAAGTTCTGTCAGATATTGTGAACGATGCCAAGAAGACTTCTGTTGATCCTATTAAATCTGATGTCTGCGAAGTTTTGAACAAATACCTTAGTTTTGATAGGACTTCGCAAACATCTTTGGAGCAAGAAGTTATCATTTTAAAGAATAATCTCCAAGCTATGGCTGCAAAGCTTCAAAACGTTTCGCTGGATCGTGATAATCTTCGCAAGAAGAATGAAGAATTGAAAGGTATAATCTTGCCTCTGTATTTCTCAATTTTTTTTTTTTTTTTTTTTTTTTTTGAATCCTCAATCCCTTGTTCGCCCTTCAAGCTTTAAACCAGAAGCGAAAAATGGAGATATATCAATTGGAATCTACTGTGGAAGAAACTCGAATGGATAGAGATGTTTGGATGGAGCAATATAACCAATTAGATAATCTTCATACATATTCTGTTGATCAAATAGATAATTTTTCTAAAGAAAATGCCGACTTAGTTCAGAAGCAAGGCTCATTAAGTAGTGAATTATCTCGCCTCTCTGATATTTGTCGAAAAATGTGTAAAGAACAGGAATGGTCTCTTTGTTCACTGAGAAATCAACTCGAAGAAATTACTGCCGAGAAGGATAAACTTATCCAGGGTAGAATAATATTAAGTATGAAGGCGAACCAATTCAAAGATCAATGTTCCAAGTTGGAAGAATCCAATTCTTCTCTTGCGAAAGAAAATGCCTTACTTGTTTCTAATGAAAAAAAGCTTGCGATCTCATTTGAAAGGCTTAATTGGAGATAATTTTGACATGCTATGGATCACTTGGAGAATAGTTGTTCAGCTTTAATCCAACATCTTACCTCGCAGAAAGAAGGTAGTCATAAGAAGGTAGTCATATTATTTGACTACCTCAATCCATTAATTCATTCTTTTGTGATATTTTCCTTGAGAATTCCAAAAATCGGAATGATTTTCTATGTTCTTTTGTCTTGCAGATTCTGAGAAAAATCTTCATTCCACTATTGCCACTCTAAAATCTGATTATTCGAAAATTCGCAAAGAAAATGGAGTACTCGCTGCTTCCCTTGCCCGTTCTCGCGATCGCGCAGAACGAAGATTCGATTATATGTCTGACTGTAAAGATATAGAGAGTAGAAATCATCAGAAAGCACTCCTTCGTCAATTTCATCTCAAAGCCGAAGTTCTTGTGAATGATGTTTTATTATCTAAATCTCTTGATCCCGTATGTGTCGATCCTCTGGAAGTAAGTGATGATGAAGTTCCTAACCCTCCTGATAGTGATTATGACTACAATAGTGGCGAAGAGATCGCAAATGAAGAGACAATCTCTCCTAGTAAAGTTGTCAATGATAATCTGGGTGAAGGAGGATCTGGTGGAAACAAGGATAAAGCTGCTGAAGAAAATCCAGTATCTCCTTCTGGTGAAAAAACTGATATTTGAGAATCGACTTTCTCTTGTAATTTTTCTTCTTGTACTGCTACTTCTTCAATTATTTTGCGGACGTGTTTATCTGCTTTTTATTTCCCCTTTTTTGTAATGAAAATTATTCCTGTTAGTAAATAATTATGATTTTGTTTTCCATTATCTTTACATATGTTGAGTTTCATCAATGCGGCAAGATCGCATGACGTCTTTACCTTTTCATGTAATGACCCATTGACCTTGCCTTATCATTATTTTTGTGTGGTCTTATTTTGCCTTCCTAGTTAAAGGTCTTATTTTGCCACCCCTCATCATTGCGACAAAATCACAGGACGTCTATACACTTTCATGTAAAGACCCATTGATCTTGCCTTAACTTTTTCTTAATATTATTGCCTCTACAGGATCTTTTCGTTGCGACAATATGATAGGCCTGTAATTTCTTGCGAACGTAAAGCCCCATGACATTGCCGTCTTTGTGACGAAATCGCAGGACGTCTGTACATTTTCATGTAAAGACCCATTGATCTCGTTTTATCCTTACGTTAGTATTATTGCCTCTTCAGGATCATCGCACAAATATGACAAGTCTAAATTTTCTTGCGAAAATGGAGCCTCATGACATTTGCGTCTTAAGACACTTATCAGCTCCCTAATAGAGGGTGCCGCCCTTATCATCTCCCTGGTTTCCCCTTAAAGGAGGCGTACATCGGCCATACAAGACTATCTCCTCCCATGGGGTCTTAACAACAACCAGTTGTTTTGCAGACCCTCTTATCCCTTATACCTATATGGTTTATGGTTACGAGACGCACCCTAAGTGGAGTTTTCTTCGAGCCGAAAAGATGTGCCAAGACTTGCCAAGAATGGCCGAGACACTTCAAATGCCCCGGGCACTCTTGGCTCAAACGTGTACCTCGGCGCCTTGAGCATACACACGACTCCTTGGAAGAGACCCTCGGGCGTCCAACCAGGGTATAACCTTATATATATAGTTGGAAATCCAAGGTATCTCTCCCGGATAGGCTTTCATGGGCCCCAAATTTCCATGACTCGGAGTTCTAGGAGCGGTGTAACCCTTTCCCCGAGCCATGTCAAGAGATACCCCCTTATATGACGACTTTAGGTCTTACATTTGCCTCTTGCGAAATATCATTCGCGAACTAGGGTGTACGCCATAAAGGTTCGTCCCATTCACTCACTCTTTCATTTTTGTTAATTCATTCAATCATTCATTTTTGGTTTTGTATTGTTATTTTGTTTGCGAGATATTCGCACAATCTTTCTTCATTTTATGCAATTTCGCAATCATTCTATCGCAAAAACATTTCATCTGAATTCATTTCTTTTCATCCATCTTCTATGGGTAATATTTCTTGAGATATAATCTATTCCACGGTCTATTCAATCTTTGTCCTACATCTTTGCCTTCAGGATCCATTAATCTATATGCCCCTTATTCCAACTATCTCCTTGATGATATAAGGTCCATCCCATTTTCTTGCCAACTTGCCACCACTTTCTCGCCGATATATTGGTGTTTCTCGCAAAGACCAAGTTACACAGTTGAAATTCACGTACCTTGACACGTTTGTTATATTCTCTCGGCCAATCTTCGCCGATAATTCTCCATATGTTGTAATGCTCTCTCTCTTTTTCTTCTAATTCATCTAATTTGATTAGAATGTTGCCCGCACTAAGATTTTTCTCCCAAGCTTCTTTCTTTGTTGTTGGAATCATAAGCTGCTGTTGGGAGTAACTTCAACCCCATATGTTAAACTAAAAGGCGACATTCTGTAGCTTCTCTCCAGGTTGTATTATAAGCACATACCGCATTATGCACTTGTTCACACCATCCTCTATTGTGTCCTTCTAACTTCTTCTTCAATATGTACGCAATTGTTTTGTTTGTTGCTTCCCGCTCGGCCATTAGCTGCGGGTATAGAGGAGTTGATTTTCCACATCTTATACGAAATGCATTAAGCGTGAGTTCTATATTTTGTCCTTCAAACTGTTTCCCATTGTCGGATACCAACGTAAGGGAATCCCAAATCGCATATAATATTCTCAAATATGAAAGTAAAAACATCTTTATCGCGAATGTGTTGTACCGCTTTCACCTCTTGCCCATTTTGTGAAATAATCAGAAGCGACAATTAGATATCTTCTCATCACATTTCTGGTAAAAATGGTCCCACAATGTCTAAGCCCCACTTTCCAAAAGGCCACACACTTGTTGAAGAATTAATGGCGCTCTGGTGCATGTATCTTCTTCCCATGCCTTTGGCAATCTTCGCAACGCCTTGATATTTGTTTTGCGTCCTCATGCATATCGACCGTAATAGCCTTGCATTTTTGCCTTATGTGCTAAAGATCTTCCGCCATGTATGATTACCAAAGCATCCCCTTTGTGCAACATCTTCAATATTGTTTCTCCTTCTTTCCTTGTTAAACATCTGAATGAGGGTCCATTAAAAGATCGCCGGTATAGCACGCCATCTCTTAATTCATAATTTGTTGCACGGATTTTTAATTTGTGTGCCTCTAATCTGTCTCTTGGTGTTCCCCCCTTTCATCAGATATGCATGAAGTTCTGCTCTCCAATCTTCTTCGCAAAGCGTTTGTGTTCCATCTTCTATTAGCATTACATTTGTTTCCTGCTCTTCCTCTTTATTAATTGATAGTGCTAGAAGTGTTTGTATTTTTATGTTTCTCGCAGTCGGATCTGTCATCATACTTGATATAAAGGCAAAGGCATCTGCGAGTCTATTATTTCTCCTTGATATATGTCTCCATTTTATTCTCGGTATCTGAATTGACAATTCTTCAACAAGTTTCTTGTATTTTTGCAAAGATGGTTCATTTGTAGTATATTCCTCTGTTATTTGGCGAATAGCCAATTGTGAATCACTAGTAATCCTCACATTTTCCAATTTCATTTCTATTGCGAATCGCAAAGCATGTATTATAGCTTTATATTCTTTTCATTATTGGTTGATGCAAACTCCAATCGAAAGAAAAAGCTATTTTATTACCTTCCAGCGAAATCATAACAATTCCAACTCCATTACCTTCTCCATTTATTGATCCATCTACTAATATTTCCCATCTATTTGGCTCAGTTAACAAGTCTTTTGGATCTCCATGTTCTTCTTCTACATCCATCATTTCTTCCACTGGTTCATCCTCTTCCAAAGGAAATTCTGCTAAAAAGTCTGCGACAACTTGTGATTTTGGTGAAGACAATATTTCATATTTGAGCTTGCAATGACTTATTTGAGCATTCCATCTCTCAACTCTTCCCCGATCTTTTGAATTTTTCATTACCGATTCGATTGGTATTTTTGTCACTACTTAACAGTATGCGCTTGAAAGTATATGCGAAGTTTAAATGTTGCGTAAACTAATGCCAAGATCAGTTTTTCAATTTTTGAGTAATTCCTTTCTGCGGCATTGAAAGTTTTACTGATGTAATAGATTGGTTTCTCTACCCTGCGTCCATTCGCGATATCACTTAATGCATGCGAGGTTGTCGCAAGATAGATTAATAATTCTTCTCCAGTTCTCGCTTTTTTGCAAAATTGATATATCCATTAAATGTTCCTTTATTCCTTGTAAAGCCTTCTCACATTCATCTCGTCCATCTAAATTTCGATCCCTTTTTGAGGATGTTGAAAAATGCTTGTATTTATCGGATGATCGCGAGATGAATCTTCCTAGCGAAGCTAATATTCCATTTAACTTCTGAACATATTTTACTGTCGCTGGTGTTGGTATATCGCGAACTGCTTGTACTTTCTCTGGGTCGACCTGTATTCCTTCTTTTGATACAATGTAACCTAAAAATTTTCCAAATGCAACTCCAAAGGTGCATCGGATTTACTTTGATGTTGAAATGTCTCATTTGTTCAAAAATTTCTTTCAGATCTTGTATATGGTCTTTTTCTTTCTTACTTTTTATTAGCATATCATCTACATATACCTCTAGTGTTTTGTGTATCCATCTCGCGAGCACCTTTTCTACCATTCTTTGGTATGTTGCTCCGGCATTTCGCAAACCAAACGGCATTTTTGTATAACAGTATAATCCTCTTGGAGCGAAGAAAGCAGTATGTTCTTGATCTTCTTCAGCGAGAGGAATCTCATTGTAGCCTTTGTATCCATCAAGAGATGATATCCTTTCATTTCCGCCGCCGATTCAACCAATTGTGGAATATATGGTAACGGAAAACTATCTTTAGGACAAGCTTTGTTTAGATCGGTAAAATCTATGCAAATTCTTATCCCTTTTTCTTCTTTGGGACTATAACCATATTTGCTATCCATTCGGGATATTTTGCTTGTCTAATGATTCCGCATCTAGCATCTTCGCAATTCTTCTTCTATTTTGCGATTTTTCTAATTCTTTGTTTGAATGGTCTTACATTTCTGTCAATTTCCAATTTATGGCAGGCCACGAGACGGATCTATACCGGGCATTTCATCCATATCCCATGCGAAGATATCTTTGTAATCTCGCAACAAATCAACTTGATTCTTCTTTCTTCATCCGCTTCCATCTTAGTCCCAATTTTTAACATCTTGGGCTCTTCTTCAGTTCAAACATTCACTTCTTTTGTTTGTTCTGCTGCGATATAGCTAGCCTTCGGTTCTCCCATAGGGGTTGGTCCTTTCATTTCCTTCGCAAGCTCATTCTCTTCTCCCGAGATTTCGCTAGGTATTCCTTTTCCTTCTTTTGCTCTTATCATGTAAATTCTAAATTCTTCTTCCTTTTTAGATGCTTTTGCCATCTTTTTGTGATCTTTTCGCTTCTTCACTTGTTCTTCATAGTGTTTTACTTCAACTTGATAATATATTCTTCCTTTATCAATATCTCCTCTGATTTCGCCAATTCCAGTTGGCGTAGGAAATTTGATACATTGATGAAATGTTGACGCTACCGCCTTAATTGCATGTACCCATGGTCTCCCTAACAACACGTTGTATGGCGATTCCATATCCACTACACACAATGTCACTTGTGTTTCAATTTCTCCAAGCAAAATTCGTAATTTTATCTCTCCTTTAGGTTTCGTTATAGATTTACCGAAACCATGGATATGATACGTTGGGGAAATCATTTCTTCATCTTTATATCCTAATTTTTTTGTAGGCATGGTAAAACATGATGCTCACTAAGCTCCCTGTATCCACCAAAGTTCTATTTACCGCCCATTCTTCCTCTGCTTTTGCCGGTTCTCCTCCTTCTTTGCATGCATTTATCGTGATCACTAGTGGGGATGTGTGATTCAAACTCTCTCTAGGTACCTCTGCTGCTGTGAATGTTATCTTCTGCTTTTCCCAATCTTTCAAAGACGATGTCTTCTCCACGTTTATAATCTTCTTTCCTTCAAAATCTCGTTTATGTATTCTTCCTCTGATGTTTTCATGAAATTCATTAATCATTGCTTTTGTAATCGAACTGTACTCCGTTTTTATCATATTCCTTGTTTTTTAACTTCTCTACTTCATCTGATTTAACATTTTTCTTCCTCATTTTCTTGATTCGAATGATTTTAACTGCAATCTTTTATCTTCAATCTTCCATCGTCCCTGTTTCTAACGCCATTATGTAGTTGCAGAAAATCCTACACTACACCCCTCACTAGAATTCACACAACTAATCCATTTGAAGATGAATAACTATAATTTTTATTGATTATTTTCTTGAGATGTTTACAAGAGAAGATAGAACATAGCCAAAGAAATTACAATCACTACAAACTTTCTCTCTCCTATTAACTTGCCTCACACTTCAAAAGAACTCTCCTACAACAGACTTGTTCAACTCTTTATATAGGGTAGTACATAATGGATGACAGCTAAGATGTCCTTTATTTTCGGGAATGACTTGCGAAATATCGCAAGTGTACATGTATTAATTCTCGCGACACTCCTAAGTTTCGCTAGATCTTCACGTCTTTCTCGTGTTTTGGTTGTCGTCATTCATTGCGTCATTTATATTACTCATTTGCGACACTTTCGCAATGCTGTCGTTTATTGATCTCGCGAAGCATAGACGTCGCGATATTCTGATCCTACACAAACACCGGCTCAAGTTTCAAGTCCGGTATTGGTTTCAAGTCCGGTACAAGTTTCAAGTCCGGTATTGGTTTCAAGTCCGGTACAAGTTTCAAGTCCGGTATTGGTTTCAAGTCCGATATTGCTCAAGTCCCAAGTCCGGTGTTGATCAAGTCACAAGTCCGGTATTGCTCAAGTTTCAAGTCCGGTCAAAGTAGGCGCATGACATGGTCGACGTTTGAAACATGTACACGGTGGTCCCGCATTTGATCGAAGCATGTACATCTGCCCATGTTCGAATCAAGCATGCTTACATCGGGTCCCACGTTCGATAAAGCAGACACAGCGGACCCACGATTAACCAAAACAAGCACATCAAGCCCACGTTCGATCAAGCAGGTGCAATAGCCCCACGAACGAAACAAGCGTAATAGTTCGTCGAAGCCGGCAAGACCGACATCATGCTAGGGGAACACTCGCCTGGACGCCTCTTGAACGTGACATGCTCCAAGGACAGGATGACCCGTCTCTCCTGATAACATCTAACTTTGTCTCATAAGCTTTGTCTTTAACTGTCACCATCTCATGCCTACCCCACAATAGTTTAACCATTATGTGCTAGGCAGGGGACTTAATGTTGATGGTAGATTTTCATTTAAGGTTAAAATTGTAAAAAAAGTAAAACTATGCGCTGACATCTTGTAAAAGATAAAGCCATTAATAAGTGTTGGATACTCCCTCACTTAATTCACCAAGAATGGAGCATGTGGCAACAATCCCATTCTGTGAATACATGAAATTCATCCAGGTTGGAGCATGTGGCAACAATCCCATTCTGTGAATTTCTAGCATTATTAATTAATGCGTTGCGTACTTGTATTCCAGTACTCATTATCAATGTGGCATGACGACTGAGTGTTGCTCTCAGCAGAGCAACACGAACCTCCAAGCATTATAATGAACGCATGTACTAAATACCCGTACATGTTGCTACTCTCGGTATGTTATACTAGCCCGATTGAGAGCTCTCGGTGTGTTATACTAGCCCGATTGAGCATCCGGACTGACCGTATCAGTCCGGATATGATCACAGTCATCCAACTCCCCAAACATGATTGGATGACCCAGATCAATTCCATCACCCCCAAGCAGGTATGGAATAACCATTTGCCCGAACCAACGCGGACCCGCATAGTCGGCCTCCCAGAGAGATTGGCCTAGCTTGCCAAAACGTCCAAACCAAAGCGTATGGGCGGAAAACCCTAAATTAGGGTTTGCGGCATATTACATGTGTCGCGAAACAGTCTCAACCATCCATCTTCGCAGGTATAGATGGAGGGTGTAGATGTAGATTCAAAGGGCCCAGAGCATGTCAACACAATCACCGTGGTCCCGCCTACAAACCTGACCAATCGGTCAGGACCAACCATGGTTGGTCATCTCGATCCGTGCGCCTAAACAGAGCATGACGCACGGCCTTGAAACCCAAAATTAGGGTTTTGAGCGTCACGAGCGTCCATCTTCTCCGACACGAATGGAGGGTCCAAGATTAGATTAAACAGGTCCGGTCATACCAGCATGACCACCGTGGGCCCATCTATCTCCTCACGTAGTCGTCCAAGGCATACCATGCCTGGTTATCCCAAACCGTCCGCCCAAACTAGCGTGGTTACACCTCCCAAACCGCAAACTAATCTCGATCGCTCAACTTCGCCGGACGATTTGAGTGGCTCAGATCACGTTTTCATGGGATAGTCAGGTATAGGCGTGAACACCAGCCTACCACTTACACGCCAGACCGGTCGGCCAAGACCGACCAAGTTAGGTCATCTTGGAACACGCGCCGGAAGTGAGCATGGTGCGCGGCCTTTTGTGGCACCAAATTCCTATCACAAAATCGATCTCCACCACTCCTCTTTGCCGGTCAAATTGAGTGGCCTAGATCGCACCATCATGGGACAGTAAGGTACGGACGTGTACACCGGCATGTTGTCTACATGCATGCCCGGTCGGTCCTTTCCAAAACCCTTCCATGCTTGGTTTCGACCAAGCTGAAGAGTGATGCTTGCGCCCCTCTTCAAAAACCCTAATTCATTAACGGTCGCAGATGAGTGTCTCAAAGATCATCTCGTCCGTCCAACTTCACCAAATTTAGTTATAAACACCGGGTCGAGTTAATTGGTCGGTGAGGCGTCACTACCCATCACTTTACCACACCATGATGCGCACTCGCATAAAATACTGAGATACTTCACAAGTATCAACTTCCCGAATAACGCGATTATTCAATTTAGCATTACATGCTACCTTTCGTGGATCCACGATCCACACATTCCAGACATCAATCATGTCACAAACCGGGGATACATACTGGGGTATTGGTCCGCGGTTTACATGCGTGCGGCGTGCAACGCGCCATCACAAGAAGCGTGTCGAAGTCATGGACGGTTAGAGATACGGGAGAAGTGGGCAAGACCGGTCGTGTTACACCAACACACAACTCCACTACTCCATCACTCCACTTCCTCCACTTCCTACGAGAGACGTGAATAAGGCTCAAATGACTTGTATAAATAGGTTCTCCTCCCTATTTCCAAAACAGAGGAGACAACAACACAAGTCCAGACGAGACGAAACCAAGTGTTAATACAAAACGTATTCAAACACCCAGAGCCTCGCTTGCATCAATCGTAAGCCTGCTCACCTTTCTCACAAGTCATAAGCAAGCCAACACCTTCACAATCTCAACACATTTTTCGCTTCCCTCCCTAAGATCAACCCCATCTCCTTCACTTTGTGACCGAAACAAGTCTGGAACTAGCCATTTCTTGGTTTAGGTCGGACTTGCCTGATTGATTTTCGAATCTACAAGCACTCATCGCGCAGTGCATTTGTTTAGGGTTTAGATTCATTCCTCATCCACACACCCCAAATTACCAAATTCGGCAGGAGTAGTTTTCACCCATAAACAAGAAGATGCTTGACGCAGGAATCATTAGACAAGCAAAATACCCCGAATGGATAACAAATATGGTCGTAGTCCCAAAGAAGAAAAAGGGATAAGAATTTGTATAGATTTACCGATCTAAATAAAGCTTGTCGAAGGATAGCTTTCCTTTTTCGGATATTCCGCAAAATGGTTGAGTCAAGAAATGAAATGAAAGGATATCCTCTCTTGATGGATACAAAGGTTACAATCAGATTCCCCTCGCTGAAGAAGACCAAGAGCATACTGCCTTTTTCGCTCCAAGAGGATTATATTGTTATACAAAAATGCCATTTGGCCTGCGAAATGCTTGAGCAACATACCAAAGGGTGGTAGAAAAGGTGTTCGCGATTTAAAACACTAGAGGTATATGTGGATGACATGTTAATAAAAAGTAAAGAAGCAAAAGACCATGTGCAGGACTTGAGGGAAATTTTTGAACAAATGAGGCATTTCAACATCAAAGTAAACCCAGAAAAATGTACCTTTGGAGTTGCATCAGGAAAAATTTTAGGTTACATTGTATCAAAAGAAGGAATACAATTCGACCCAGAGAAAGTACAAGCAATTCGCGATATGCCAACACCAGCAACGGTAAAAGATGTGCAGAAGTTAAATGGATTATTAGCTTTGCTAGGAAGATTCATCTCGCGGTCATCCGACAAGTGTAAACATTTTTTCAACATACTCAAAAAGGAGCGAAGTTTAGATGGACAGATGAATGTGAAAAAGCTTTACAAGGAATAAAAGGACATCTAATGGATATATCAATTTTACAAAAAGCAGAGTCAGGGGAGGAATTATTAATCTACCTTGCAACGACCTCACATGCACTAAGTACAGTATTATTGCGAATAGACGCAGGAGTGGAAAAGCCAATCTATTACATCAGCAAAACCTTCAATGCCGCGGAGAGAAATTATTCAAAAATTGAAAAACTAATTTTGGCGTTGGTTTATGCAACATTTAAGCTTCGCATATACTTCCAGGCACACACAGTTAAGGTAATGAAAAAAATACCAATTGAGTCGGTAATGAAAAATTCAAAAAGGTCAGGAAGGGTTGAGATATGGAATGCTCAAGTAAGTCATTGCAAAATCAAATATGAAATACTGTCTTCACCAAAATCACAAGTTGTCGCAGACTTTTTAGCAGAGTTTCCTTTGGAAGAAGATGAAGCAGTAGAAGAAATGATGGATATAGAAGAAGAACATGGAAATCCAAAGGATTTATTAACTGAACCAAACAGGTGGGAAATATTGGTAGATGGATCATCAAATGGGGAAGGCAACGGAGTTGGAATCGTTTTGATTTCGCCAGAAGGCAACAAAATGGCTTTTTCTTTCAGATTGGAATTTGCATCTACCAACAATGAAACAAAATATGAACCTATAATACATGCTCTACAATTCGCAATAGAAATGAAATTGGAAAATGTGAGAATCACCAGTGATTCACAATTAGCTATTCGCCAAATAAAAGAAGAATATACTACCAATGAACCATCTTTGAAAAAATACAAAAAGCTTGTTGAAGAGTTGTCGATGAAGATACCAAAAATAAAATGGAGACATATATCGAGAACAGATAATAGACTCGCGGATGCTTTTGCTTTTATATCAAGCATGATGACAGATCCATCTACGAGATGCATAAAAATAAAGACACTTATATCACCATCAATCAACAAAGAGGAAGAGCAGGAGACAGATGTGATGCTCAGAGAAGATAGAACACAAGTGCACTGCAGTGAAGATTCGAGAGCAGAACTTCATGCATATCTGATGAAAGGAGAAACACCAAGAAATAGGTTAGAGGCACATAAATTAAAAAGCCGTGCAACAAACTATGAATTAAGAGATGGAGTGCTGTACCGAAGATCCTTTAGTGTACCCTCGCTTAGATGTTTAACACGAAAGGAAGGAGATGCAGTGTTAAAGATGTTACATAGTGGGGATGCTGGCAATCACAGTGGCGGAAGATCTTTGGCTCATAAAGCGAAAGTGCAAGGCTATTATTGGCCATATATGCATGAGGATGCGAAACAAATATCAAGGCGCTGCGAAGATTGTCAAAGGCACGGAAAGAAAATACATGCACCAGGAGCACCATTAACTTCTTCAACAAGTGTATGGCCTTTTGGAAAGTGGGGTTTAGACATTGTGGGACCATTTTTACCAGGAACAGGGCAAAGAAGATATCTGATTGTTGTTATACATTATTTCACAAAATGGGCAGAAGTAAAAGCGGTACAACACATTCGTTATAAAGATATTTTTACCTTCATATTCGAGAACATCATATGCAGATTTGGAATCCCATACGGTTGGTATCCGACAATGGGAAACAGATTTGAGGGACAAAATATAGAACTGTTGCTTAATGCATTTCGGATAAAGTGTGGGAAATCAACTCCTTTATACCCGCAAGCTAATGGACAGGCAGAAGCAACAAATAAAACTATCGCAGATATATTGAAGAAGAAGTTAGAAGGGCATAATAGGGTATGGTGTGAACAAGTGCATAATGCAGTATGGGCTTACAATACAACCAGGCGAGAAGCTACGGGAATGTCACCCTTTGTTTAACATATGGAGTCAAGTTGTACTTCCAACAGTTGATCTTCCAACAACAAAGAAAGAAGCTTGGGAAAAAAATCTTAGTGCGGTTAACATTTTGATCAAGTTAGATGAATTAGAAGAAAAAAAGAGAAAGAGCGTAGGATCGAATATCGCGACATCAATATCTCGCGAGATTAATAAACGACGATGATTGCTAAGACGTCAATGGGGAATAATATAAATGACGCAATGGATGACGCGTGACCCGAACATGAAAAGATGTGAAGATTTAGCGAGATTTAGGAGTGTCGCGAGGACGAACACTTATACACTTGCGATACTTCGGCGAGTCATTCCCAAAATAAAGGACAACTTAGTTTGTCATCCACTATGTAATACCCTATATAAAGGGTTGAGTAAGTCTCGTTGTAGGAGAGTTCTTTTTGAATTGTTAAGCAAGTCATTAGAGAGAGAAAATTTGGAGTGATTGTAACTTCTTTAGATCTGTTCTATCTTCCTTTGTAAACATTTCAAGAAAATAATCAATAAAATTCATAGTTATTCATCTTCAAATGGATTAGTTGTGTGAATTCTAGTGAGGGGTGTAGTATAGGATTTCCTGCAACTACATAATGGCGCTACAAATAGGGAAAAATCAGATAAATAACTATAAGGGAGAAATCGAGAAGAGATGGGAAGATAAATAACATTACATGAAGAAAGACGGTTAGAAGCGGAAGAACGTGCAAATTTAACAAGGCAAAACCATGAATTAAGAATGGAAAATATGAGGTTGCAGAATAGAAGGTCAAGAAGTAATACCAGGTCAAGATCAGGATTAGTTAGAGAGGATATGAGAAGAACATTACCTGTAGAAAATGTTAATGGAGAAAATTTAGAAAGAGAGCCAAATCTCGGTGAAGGATGTTGCGAGAGAAGAGAAGTAGTAGAAGATCGTTATATTCCACATCCTGAAATTCTGCAGAATGGCCGAAATCAAGAAAATAGGCAGCGTCAAGAGCAGAATAATCTAATTGGTGAAGAAAATCAAGAAGAAGGAAGAAGAATATTGCATGGGAGAGAAACACGGAGGAAACAAAAGGAGATTGAAGATGACATCGAAAGGTATTAAATTGAACAAGCGCGTCTAGCTTGCGAAAGGGAAAAATTAAGAACAGAAATGGAAGAACGAGAATTGGAAGAAGCAATTCGGCAGAATAATCATGACAATCGAGAAAGAAGGCGCGAACAAAATCGCAATAATGGAAATATCAATGAAGAATATGAAAGAACACAAAGGAGAACTGATAGACAACCAAGAAAAGAAAATGATAGATATAATGGTGTGAGAATTCGTGAAAGAGGTGAAGGAGAAAATCGCAGAGAAAGAAGAGAAGAGAATGATGAACAGGAAAATCTAAGTAGACATGAAAGCAGAAGGAGAGATGTAGAATTAAAAAGACCAATAGATTCGAATTCTGAGGCAAATGAGCAAATCTTGAGAGAATTGGCAGAAATGAAAGGAATGCCGAACAGTAGAAGGGGAAGAGGAGAAGACAATTGGATGAGGCCATCGAAGAGGCTGCGAAAACTCCCTTTACATTAGAAGTGCATTTAGGAGGAATACCCCCAAAGTGCAATTTATCTGCATTAACCAGCATTTTTGATGGAACAACTTGTGCGATACAACACATCAAAGCTTATGTGAGATGTATGTTACAATGGGAAAATCATGATGCCATACTGTGCAAATACTTTGCATCAAGTTTAACAGGAGAAGCATTCAAATGGTTTGAGGGTTTACCAAGAAACACAATCACGTCATTTAACCATTTACAAGCTATATTCTTAGGGGAATATATAAGTAACAACTCTTCGCGACCAGGTATTGAAGATGTATTCGGGCTGAAACAAAGAGTTGGCGAAAGTTTGAAACATTTAACTGTAAGATGGAAAACGATGTGTAGTGAAATGGCTGGAAGAGTGGATGAAAGATATCTTATTCTATCGTTCATAAATGCTATGTTCGCAAATAATTTGTTATATATTCAAATTTTTAGAGTCAAGAATACAATCACGATGACTGAGTTGCGAGAACTTCAAGAAGAATATATTGCTCTAGAGGAAAAGCAAAACGAGATGGAATCGTATCCAATTGCGAATACAAGTTCAAATGCTGCGAATGCAAACTTATTACCCAAACTGATAAACACAGTGGCGAGCACTTCGCAAGTCAACAAGAAAGGATAATAGATGATGGACAGCCAAAGATAGTAGCTATGGGAAGCCATGATCAAGAAGAATTTGAAAGAGAAAGGAACTACTATAACCGTGGCGGCAATAATAAAATTCAAAGACTTGATCATCCGCAAGAAACTTATGGAAGTCAAAGGCAGAATTATTATGGAGGGCAGCGACGTCACAGAGTAGTATGGGAAGAAATCAAAATGCCACCACTAAATACTAGTGTGGAAAAAATATGGGAAGCTATACTCTTGATGGAAAACATACCCGCACCATGGAACATGGGGAATGAACCGCCACCAGGTGATAGAAGTCACGAATTCTGCTCTTACCACCGCTTATGGACATCTAACAAATGACTGCAGAAACATAAAAAGAATCATCCTCAGAATGATTGACCAAGGAATGCTGAATCACTTTCTAAAAAATGAAGAGAAAGTTCAACCAATACCACCACCACCTGAGGTGCATAGGACAAACTCAGCAAAGGGTAAAGAAACATTCGTAATAGAAGTTGGAGCGAAAGCTAAAAATTTGTTTTGCAACTCCATTATACATTCGTACCGCACAATTGAAGATTTTCATGATAATGTACTCGGTAGGGTTTTTCGAGGGATGCGATGATAAAGAAGTAATGAACATTGCGAAGACGTCGCAGATTAAAAGAGTGGCAATTGCAGATTATTTCTTTCTCTGCAGAAGAAATACCTAAAGGCAGAGAGATACATGATAGCCCATTGGTTGTAAAATTGGAAATTAATCCAAAAATTGTTGATGGCGAAGATGATGAAGCAGAAAATTGCTGGGCGATCAATAGAATCTTAATTGATATTGGGAGCTCAGTAAACATTCTTTTTTACCATACTTACAAGACTATGGGAGGGAAGGATGAAGATTTGATACCTTCGACATACAAAATATATGGTTTCAATGGCACAGCGAATAAGCCTAAGGGAGAAGTTCATATGAGAATACCCTTGCAAGGATTATCAACTGAAGTTTTGTTCTGTGTAGTTGATGTGGAATCCCCTTATAATGCATTGATTGGACGGCCATGGTTGCATGAAATTCTGGGTGTAGCGTCAACTTACCATCAGTGTATAAAATTTCCTCATCCTAGCGGTGTTGGAGTTATAAAGGGAGATTGGGAGGAAGGACAAAAATGTTATGAGGTTGATGTGGAGAGTTGCGAGGAAAGAACTGCAAAAAGGAAGGGTTGGAAGCAAAATATAAAGGATGAACAAAGAAGAGAAAGGTTGATGGTGGATACCATAGATACAAGAGGAGAAGGTACATTGCGAAGCGAGTACATGCAGGCAGTTGAAAATTATGATGGAAAAGAACTATTAAAAGATTTGAATGGTGCAGAGGCAGAGGGAAGCAGGAGCAAAAGGTGCAAGAAATGAATAGTCGCAAGGATTGACAAAAATTAGTGACAAAGGCATATCAAGAGTAGGAGTAAGAAATGATAATTGAAGAAAAAATGCGCGAGAATCTCGCCATCAAGAATGTATGAAAATCTGATCGAAGAATTGAAATGAGATTATAACAAACAAAGCGAAATTGAGCGATAGCTTCGCAAACAAATTAACAAGACATAACCAAGAATGAATGATTGAACGAATTGACAAAATGATAGAGTGAGTGAATGGGACGAACCTTTATGGCGTACACCCTAGTTCGCGAATGATATTTCGCAAGAGGCAAATGTAAGACCTAAAGTGCGTCATATAAGGGGGTATCTCTTGACATGGATCGGGGAAAGGTTACACCGCTCCCGGAACCCGAGTCATGGAGATTTGGGGCCCATGAAAGCCTATCCAGGAGAGATACCTTGGATTTCCAACTATATATATAAGGTTATACTCGGTTGGACGCCCGAGGGTCTCTTCCAAGGAGTCGTGTATGCTCAAGGCGCCGAGGTACACGGTTGAGCCAAGAGTGCCAGGGCATTTGAAGTGTCTCGGCCATTCTTGGCAAGTCTTGGTATATCCGCACTCGGCCCGAAGAAAACTCCACTTAGGGTGTAGTCTCGTAACCATAAACCATATAGGTATAATGGATAAGAGGCTGCGAAAATAACCGGGTTGTTGTTAAGACCGGATGGGAGGAGCTAGTCTTGTATGGACGATGTACGCCTCCTTGAAGGGGCAACCGGGGAGAAGATAAGGCGGCACCCTCCATTAGGGAGCTGAGAAGTGTCAAAAGACGCAAATGTCATGAGGCTTTATTTTCGCAAGGAAATTTAGGCTTGTAATATTTGTGCGATGATCCTGAAGAGGCAATAATACTAACGCAAAGATAAGGCGAGATCAATGGGTTTTTACATGAAAATGTAAAAACGTCCTGCGATCACGTCGCAAAGACGACAATGTCATGGGGTTTTAAATTCGCAAGAATATTTAAGCCTGTCATATTGTCGCAAGTAAAATATCCTGCAGAGGCAAAAATACTTAAGAAATGATAAGACAAGGTCAATGGGTCATTACATGAAAATGTAAAGATGTCCTGCGACTTTGTCGCAACGAGGGGTGGCAAAATAAGACCTTTAATTAGGAAGGCAAAATAAGACCACACAAGAATAATGATAAGGCAAGATCTATGGGTCATTACATAAGTATGTAAAGACGTCCTGCGATCTTGTCGCAATGATTAATTTCAAATAAAGAAAATGGAAAACAAAATATCAAATTATTTTATGTCAAGACTTAAACTTGTTGCAGGACAGGGTAATAATAAGTACATGAACACATTTAAAAGATGATTAAAGTGCATAAAGAAGTAACGATACGAGAAGAAAAATTACAGGAGAAAATCAATTCTCAAATGTCAGTTTTTTTCATTAGAAGAAGATATTGGGTTTTCTTCAGCGACTTTCTCTATATTTTCATCAGTCATTATATTCCCACCAGATGTTCCATCATTTAGATCACTATTGGCAGCTTTACTAGGAGAGACTGATCCTTCATTTGCGAGTTCTTCGCCACTATTATAATCGAAATCGCTGTCAGGAGGATTAGGAATTTCATCATCACTTACTTCCAGAGGTTCGAGATACAGGATCAAGAGATTTAGATAGTAAAACATCATTCACAAGAACTTCGGCTTTGAGATAAAACTGGCGAAGGAGTGCTTTCTGATGATTTTTACTTTCTATGTCTTTATAATCAGACATATAATCGAATCTTCTTTCTGCACGATCACGAGAACGAGCAAGGGAAGCAGCGAGTACTCCATTTTCTTTGCGAATTTTTGAATAATCAGATTTGAGAGTAGCAATAGTGGAACGAAGATTTTCTCAGTCGCAAAACAAAAGAACATAGAAAATATTGATTTTTCTAATTCTACAGGAAAATATCATAAATTAGTAAATAAACGGATTAAGGTAGTCAAACCATATGACTACCTTCCTTCTGCGAGGTAAGATGTTGGATTAAAGCCGAGCAACTATTCTCCAAATGATCCATGGTATTGTCAAAACTATCTCCGATAAAACTTTTCAGTCGAGATCGCAAGCTTTTTTCGTTGGAAATAAGTAAGGCATTTTCGTTCGCAAGGGAAGAATTAGACTTTTCTAACTTGGAACATTGATCCTTGAATTGGTTTTCCTTTACACTCAAAGTTATTCTACCCTGAATAAGTTTATCCTTCTCGGCAGTAACTTCTTCAAGTTGGTTTCTCAGCGGGCAAAGAGATTGTTCTTGCTTTTTACATAATTTTTGACAAACATCATATTGTTGCGAGTAAATCGCCACCTTGTATAACAGAGCTCGCTTATCTTGAGAAAGAGTTCCATTCTCATCTGATAAAGTTTCCAACTCCAAATTAGCTTTAGTCAAAGAGTAAGAGAGGCGAGATAAGTCATTACTTAATGAGTCTTGTTTCTGAGCTAAATCAGCATTTTCTTTAGAAAGATTATCTATTTGGTCAACAACATATGTGTGAAGATTATCTAATTGGTTATATTGCTCGATCCAAGCATCTTTATCAACTCGAACTTCTTCAACAGTAGATTCCAACTGATATATCTCCATTTTTCGTTTCTCGTTTAAAGCTTGAAGGGCGAACAAGGGCTTGAGATTTAATTCATCTTAAAAAAAAAATGGACAATACTGAGGCAAGAGTATACCTTTTAATTCTTCATTCTTCTTGCGAAGATTATCACGATCCAGTGAGATATTTTGGAGAATATTACATTTTGCAGTCATAGCTTGGAGATCACTCTTCAGAGTGTTAATTTCTTGTTCTACGGATGTTTGCGAGCTCCTATCAGGGCCAAGGTGCTTGCTCAAAATTTCGCAAATATTAGACTTGATAGGGTCGACGAAGTCTTTTTAGCATCGTTCACAATATCTGATAGGATTTTGAAGGCCACATCTATTCCTTCTAAGTTTTCTTTAGTAAGAGGAATTTGCTCAGAAAAAGAAGGAAGAAGTGAATCATCTTTTGTTAAAGAAATATCACGAGAATGAGAAATCTCGTGAAGGTTAATGATTGGAGGAATGGTAGAGGCAGTAACAATGAAAGAAGAAGTAGGCCCATTCGCAATGGGACTGTTATGAGGGAGTTGATCTATGAAAAATTCAGGCGTAGAAGTGTTATCTTTGGAAGAAACGGTAGGGATATCTTGCGAAGATTTCGCAGTAGGAGTTGTAAATTTGAATGTAGGAAAAGTAACAGAAGGCGCAACAGGTTTAGAATGGCGAGGCTTTTTTGGGGACTTATCAGCATCTTTGTCATCCTGCGAATTACAAGCTAAATAAGAAACAGAGGCAACAATATTGTAATTAAAAGAGTAAATGTTTCTTAAATACCTTATTATTCGTAGGCTTTCTTTTAGAGGCAATGGATTTCGGTTGCGAGCCCATGGAAACATTAGGATTTGAAACGGTGAACTTGGTGTTAGACTTGTTCTTGCTGGAACAAAAATGGCAGGAGAAACATTAAAAGAAGAACAGTATCAGAATAAAACAACTTCAACAAGAGAGATCAATCACAAAATAATCAAAATCAGCGAAATTAACAAACCTTGATGCCATAGAAACAGTAGCAGAAAAATAGTAGCAGGAAAACGATGAAGAAGATGATGAAGAAGATGCTTGTGAGAAAATAGTTGCGGCAGACGATGAAGAAGACGAAGTAAAAGAAAAGAAATGCTTTCACAAGGAATCCTCCTTTAAATAGACGAGAAAAGAGTAGCCGGATAACATTAAATGTACCGGTAAAAAGGGAAGTTTTAGATACGTGTAGGCAGTCATTCCTAAATTCACGGAATCTTGTCGGCAGAAGATTAATGAAAAGTAAATGATTGCGGCATTACAAAATATTGGTTCTCATGACATTCTCTTCTTCGCAGAGAAGACATGAGAAGATTCAAGATGTAGGATCAGAATATCGCGACATCAATATCTCGCGAGATTAATAAACGACAGTATTGCGAAGACGTCGCTGGGGAATAATATAAATGACGCAATGGATGACGACAGCCAAAACATGAAAAAGGTGTGAAGATTTAGCGAGATTTAGGAGTGTCGCGAGGACGAACACTTATACACTTGCGATACTTCGCGAGTCATTCCCGAAAATAAAGGACAAATTAGCTGTCATCCACTATGTAATACCCTATATAAAGGGTTGAGTAAGTCTGTTGTAGGGAGAGTTCTTTTTGAATTGTTAAGCAAGTCATTAGGAGAGAGAAAATTTGGAGTGATTGTAACTTCTTTAGATCTGTTCTATCTTCCTTTGTAAACATTTCAAGAAAATAATCAATAAAATTCATAGTTATTCATCTTCAAATGGATTAGTTGTGTGAATTCTAGTGAGGGGTGTAGTGTAGGATTTCCTGCAACTACAAAGAGCACTACAGCATATGGAGAATTACCAGCGAAGACTAGCCAGAGAATATAACAAACGTGTTAAGACACGTGAATTTCAACCAGGCGATTTGGTATTGAGAGAAACACCAATATATCAGCGAGAAGGTGGTGGAAAGCTGGCGAAAAAATGGGATGGACCTTATATCATCAAAGAGATAGTCGGAACAGGGGCATATAGATTAATGGATCCTGAGGGCAAAGATGTGGGCCACAGATTGGATAGACCGTGGAATAAATTATACTTGAAGAAATATTACCCGTAGAAGATTGTGGGAGAAGAATAGATTGCGAAGTAATGTATGGTTAAAGCGAAATGAATTTATATGAAGATGTTGCGAAAGAATCATTGCGAAATTGCACAAAACAAAGAAAGAACATGCGAAGATCTCGCAAAGAAAATAACAAGAGATAGTCAAAAATTAATGACATATCGAATGGGAAGAACCTGTTATGGCGTACACCCTAGTTCGCGAATCAAAATTTCGTAAGAGGCAAATGTAAGACCTAAAGTACGTCATAAAGGGGGTATCTGCTAACATGGCTCATGGAAAAGGTTACACCGCCCGGAACACGGGTCATAGAGATTTGGGGTCAATAAAGCCCATCCGGGAGAGATACCTTGGATTTCCAACTATATATATAAGGTTATACCCTGGTTGAACGACCGAGGGTCTCTTCTAAGGAGTTAGCATATGATCAAGGCGCCAAGGTACACGGTTGAGCCAAGAGTGCCTGGGACATTTGAAGTGTCTCGGCCATTCTTGGAAAGTCTTGGCATATGTTGCACTCGGCCCGAAGAAAAATCCACTTAGGGTGCAGTCTCGTAACCATAAGCCATATAGGTAAAAGGGATGAGAGGCTGCGAAAATAACTGGTTGTTGTTAAGACCGTACGGGAGGAGATAGTCTTGTATGGGCGATGTACGCCTCCTTGAAGGGGCAACCAGGGAGATGATAAGGGCGGCACCCTCCATTAGGGAGTTGATAAGTGTCTTAAGACGCAAATGTCATGAGGCTTTATTTTCGCAAGAAAATTTAGGCTTGTCATATTTGTGCGATGATCCTGAAGAGGCAATAATACAATGAGACAAAGATAAGACGAGATCAATGGGTCGGTACATGAAAGTGTAAGGACGTCCTGCGATTTCGTCGCAAGACGGCAATGTCATGGGGCTTTATTCTCGCAAGAAAATTTTGGCCTGTCATATTATCGCAATAAAATTATCTTGCAGAGGCAATAATACTAAGAAATGATAAGGCAAAATCAATGGGTCTTTACATGAAGGTGTAAAGACGTCCTGCGATTTTGTCGCAATGACAAGAGATGGCACAGTAAGACCTTTAACTAGGAAGGCAAAATAAGACCATATGACAAAAGATTTATAAAAACTAACTATTATTTATGCAGGTCATTCATCGCAAAGCAGAAAATAAGAGACAGTATGAGAATTGTTCAACAAAAAAACATAATATTCTTAAAGGAAATGAAATTACAAAGCAGTTATGAAGGTCAAGAAATTAAAGGAAATGAAATTACAAAAGAAGTTCAATTCTCAACATTAATTCTTTCATCTTCAACAATTTTATTATCTTCACCAGCTTCCACACTTTCGCCAGTTGTTGCATTCCCGCCAGAACTCCCTTCACCTGGATTATTATTGACAGCTTCATCATTTGATGGGATCACCGTTTCATTAGCGAGATCTTCGCCGCTTTCGTATTCATAGTCACTATCAGGGGAATTAGAGATTTCATCATCTTCTACTTCCAGAGGTTCGACAGATACAGGGTCAAGAGATTTGGACAATAAGACATCATTCAAAAGAACTTCAGCTTTGAGATAAAACTGGCGAAGAAGTGCCCTCTGATTTTTTCTACTCTGGATATCTTTGGAGTAACTAAGGTAATCAAATCTTCTATCGGCCCGATCGCGAGAACGAGCGAGAGTAGCAGCAAGAAGCGCATTTCCTTTGCGAATCTTGGCATAGCTAGCCTCCAAAGTAGAAAGGGAGGGACGAAGATCTTTTTCAGATTCTGCAAAAATGAAGAACAGCAGAGTTATACAAATAAAGAATTCGCAAAAAAAGGATATCATAAGAAAATTAGACAAAGAAAAAACGGATGAGGCAGTCAAATCTTATGACTACCTTCCTTTTGCGAGATAAGATGTTGGGTCAAATCCAAGCAACTACTCTCCAACTGATCCATGGCACTATCAAAATTATCTCCAACCAGACCTTTTAATCGAGAGTGCAAACTCTTTTCGTTAGAAACAAGTAAGGTATTCTCCTTAGCAAGGGAGGAGTAGGATTCTTTTAACTTGGAATATTGATCCTTGAGTTGGCTTGTTTTCACACTTAAAGTTATTCTACCCCGAATAAGCTTATCCCTCTCGTGATGACTTCTTGCAGTTTACTTCAGCGAACAGAGAGATTGTTCCTGTTCATTACATATTTTTTGACAGACATCAAGTTGTTGCGAAGAAATCGCCACCTTGTTTAACAAAACTCGCTTCTCTTGAGATAGAGTTCCATTCTCATCTGATAAGGTTTCCAACTCCAAATTAGATTTAGCCAAAGAATAAGAGAGATGAGACAATTCATTACTTAATGACTCTTGCTTCTGAACTAAGTGAGCATTCTCTTTGGCAAGATTATCTATTTGATCAACAGAGTATGTATGAAGATTATCTAATTGGTTATATTGCTCCATCCAAGCATCTCTATCCATTCGAGTTTCTTCAACGACAGATTCCAACTGATATATCTCCATTTTTCGCTTTTGGTTTAAAGCTTGAAAGGCGAACAAGGTCTTTAAAAAAAAAAAAAAAAAAAAAAAAAGAAGGTAGAAGGGGAATTAATACCTTTTAGTTCTTCATTCTTCTTGCGAAGGTTATCACGATCCAGTGAAATGTTTTGAAGCTTATGATTTTCAAGATGGAGAGTTTCACACTTCACAGTCATGTCTTGAAGATTATTCTTCAAAAATTTTACTTCCTGTTCTAAAGACATTTGCGACTTCCTGTCAGAACTAAAGTATTTACTCAAAGACTCGTAAGCACTAGATTTGATGGGATCAAGGGAGGACTTCTTAGCATCATTCATGATATCTGATAAAACTTTGAAAGCTACATCCACTCCTTCCAGGTTTTCTTTAGTAAGAGGGATAGACCCAGATGAAGAAGTAATGGCAACAGAAGAAGGGGAAATTGAATCGCCCTTGATTATAGACAAATCATGAGGAGAGGAAATCTGTGGAAGGTTAATGATTGGGGGTGAGGCAGAGGCATTGATAGTAAAAGAATTATCATCCTGAGGAACCTCATTTATGGAAAACTCAGGTATAGGAGGAAAATCGGCAGCAACATTTATAGAGGTAACCAAAGTAGAATTATCTTGCGAAGATATCGCAGGAGGTATTGGTTCATCCTGCGAAGATGTCACAGGGGGTGTTGGTTTATCCTGCGAAGATATCACAGGAGGAGTTGTGAGCTTGAATCCAGGAAAGGAAACAGAAGACTCAACATTTTTGGAACGGCGAGGTTTGTTTGGGAGTCTATCAATATTTCTGTCATCCTGCGAATCACAAGTCAAATAAGAAACGGAGGCAACAATATTGTTATTAAAAGAATAAGTGTTTCTTAATACCTTGCTATTCGCAGGCTTCCTTTTAGTAACAGCGACTTTCGGTTGCGATCCCGCGGGAACATTAGGGTTTAGAACTGTGAACTTGGTGTTAGAATTGTTCTTACTGAAACAAAAATAACACGGGAACCATTAGATGAGGAATAATATCAGGATGAAACAGTTTCAGTAGAAAAGATCAATCACAAAAAGATCAGTTTCAGCAGATTCAACAAACCTTGATGGTTCCGTAGAAACAGTAGCAGAGGAACAGTGGCAGAGAAACAGAAGCAGATGGATAATAAGAGAAACAACAATAAAAAGTTGCAGACGATGAAGAAGACGAAGTAAAAGAAAAGAAACACTTTCATGAGGAATTTCTCCTTAAATAGACAAAAAAAGGATGACCGGTTAACATTAAATGCGTCGGTAAAAAGGGAAATTTTAGACACGTGTAAGCGGTTACGTTTAATTTACGGAATCCTAACGGTAGATTGGTAAAAGAAACAAACAGCTGCAGCAGTTAGAAAATATCAATTCTCATGACATTCTCTCCTTCGCAGAGAAGACATGAGAAGAGGCAAGATGTAGGATCAGAATATCGCAACATCAATACCTCGCGAAATCCATAAACGACAGCATTGCGAAGGTGTCGCAGAAAAGCAATATAAATGACGCAATGGATGACGACAGCCAGAACATGAGAAAGGAGTGAAGACCTAGCGAGATTTAGGAATGTCGGAGGTTATACATTTGTACACTTGCGACACTTCGCAAGTCATTCCCGAAAATAAAGGACAACTTAGCTGTCATCCATTATGTAATACCCTATATAAAGAGCCGAACAGGCCTATTGAGAGGGAGATCTTTTTCGAGTGTTGGGCAAGTCATTAAGAGAGAGAAAGTTTAAAGTGATTGTAATTCTTTAGCTGATTTCCATTTCATCTTGTAAACATTTAAGAGTTTAATCAATAAAAATTATAATTGTTCATCCTAAAATGGTTTGATTGTATAGATTCTTGTGAGGGGTGTAGTGTAGGATTTCCTGCAACTACATCTCTCTTATTCCTTCACGCGTCAACTTAGGTGGAAACATAACATCAGAATAGAATCAAGTGTTGAACTCTCCAAATATCACCGTAAGTTTCCGAAGATACACAGAAAATCCCGTAACTTCCTCCTCACTCTGTGTTGTCGAGATAAAAGAATATCTTTCATTTTCTTACGTTTCTAAACCAGTTACGGGCCCTGTTGTGACCAAATAGGTTGATACCAACCAAAATCCGGGACAGAATCCATGAAAATCTCGATCAGTCTCTGCCCTGAAAGTTTCGCAGAAAACTTGAAATTCGAATTGGCTTTTCCCGCCAAAAAAATGGGCGAAGAAGATGGGTGCCCCTATCCAGAGTAGGGGTGTCGATAGCAGGTGCCTTGGGGTGCACTTATCCAAAACAGGGTGCCCTTAGTAATTTTCTGGGTATCTTTAACAACTCCTTGGGTGCTTTCAATGCATGTCTGGGATGCCTCCAACATATTTCCAGGGTGCCTTTAGTTAATTCCTCCAGAGGTTCAAATGCCACTTTTCAAGCCAATTTTGCCGCAAAAGTTTATTTCTCCAAAAACACCTACAAAAACATAAAATGCCAAAATAAATACAAAAATGGGTACTAACAATATAGAAAATCGAGAACAAAATAGACACATAAATGCGTCTATCATTGGTTCTTCAACATTACTCGAAATCTTCGTCACTTCCAAGTACTCCAATGATTCCAAATGTGTTCAATTCCGCGTCATTGTTGTTGAAGATCCGTAACTATAACAATGAGAACACAATAGCTCTCAATCATTGTTATACAGTGTCATAGTATTATTACACAACATCAAAGTTCAATTGTATCACAACTTTGACAACAATACTATGGTGATATGTATCACTCCCCCTTAGTCAATACTTCATCTCACATGAAAACCACTCCCCCTTACATAATGATCCGAAAACCATATGTATTTGTAGTGTGAACTACACATTAATTCTCCCCCTTTTTGTCAATAAAATTGGCAAAGGTACGAAAACTAGTGGGATCCTAATGAAATTTTCATAGAGATACTTCATGACCAAAACAAAAGCACATATCAACTTTTTTAGTGCAATCATATAGTCGAAACTAAATGCATTCATCAACGAGTTTGTAAAGATACAAGATAACCCCTATAGTATTCCACAGCCGCACTCCCCACAAAGATTTGACAATTAAGCACAAATTCAATTAAGAACTCTCCCCCATAAAATGTCATTCCCGAAAGAACAACAAGAGCGACCTTACTTTCACAAGAGAAGAAGGATTTCTTTGGACATTATCAAATCACAAAAGAATATGAATTTGTATCCAAAAAAACTCAATTAAATTAACCACAAGAGAACCCATGATTAATTTAATCGGAAATGCCCACATAAGAGAACTTACGGAGCCGCACAGTATTTACATAAAGATATGGATCAGGAAAGATCAATACTTGCGGAATAAAAAAAGATTAATTATATCTTTCATCACTATTTGCACAATGACATATAATAGACTTAATCTTTGTAAGCAAAAGTTCATCCTATCTTCTATCAATATTTGTATAATAATATAATAGGCTTAACTTTTGTTTGTCAAAAGTTCATTCAATCTTTTATCAATACTTGCATACTGACATATGAAAGACTTAATTTTTGACCACATATTCTAGCTGAACTTCTCATGGATTTAACACATTTAGCAGTTTAATTGAAAGATAAAATCATTCAAGGATAAAATACCATTAAATTCATTACAACTATTAAAAATAACAGTTTTAATAGGATTAACATAAGAAGTTCAACAAAGATATCGTAAGAAAGAGTTTGAAGAAAATGAAGAGAAAGACACTAACCCAGATTGCGATAAAAGTCCTCAGCAATCTTAGATATTGATTCAGCTAGGTCAGGGTGAACTGTCACAGCATGAGTCAATTGTCTATCTAAGCACTCATTCCTTTGACGAAGACGAGTGACTTAGGATTGGCAGGTTTCTTCATTTTGTTATTGTCTGTCCGGCTTAAAAGAGATGGAGTACCAACACAAGTTCTAGACAGAACAATCTTAATTGACTGCAGATTCGGCTAATGAGGCATGGAAAACCAGGATTTTTCTTCTGTAAGACCATGTGAATCATTTGACGAACAATTAATCCACATAAGTCAACCTCTTCACCAGAAACAAGATGGTACACCAACTCAGCCAAAGTTCTCCTCCAAAGATTTTTGTCGAGAGTAATTGGTATTAAGTTAGCCACAGCTAGTTTGCCAAAAATCTTCAAATGAAAGCTTATGTTATCCACAGGGAGTTTGCTCTCAACCTAGGGAACATTCTTACCTAGGAGCAGTTCAGACAACTGATTCTTATTTGGTCTTTGACCTTCTGGTTGAGGAACAACAAAAGAATGATGTTAAGTTTAACAACTCAGCTATAACACCACGGTTAACCTCAATCGATGTTCCTTTGACAAGAGTCTGGAAAGAGCAATCGGTGTAGTTGGGTGAATGAAGATTAGCATAAAATTCACAGGTCATCTCAGGATGTGATTCCCCCAAACCTTTATGAATATCACCCTACACAAACTGGTCCATGAACGTGTGAAATTCTGGTTCTCGAACCGACCGATCATATACCATTTCCAAGACCACACGAGATTTTGTTATATATGTCCTCAGCAGAGATGTTGATAAAGCTAATTCGACGACTAGCATCAAAGTAAGGTTGTTGAACGTCTATACCAACATTATCATCAACAAACTCATCATCACTGTCAATCAATCTCCTACTTGAACTGGAACGGGTACCCGAACTCTCACCACGATTCAATCTTTTCCTAGATGCCATGGAAAATAAGGAGAGAAGAAGAACTTACCAAGTATGTGAAGTTCCGGAACGAGAGAAATAAGGATACTCTTGTCAAGGGATTTTTTGTTGCCAACAAAGAAAAAAAGGCTTTGAGAGTTAGCAAACTCTTGGAAAAAAAATTTGTACTCGAAATGTACTGAAGAAGAGGTGAAACGAATGGAATGAGTTCTTCCTCTTTTATATATATCAAGGTGGTACATGAACCGGCATAACACGTTTTGGAACACGGTTCATACACGTACAAGTTACAAGACCAGAGTACTTGAACCGTACGTGTGTGACAATGACTCATTTGTTTTTAAACATCATATTTATACAAGTATGAGAAAGAGAGTTGGAGCAAATCTCAACAATCCTTTAACGAGCACTTCATTGTGAACACAGGAGGAGAACTCACTTGCACACCATGACACCAAGAGAGAGTTTCTTTCCAACAACTATTACAAGATCCAAAGATTGAGAGAAACCCAGTGGAACTATTTTTACAAGTTTTCAAAGAAATTAGAAAAGACACAAAGTAAATTGTTTTCCTAATTACTTAGTTTCCAACTTATAAGACACAGTTTTTGCAGATAATGTTTAGTACTACACAGAGAAACCCTTTTTATAAAAAGAGGCATCCTGACTTTCTCATAAGAGAGGTACGTAAAATTATCTTGACAAGGTATAACAGGGTTTGACTGATGAACAGAGTCAAGTTCAGAGATGGAACTGAATGATAGATAAGGTTTGGATACTTCTTGTATAGTATCCAACTTGTTTAATACACAAAAGACTGAGGAATTACCCTTGCTGATAAGAAGATCAATATCAACCTCAACATGAAAATTATTCATCATAACTTGATTTAGTTTATAAAGAGATTCTTGCTCTTTCTGGAGATAATTGATAGGGTGTAGAATACATCCTATTTAATATCTATTGTTTATTCTTTCTTTTGTTATTTTTCTTGTAAATTATGTATTTTACGCTTGTTTTGAGTTTTATAGCTACTATGGAGTCGCACGGAGGAAAAGAAGAATAAATCATCCAAAATTGAGCTGAAAGGGTAAAAAGACCATTCTATGAGCCGGTGATATTGGGAGCTTGGCTAACTCTAAGGGATAGCCATTTTTGTGTATAAAGAATTGTTAAAAGAACCCAAGATGTTACTCAGGGCACCTAGTCCTGGGGTGGATCTTATCTAATGGGGTGTCATCATCCTACCATAATCTATAACCCTAAAAACGAGAGATTGTTCTCTCATTATTCCACATCTGAAATTTAGAAGGAAAGCAGCGCAACTGCTGTAATAAACTCAAGAAATTGAAACCAATAATAAATATGGAAAATTGAGATGAATCTGTGGTAGTGGATCGAATTAGTTGTTGATGTGACTGAAATAAGAAGAATGGGTATTGTTGTTGGTGATAATCAAGGATCGAATTGTTAGCAGATCTAAGATTGAAACAAAGAAGACAAGGAAGAAGAATTGCTGATATTGAACGTTGCAGTAGCAGGAATTACTCAGGGAAGAATAGTCGGTATCTTCCATGAATTAAATGGGTATTGAAGTGTGTTGATATTGTCGCTGTGAAGATAGAGTTGCAATTTGAATATGGGTTTCGATCTGAAGTTGTTGCAGTCAAGATTCAGTGGATTGAGATGATAATGGGGTTTGTGGATTGGATATCAAGATGAAGATGGGTTTTTAGAGATGATGATACCGGTGGTTGAGAAGGAACTGATATAAGGATTTTAGTTTGGTGTTTCTTGAGTTACAGATCGGGAGCATGAATTTGGTGG
Source organism: Papaver armeniacum (assembly GCA_023531295.1). NCBI lineage: Eukaryota > Viridiplantae > Streptophyta > Magnoliopsida > Ranunculales > Papaveraceae > Papaver > Papaver armeniacum. The sequence continues at coordinate 215,470 of JAJJWW010000906.1, forward strand.
TGACTTTGGTATAAAGAGCAAATGGGTTTTGTGGCCGGAAAATCAAGACAGGGAAGATGTTAAAATTAGGAGATGAGTAATGGGTTTGTGTGATTTGAAGATTCTGTGTAGACTGAGTTGCTGCCGACAAGAATTGAGATTAAAAATGAGAGCATTCTACTGCTACTGGTGATCAAATTGGTTGTGTGGAGCAGTATTGAGAAACAAGTGCAGATTATAGAAGAAATTGAAGATGCTGCAATGAACAGCTGGGAGTGTGAATGAAATGTTGTAATGAAGCTGCAATAGATGTATGTTAGGATTGTCACAGGAGAAGACCAAAAATAATCCTGAAAAACGGCCAGGAAATGCCTTGAAATAGAGGAGACTCTGTCTGAATCTCTCCTCTGATGAGTCGACTCAGCGATCCAGATAACCCGGCAACTCAGACCAGTCAGCCGATCAAGACACTAACTTAAGCTAACTGGGTGTGACTGACTCCTCCCTTTGACCCGGATGACTAACGTTTGACCGTATTGACTATTACTTATAACGGCATCAGAACAGAATATTCCGTCAACAGTGAAGAAAACTCCAATGACCGGCGGTGGCTTTTCTGGCGGATTCCGGTGATCCCAGTAATTTTCCGGCGACCAAAATAACAGATTTTTGGGTGGATTCTCAACAATGGGTGTGAAGACTTAGATTTGAAAATTAGATGAAAATTTGTGAAGAATTCTCTAGAATCATCTAAACTCATGGGTTTGTGGAATTGGACTTGAATTTGGAAAGTGGAGATGGAAGATATGAGAAAGGCAAGGACTTGGAAGTTGAACTATAAAGGGAAAGAGATTCTATTCCTTGGAAGATTTGGAGAGCATTGAAGCCTATAAATAGAGAAGTTCTCTACTTTTCTATATATACTTCTACACACCTTTTACACACACAACACTTCTCTTTTCTTTATTCTTTGTGTGAACTCCTTAGCATGAGTAGCTAATTTTATTATTGATTAAGGATGAATTCCTAGTTCTTAACATATGATTTGAGTTTTGTTTTCAATTCTATCTTGAAGTTTTTCACATGATTATCGTTTGTTTTTACTAATAGGAATGTTTATACATTCATGGTTGATTGATAGATTATTTAGAGTGCACGCTAAATTGATTTGTTAATTTGATCTAAAGCTAGTGAAAGTTAGGGGATAAGTAATCGTTTCTTGACTCTTACAAAAGTAGCAAACACGAGACCTTGCGGAGGGATTCCGTGGAGCAATTGTGTGTGAAAACAACGTTAGCAAGTAGACCTTGATCTAAGAGTCTAACTACTAATATCAACCTAATAAGTTCATAAATCTTAATGTGTTTATTTAAATTACATCTTGAGTGATATACTACTAGGTGGTTTGATAAATAGAATCCGGTAGTCGAGAACTTCCGTATCCGGTGATATAAGGGATTTAGGGATTTAGCACTGATCTAGCTGCTTTACCTACGGTTGGTGATAATCTGTGACCAATAACATGTGGATGAAAAACATAACTTGAATCATTGTTTTGCAACGAAAAAGGATTCCTTGATCTTGTCTCTCTTATTGATTTCAACTTTATCTTTGATTTGCTTTATTTACTTTCTTTTGCTTTACCCCCCTTTTGTGACAATTTTACAACTAAAAATCTCTTGCTCCTCGTGGGAACGAACTTGACTACACTATATTACTTGTTAATTAGGTGGAAAATATTAATTAATTTGTTGTGGTTACGACACGCATCAATAAGACTCAACATCAAGAGCAAGTTCTCAAGCCTTTTCTCTAGCCCTGTAAATAAATCTAGGTATTTTAAACCAGGAGGAGGTTTGGATATGATTTCTTTTACAGATTTAACTAAATCATACATGGAAGAGAATTCTGAAATCCCTGGATCTGGTGTGCATTTATTGAGATAACACTTCAGTCCATATTCGGATCGCTACAAACACATACTTATGAGGTCTTAAATGTGTTTGCCTGCTCTAATAGCAATTGAAAAAGCAGGGGTCTAACAACCTCACCCAATATTTCGCTTAGCAACCTTTATGGACTAACTCCAATATACTTTTAAGAGAATCAACTAGATAGTCAGACTCAATCTTAATAAAAAGTATATCAATGAGTTATATCTCAATTTCTCGATTTAATCCGCAATCAAACAAATAGGAATTTGAGCCTGATTGAATACAAGAGAAATAACTTGAACGGTACCAAAGACCAATGTTCAAGGATCAATTAATTTCAATCAACAACCAAAGGTTGGATTTACTAATTGATCGATTCAACGCACAACCTGTGATATTTCAATTATATAACAAAATATAATGCGGAATAGAAATAACACAGACACCAGAAGTTTTGTTAACGAGGAAACCGCAAATGAAAAAAAAAACCCGGAACCTAGTCCAGATTTGAACACCACACTGTATTAAGCCGCTACAGACACTAGACTACTACAAAGCTAACTTCGGTCTGGAATGTAGTTGAACCCTAATCAATCTCACACTGATTCAAAGTACAGTCGTGCTCCTTACGTCTCTGATCCCAGCAGGATACTACTCACTGGATTCCCTTAGATGATCTCACCCACAACTAAGAGTTGCTACAACCCAAAGTCAAAGACTTGATAAACAAATCTGTATCACACAGAAAAGTCTATTGAATAGATAAATTTGTCTCCCACAAATATACCTACGAGTTTTTGTTCCGTCTTTTGATAAATCAAGGTGAACAGGAATCAATTGATAACCCAGACTTATATTCCCGAAGAATAGCCTAGTATTATCAATCACCTCACAATAATCTTAATCGATTAACAAAACAAGATATTGTGGAATCACAAACGATGAGACGAAGGTGTTTGCGACTACTTTCCTAGCTTGCCTATCGAAGATATAAATCTCAAGCCAATCTTACGATTGTACTCAATCACGATAGAAAACAACAAGATCAGATCACGCAACTACAGAGAAAATAGTTGGGTCTGGCTTCACAATCCCAATAAAGTCTTTAAGTCGTTAACCTACAGGGTTTCGTGAAAAACCTAAGGTTAAAGGAGAATCGACTCTATCTTATACAACTAGTATCACACAGGAGGTGTGGGGATTAGGTTTCCAAGTTGCTAGAGTTCTCCTTTATATAGTCTCCAAATCAGGGTTTGCAATCTAAGTTACCTTGGTAACAAAGCATTCAATATTCACCGTTAGATGAAAACCTGATTAGATTCAAGATAATATCTTTCAACCGTTAGATCGAACTTAGCTTGTTATACACAAATGAAATGTACCTTCATTTAAGTTTGAGTAGCCATACCTAAACGTGTACACTTAGTCGGTTCAACAATAGTTAACCAATGGTTAGCCATACGAGCACTTTCATATCAACCTTATTCATCTTCACCATAACTAGTTCAAATGACTCAAATGAACTAGTTAGAGAGTTGTTCAATTGCTTAGATCTCATAGTAGTATACAAGACACAATCGAAGCAAAATCGATTTTGATTCACTCGAATCAATTCATGAACATTATAACCACAATTTGCAAAGATTGCATTCCTTATTATATAAATGTTTTAGTTCATGAACAAACCGATTTTAGAAAGTAACCTGCTTAAGTATGCAAACAGGTACGCATTGTAGGATCAAAATATCGCGACATCAATACCTTGCGAGATTAACAAACGACAGCATTGCGAAGGCGTCGCAGAAGAGTAATATAAATGACGCAATGAATGACGACAGCCAAAACACGAGAAAGATGTGAAGATCTAGCGAGGTTTAGGAGTGTCGCGAGATTGTATACTTGTACACTTGCGATATTTCGCAAGTCATTCCCGAAAATAAAGGACAGCTTAGTTGTCATCCACTGTGTACTACCCTATATAAAGAGTTGAGCAAGTCTGTTGAGAGAGGGTTCTTTTTGAAGTGTGAGGCAAGTCAGTAGGAGAGAGAAAAATTTGTAGTGATTGTAATTTCTTTGGTTCTGTTCTATTTTCTCTCGTAAACATTTCAAGAAAATAATCAATAAAATTCATAGTAATTCATCTTCAAATGGATTAGTTGTGTGAATTCTAGTGAGGGGTGTAGTGTAGGATTTCCTGCAACTACATAATGGCGCTAGAAACAGGGATTAAGTAAAGATCAACCTTGTGAATTGAAAGAATCAGGAGTAACAAGAAAAGAGTTTCATATAATTTTCAACAACTTACTGAGATTGAGAAATAGCTAGAAGAAGGAATGCATCAGAACAACCAATAACTGTTAGAAGAAGCAGGAGATTAGCTGGAGAAAGGAGAAATGAAGTAGGAGAACCCTCAAGAATAAACGCAAGAAATAGTGAAGAAGGTCAAATTCAACCAGTACCGAATAGAGTTATAGATTATGATAGGGTGAGTGTGCATACATGGAGATCAGATTCTATGGAGGAAAGAGAAGAAGAGCAACAATTGATAAACAATGGACAAGAAGAGAGAAACCGAGAAGAGACTGGAGAAACAATTCATGGAAGCATCATTAGAAACGTTGAGGCAAACAATACATGAACAAAGACGGTTAGAAGCGGAAGAACGCGCAAATTTAACAAGGCAAAACCATGAGTTAAGAATGGAAAATATGAGATTGCAAAATAGAAGGTCGAGAAGTAATACAAGGTCAAGATCGGTTAGAGAAGAAATAAAGAGAACATTACCTGTAGAAAATGTTAATGAAGAAAATCTAGAAAGAGAGCCAAATCTCGGTGAAGGATACTGCGAAAGAAGAGAAGTGATAGAAGATCGTTATATCCCACGTCCTGAAATTCTACAGAATGGCCAAAATAGAGGAGATCAAGGAAATAGGCAGCGTCAAGGGCAGAATAATCCAATTGGTGAAGAAAATCATGAAGAAAAAAAGAAGAAAACTGCATGGGAGAGAAACACGGAGGAAACAAAAGGAGATTGAAGATGAAATTGAAAAACATTATATTGAACAAGCACGTCTAGCTTGCGAAAGGGAAAGATTAAGAGCAGAAATGGAAGAACGGGAATTGGAAGAAGCAATTCGGCAGAACAATCATGACAATCGAGAAAGAAGGCGAGAACAAAATCGCAACAATGGAAATATCAATGAAGAATATGAAAGAATACAAAGGAGAACTGATAGACAACCAAGAAGAGAAAATGATAGATATAATGGTGTGCGAATTCGTGAAAGAGATGAAGGAGAAAGTCGCAGGGAAAGAAGAGAGTGATGAACAAGAAAATCAAAACAGACATGAACGCAGAAGGAGAGAGGCAGAACTAAAAAGACCAATAGGTTCGAATTCTGATGCAAATGAACAAATCTTGAGAGAGTTGGCAGAAATGAGAGGAATGCTGAACAGTAGAAGGGGAGGAGGAAGAAGACAATTGGATGAGGCCATCGAAGAGGCTGCGAAAACTCCTTTTACACTAGAGGTGCAGTTAGGAGGAATACCCCCAAAGTTCAATTTACCTGCGTTAACTAGCATTTTTGATGGAACAACTTGAGCAATACAACACATTAAAGCTTATGTGAGATGTATGTTACAATGGGAAAATCATGATGCCATATTGTGCAAATACTTTGCATCGAGTTTGACTAGAGAAGCACTGAAATGGTTTGAGGGTTTACCAAGAAACACAATCACGTCATTCAACCATTTACAAGCTATATTCTTAGGGGCATATATAAGTAACAACTTCTCACGACCGGGTATTGAAGATGTATTTGGGTTAAAACAAAGAGTTGGCGAAAGTTTGAAACATTTAACTGTGAGATGGAAGACAATGTGAAGCGAAATGGCTGGACGGGTGGATGAAAGATATCTCATTCTATCATTTATAAATTCTATGTTCGCAACCAATTTGTTATATATTAAAATTTTTAGAGTCAAGAATACAATCACAATGACTGAGTTGCGAGAGCTTCAGGAGGAATATATTGCTCTAGAGGAAAGGCAAAATGAGATGGAATCATACCCAGTTGCGAATACAAGTTCAAATGCTGCGAATGCAAGCTTATTACCCAAATTGATAAGCACAATAGCAAGCACTTCGCAAGGGAAACAAGAAAGGATGATAGATGATGGACAGCCAAAGTTAGTAGCCATGGGAAGTCGTGATCAGGAAGAATTTGAAAGAGAAAGGAAATACTACAATCGTGGCGGAAATAACAAGATTCAAAGACTTGATCATCCGCAAGAAACTTATGTAGGTCGAAGGAAGAATTATCATGGAGGGCAGCGAAGTCACAGAGTAGTATGGGAAGAAATCAAAATGCCGCCACTAAATACTAGTGTGGAAAAAATATGGGAAGCTATACTCTTGATGGAAAACATACCTGCACCATGGAACATGGGAGGTGAACCGCCATCCGGTGATAGAAGTCATGAATTTTGTTCTTACCACCGCTTTCATGGACACCTAACAAATGACTGTAGAAATATAAAAAGAATCATCCTAAGAATGATTGACCAAGGAAAGTTGAATCATTTCCTAAAAAGTGAAGAGAAAACTCAACCGTTACCACCACCACCAGAAATGCACAGGACAAACTCAGCAAAAGGGAAAGAAACATTTGTAATAGAAGTTGGAGCGAAGGCCAAAAATTTGTTTTGTAACTCCATTGTACATTCTAACAAAACAATTGAAGATTTTCATGATAATGTTCTCAGTAGAGTTTTTGCAAGAGATGCTGATAATAAAGAAGTAATGAACATCGCGAATACTTCGCCATTAAAGGAATGGCAAATGCAGATTATTTCTTTCGCTGCAGAAGAGGTACCGGAAGGCAGGGAGATGCATGATAGCCCATTGGTTGTAAGATTGGAAATTAATCCAAAACCTGTTGATGATGAAGATGATGAAGCAGAAAATTCCTGGGCAATCAATAGAATCTTAATTGATACCGGAAGCTCAGTAAACATCCTTTTTTACCATACTTACAAGACTATGGGAGGGAAGGATGAAGATTTGATACCTTCAACATATAAGATATATGGTTTCAATGGTACAGCTAACAAACCTAAAGGAGAAATTCATATGAGAATACCATTGCAAGGATTATCAACTAAAATTTTGTTCTGTATAGTCGATGTGGAATCCCCTTATAATGCATTGATCGGGCGACCATGGTTACATGAAATCTTGGGTGTAGCGTCGACTTACCACCAGTGTATTAAGTTTCCTCATCCCAGTGGTGTTGGAATTATAAAGGGAGACTGGATTGAAGGACAAAAATGTTATGAGGTTGATGTGGAGAGTTGCGAGGAAAGAGCTGCGAAAAGGAGGAACTGGAAGCAAAATATAAAAGATGAACAAAGAAGAGAAAGGTTGATGGTGGATGCCATAGATACAAGAGATGAAGATACATCGCGAAGCAAATGCATGAAGACAGTTGGAAATTATGATGGAAAGGAACTATTAAGAAGTTTGAATGATGCAGAGGCAGAGAGCAGCAGGAGCAAGAGATGTAAGAAATTAATAGTTGATATTACGTTTGCGAAGGTTAAAAAAAAAGTACAAGGAATATGACGATCAAAGAAGAAGTACGCGAAAGTCTCGCGAGATAAAATGTATGGAAATCTGGTTAAAGAATTGCTGAACAAGTTCAAGAATGAGAAGAAATAATTTCGATAAAGCAAAACTATACAATGATTTCGCAGAGATAATGAAAAGAGAAAATCAAAAATGAATGATTGAACGAATTGACAGAAATAAAAAGTGAGTGAATGGGACGAACCTTTATGGCGTACACCCTAGTTCGCGAATGATATTTCGTAAGAGGCAAATGTAAGACCTAAAGTGCGTCATATAAGGGGGTATCTCTTGACATGTCTCAGGGAAAAGGTTACACCGCCCCTGGAATCCGAGTCATGGAGATTTGGGGCCCATGAAATCCTATCAGGGGGAGATACCTTGGATTTCCAACTATATATATAAGGTTATACCCTGGTTGGACGCCCGAGGGTCTCTTCCAAGGAGTCAGTGTATGACCAAGGCGCCGAGGTACACGGTTGAGCCAAGAGTGCCTGGGGCATTTGAAGTGTCTCGGCCATTCTTGGAAAGTCTTGGCACATGCTGCACTCGGCCCGAAGAAAACTCCACTTAGGTGCGATCTCGTAACCATAAACCTTATAGGTATAAGGGATAAGAGGCTGCGAAAACAAGCGGTTGTTGTTAAGACCGGGTGGGAGGATCTAGTCTTGTATGGCCGATGTACGCCTCCTTGAAGGGGCAACCGGGGAGATGATAAGGGCGGCACCCTCCATTAGGGAGATGATAAGTGTCTTAAGACGCAAATGTCATGAGGCTCCATTTTCGCAAGAAAATTTAGGCTTGTCATTTTGTGCGATGATCCTGAAGAGGCAATAATACTAACGTAAGGATAAGACGAGATCAATGGGTCTTTACATGAAAATGTACAGACATCCTACGATTTCGTCGCAAGACGGCAATGTCATGGGGCTGTAAATTTGCAAAAACTTGCAGACCTGTAATATTGTCGCAATAAAAACATCCTACAGAGGCAATAATACTAAGAAAATGATAAGACAAGGTCAATGGGTCATTGCATTAAAGTGTAACGACGTCCTGCGATCTTGTCGCAATGAGGGGTGGCAAAATAAGACCTTTAACTAGGAAGGCAAAATAAGACCACACAAGCAATGATAAGGCAAGATCAATGGGTCATTACACAAAATTGTAAAGACGTCCTGCGATCTTGTCGCAATGATGAACTTCAACATAAATGAAGATAAAGCCACGCAAAAAATTGAGGAAGCAAATAAGCTTGCGAAAATGACTATATTTCTTCATTTATTTATGATAAGAGTTAGCAGTGGCGAAATTCAGAAGTTTTATTATTCAGCGATAACTGATTAAATCTCTCATTTGAAAATAAATAACAGAGGCAAGTATGGGAATGAATAGGATAAAATCTTGTTATTCATTTTCATATGATAGATTTACGCATTCATAATACTGGTCAACTGTATTACAAGGAAGAATTGTTTGTTTAATATGTGCAAATAAAGGAAACAAAGGTTGAATTCATATTTGAAGATCCAAGAAGTTTACAATAAGGGGTTACAAAAATGGAAGATTAAAAGGGTATATATACAGATATTACAAGAAGCAAAAGAAGAAAATGAAGTTATTTCTTTGTTGATTCTTCTTCTTTGTCAGATCCTTCAATTCCGTCATTTTCTTCACCAGACTCCTCTTCTTCGCTAACATCACTACCAGAGACATCCAAAAAAGATATATTCTCAGGAATCTCTTCAAGGATACAAGGATAAGAAGAAAGAGGGATATTATGATCTTCGCAGACTGTCCTAATATTTTGATTGCAAAAACGGACAACGTCATTATTGAAATTAGCTACAGTAGATTGTAGTTGCTTCTTCAACTGGGAATATTTGTCATTGCGAAGAGAGAAGTCCTTGGCAAGTTGTGCTTTCTCAGATTTAAGTTCTTTAATTCTTGTCTGAAATCTTTTCTCGGCTTCTGCAAACATGTGACAATGAATTAATAACTTAATAGCAATACTACAGAAAAAAGGGGCAGTAAAGTAAAAAAGAATAATAAACAACCTTCTCTGTCAGAAATCATATCTTTAACCAAGGCAGTATGCTCAGCATGAAGGCTAACATCAACACCTAAGTTATTTCTGGTATTATCTAGAACCTTCGCAGCCCAAGCGAATTCATCATCATTATTTATGACAAGAAGAGAACGAATTTGATTTTCTCGCTCATTAAGTATGGCATTTTGACGAAGAGACTCATCCCGTTCAATTTGAACTTCAAGAAGAGTCTTTTGGAATCTCTCTAATGCTTGGGCACCCTGATTAGCAATACAATCTTTGTCATCTATGAGGCTACTAATTTTCTTCCTTAAAAAATTAGTTTTCTCGTGGGAATCAAGATATAGACGTTTAAATCGGTTGGCTAAACCTAAGCTAGATCTATGTTCAATTTCTAAAAGATGAAATTTGGTTTGAAGTTCACTTAATGGAAGAGAATTAGTTTTGTTTGATGAACTACTTAAAGATTCATTGAGATGGGCGAGGAGAGCATCATTATCCATAGGCTCAGGAAATGAATGGAGAAGGATGGCTTCATTGGAAAGATTATAAATGTCTGCGAAAATAATAGGTCAGGCAAAGGAAAATAAATGACAAAGTAAAAACAAGGAAAAGAGAAGAAGTTTATACCATAAAGTTGTTGATTAGCACTTTGAAGGGTAGATATCTTATCCTTCTGGGTAAAAGATTCAGTTTCAAGTTGTTGAATTCTTTTGCGAAGGGCATCAATCTCACTTTCATTTTTCTTGCGGACTGTCGCAATTTCAATTTCTAATTCTTCGCTCTTTTTGCGAAGTTGAGTATTCTTCTTCAGTTGAGTGTTGCATCTCCTTTCAAGATCTGAGGCAACAACAAAAGAAGCTCTCCCAGCCTTCAAAGAAAGATAAAGAAATTGTCAAGATATTATTTAAAATTAAAAGTTATGAGGAAAAATAGAAATTTAGACGTACCAAGGCACTAAGTGCATTTAAAAAGCTGGGAGATACAGATCTGGAAACCCCTTTAAAAGAATCATTGCCCTCTAGCAAGGTAGCATCACATATATTTGCGAGAGCCTCGCATGTACCGGAAAGGCGATCATCTCCAAGGCCTTGCATGGAGTCTGAAAAAATATTGGATAACTGCTCCATAGGAGATTCATTTGATTGATCTTCTCCAGCATTGTTATCATCCTCATCAGAAGATTCATTGGGAAAAGAACTTGAATGAGGAGAAGATTGAACCTTTCGTTTTTTGGAAGGTGGGGCAGTGGATTTCCCCTTGCGAAGAGGACCTTTGCCTTTTCCTTTGACCTTCGCAACTTCGGGAAATTCTTCTTCTTCGATAATTTTGACACCAACCTTCGCACACGAATGAAGATAAGAAACAAAGGCAAAAATATTGTTAAAAATAGAAAAATAAAATATTTCTTACTTCATCCGTGATTGATCGGAGTATCGCCAGAGTACTCGCCTTTGGGCGTCTTTCATAACTCTTTCTCAATTTGATAATCTGAAAATTTTTGCAAGCTTAGTAAATATAAGAAGAAGGAAATATCGCAAAGCGAACCAAAAATAGGAAACATACCTCTTTTGCCTTTTCGGGCCACTTAAATTCCCAAGGATGATAATCTGCGAGATTCGCAGGGAGTATATGGGAACCTGAAATGTAAGGTCCATTCAAAAATAGCGGAACGACACACCACTTCTCATCTTTGGAGTATTGAGGAACATTATTCTTGCCCGAGTGCCAATCAATATCTTACATAAGCAGATTGTCGCTGGGAATATTATCTTTTCTCTTCAATCGGGCACCCCAGCGAGATCTATCATTCTTCATATTTATCACTTCATAATTTTCAAAAAAGTTTTCTACCGTGTACTTTTCAGTGACTATTTCTAAATTTGCGAATTTAGGATCTTTGACGTCATCAGGATATAAAGACCCCTTACCAGCGCCACGATTGGCGAATTCAAGCATTAGACGGATGCAATCACCACTTAATTGATAAATAGCTCGCGAGAATTTCTCATGAGCAAGGATTTCATAAAACAAGGGCAGTTCGGGATTGTAGAGAGGAATGGGAAGACCTGCGAGGATTTGACCTAGCGAGATTATGATTTTCTGATCATCACAATGATGATCAGTAAATAACTTTGCAGAAAGAATAGATGAAGATTCATGATCGGGAATGGTAGATAGGGTAAAACCTATTTCTTGTAAATTCTTTTGAGTTTCACTCAAAAGGGTTTCATATCTACGACCAGGAGGAGCCATTTTAAGAGTATGGGAATGAATAGAGAGTTGAAGATCAAGAGAAAGAAGGAAAAGAAGATTTACAGTAGCAGGAACGCAAATTGCGGAGAAGGAGAAGTGAAGAAAAGTTGCTGAGAGAGAGAAAGTAAAAAAGAAGAAGAGGAGGGTGAGAAAACTATATATAGAGAAGAATTCTCGATAAGATAAATGCATTTAATGCGAGAGGGGACGTGAATGGTTAAGAAAAAACGGTTGAAAGAAACGTGTCAAGAAAATAGTGGAAGAAGAAACATGTGTAATCAATTCTGTGTAGAAGTACGGGATCGTAACAGATAAATATGAACAGTTGCGGCATTTTAAAATATTAATTCTCATGACATTCTCTTCTTCGCAGAGAAGACATGAGAAGAGGCAAGATGTAGGATCAGAATATCGCGACATCAATACCTTGCGAGATTAACAAACGACAACATTGTGAAGGCGTCGCAGAAGAGTAATATAAATGACGCAATGAATGACGACAGCCAAAACACGAGAAAGATGTGAAGATCTAGCGAGGTTTAGGAGTGTCGCGAGATTGTATACTTGTACACTTGCGATATTTCGCAAGTCATTCCCGAAAATAAAGGACAGCTTAGCTGTCATCCACTGTGTACTACCCTATATAAAGAGTTGAGCAAGTCTGTTGAGAGAGGGTTCTTTTTGAAGTGTGAGGCAAGTCAGTAGGAAAGAGAAAAATTTGTAGTGATTGTAATTTCTTTGGTTCTGTTCTATTTTCTCTCGTAAACATTTCAAGAAAATAATCAATAAAATTCATAGTAATTCATCTTCAAATGGATTAGTTGTGTGAATTTTAGTGAGGGGTGTAGTGTAGTATTTCCTGCAACTACACGCATACCTAAGTAGCCGGACCGAGTTTTGTTACGCCAGTACGCGTACGGGTACGCATACCAATTCACACTTCCAAACTCCAGCAGAAATTCACGGACGTGAAACTTCCGCCAGTATGCGTGTAGTTGCAGGAAATCCCACACTACACCCCTCACAAGAATCCACACAATCAAATCATTTTTAAGATGAACAATTATAGTTTTTATTCATTAAACTCACAAACATTACAAGATGAAAAGAAAATAAGCTAAAGAATTTACAACCGCTCTAAACTTTCTCTCTCTTAATGACTTGCCCAACACTCGAAAAAGATCTCCCCTCTCTTAAGCCTATTCGGCTCTTTATATAGGACACTACGTAGTGGATGACAGCTAAGTTGTCCTTTATTTTCGGATATGGCTTGCGAATGCTCGCAAGTGTACAAATGTTAAATCTCGCAACGCTCCTAAATCTCTCTAAGTCTTCACATCTTTCTCGTGTTCAGGCTGTCGTCATCCGTTGCGTCATTCTTATTACCAACCCGCGATATCTTCGCGATGTGTCGTTATGGATTTCGCAAAGATATTAGTGTTGCGATATTCTGATCCTACAATGCGTACGGGTACGCATACTTTACCGAGTTTCCAACAACCGCCGGTACGCGCGTACGGGTATGCATACTTTAGGTTCCCGGATTTGGACTTTTACACAAATGTGAGAACACACTATGTTTATATCCAAACATGTTTACTTGTTCTAAACTCTCGTTTCAATCATTGAAACTTTCTTGGAGGATGTTAAAATAGTTGTTATACACAAACTATTTTCATCAAAGAGATTTTCAAGTTATTGAAATAATCAACATGACTTTTGTCCAAACATGACTTTCGTCACTAGTTATTGAAATAATCAACACATATTTCGAGAAATAGATAATACGAATTTTATCTCAAAATAGGAGATAGAATAGATAGACTTTTGAGTGATAAATAAGTTCAAGTCTCCACATACCTTTTGTTGATGAAGTTCCACAAGTTCCCTTGAGTATTTCTTCATCTTCATTCGATGAACGCCGTGGAGTCTAAAGCTCAACTACACTTACTATCCTAATCCGAGACTTAGCTATAAGTAGACTAGAAATCAAAACTTATAGTTTTGGCAACTAAACTTGACAATCAATCTTGAGAAAGCAACGCTTGCGAGTTCGACCGAGCAATGCTCTAACAGCTATGACCATGAAGGGATTATTTGTGGAAAGATTTTCTTCTCGAACACAGATGACTAATCCATTTTTGTTTGCAGTATTACATCAAAGATGAAAAAGTTGACTCAAATGGATATATAGAAAGGTTTTTAAATGATGTTATGCGAAAGGTAACCATACAAACAAATTTTTTGGTATTTCCCATGAACCCATCTGGGAATCATCGGACTTTGTTAGTATATGATAACTCAAAAGATAAGTGGTCGCACTACAACTCCATGAAGTCTATTGATGGAAAAGATGCACACTTACCTGAAGCATTGAAAATGGTATGCGTACTTGTCTTTTGCATTTTGTTTTTTGATGTTTTTGCAGTTTTCTTTAAATGCGACTAATAATATTGATGAATATCTGTTTTGGGGTAAAAACTGATTCTGCGGTTTTTGGTAAATTTGGGTGTATTGATGAGAAACGAATTCAAACCCTAAACAAATGCACTGCACGGGAGTATTTTTAGATTTGAGAGATCAATCTGTAAGACTCTGGCCTAAACCAAGAAATGGCCGATTGGCCGTTCCCGATTCAATTCGGTCACAAAGTGAAGGAGAAGGGTTGATCTTATGGAGGGAAGCGAAGAAGGTGTTTGAGATCAGAATATTGAATATAAGGTGTGGCTGTTTTATGACTTGTATCAGAATATGGAACTGGCTTACAGAATGTAAGCTATCAGCTCTTGATGTTTTCTGGATATTTGTGTTGATAACACTTCTGTTGTTTCGAAATAGATTGAAATCCTATTTATACAAGTCATGTTCGAGCACACCTTGATCTCGTAGGAAGTGGAGGTGATTAAGTAATGGAGAAGTGGGATTGTGTAAAAAGTGGTGATCACCACGTTTCCATTACGAGGGAAAACTGGTCACACATTCACCCACTACTCTCACTGTTGTTAACCGTTCGTTATTTCTTGACACTTTCTCATAATGGGTGCGTTGCACGTCGTACGCTGTAAACCGCCAGACCAATACCACAGTGAGCATCCCCCAGTTTGTGACATGTTTGATGTCTCGAGTAAATGGGTCAAGTCGTGAGACTCGTCACTAAAAGAAGCACATAGTGCTTTTAGGTCAAATTTGTGAAATCAATGTAAAACATCGATGTATATAAAGCATCGTTTTTTAAATAAGCAGCTGAAAATAGTCGATGTGCATGAAACATCGTTGTTTTAGAGCTCTTTTAAATTGGTCGCGAATTGAACGTCTTAAAAAAATGAGGATGATCGGCCCCCTTTGGGCAATCGTTTGAGAACTCTATGGGTGAGCTACCATTTGGTCGATCGCTCCCTGTGGAGGATGGGTCGACGGTGATCACAGCGTTACCATGTTGGACATTTGAAAACAAATCTACACTATTCAACTTGGCTAGCGAAGTTGGATGGACGAAATGATTTGTGGCAGTTGCCTCATCTGCCGTTAATTCAAATTAGGGTTTAGAAGCCGTGTGGCCAACCCTATTTTGGTTGAGCGATTGAAAGCGCTGAGCGCTAGTTTGAGCAGGCCGATCGGCTATGTGCAAAGGTGGGTTGCCAATGAGCACGCTGATATCTTCGGGGCGGCCTGAAATTGAACCGAAGCCACTCGATTTGGCCGGCGAAGATGGATAGTTGTGATCGATTTGCGGCAGCAGCGCGTTGCCGCAACGCAACTTAGGGTTTACAAAACAGCGTTTTCACCCTACTTTGGGCAAGCGATTCAACGCACTCCGGGTTTGCCGTGGGCAAGTCGATGGACCAAGGATATAGTTGGGTCGCCGGTGAACACGCCAGTACCCTTTTGATCATTTAAGGGAAGAGCTAGGCCGTCCAGCTAGGCTAGCTAAGTTGGACGGATGTGATGAATTTGAGACAGTCATGGTCGGTCTTGGCTCGTTTGAGCTCTTTTTTAACAGCGTGATCACCCATGTTCTGGCTAACGTTTGAGGGTGTTGCGGGTGAACTAAATGGATTCCGACCGGCTGGGATGTTAGTGGGCCCGTCGGTGGTCATCATGATGATCGCCTAGTTCCACTGGGAGTAGGCTAGGCTTATTGAATTGCATAGCCAAATCGCGTGGCTGTGATCGTTTTTTAAGACTGACATGGACAGTCTAGATTTTCCTTAAGGAATTTAAACGTGTCGATCGTACTAACTTTTAATTAAAATGTGTGTCAACACGCTGATCTCTTTATCAGAGAGTGGTGTAGCCTACGCGAGTGTTTTCATACTGGTCTCAATACTGACACTTAGGGAGATTCATGCTACTCCGCTGCGAGTGAACATTAATCTTCATGTCATGGCAATATTGAGAGTTCGGCTGGGAACATTGCATAGGAAAATACTAGCAGGTCAATACATTATTGAATAATACAGTAGGTCAAAATTTACAGAATATCTGGGATTGTTGCTTCATGCACCATTCTGGATAAATCTCATAAATATGTTGAATTGCTCAATACATATGTAAGTAAAGAGGTCTGGACACTCATTACTTTTTGAATGGCTCAGTTTCTTTGCAAAATGACGGCGCATTAAATACAGGGGTTTTACGATTTTAGCCTTGAACTAAAAACCACCGTCAACATTAAGTTGCCACATCCTACGATAGAGTTACAGTAGAGCCTCATACTTGTTCCTCGAATGCCACGACTAGTGCCTTGATTGCGTAAATGAGTTCTTCCCATCCTATCAAGGTGATGGGGCCGATGGAAAGGAGACACACATAAGTGATGATGTATTTTCCTTTCATGTGACTGGATACCGCTTCCATGATGAAATTTATTATGTGTAACCCTGATAACAATAGCTTGAAGTAGGTGGTAAGCCCGAGAAGATGTTTAAATTACGGCCTACGGAAATACCGCAAGTGCACGGCGTCTAAAGTAGAACTGGGCACGTACGAGTCGATCCCACGAGACGAGGGTATGCTTATGTGATCTATGGCTTTCTTAAGCGAGTTTTAGTGATGTATGAGTGAGAACAGATGTTTTGCCGATACGGCTGAGTTTGAACTGAGTTGAAACTAAACTAAGGTAAAAGATACAAAGTAGAGACCACTAGGGTCTTTAAATCCACCACTAACCTACCCTTGTAAATTCAGCTAATTATCTTACTCTTGCCCTTATAACAGGTAATGGAGAAGTGTCAAGTCTACCATTACCTAAGGTGTTTCACCAATGGATGAGTTAATCACAACTAAAGAATCAAGCCTGAGTACTAACTGTCTAATTAAGCACAGTTAGTCAAGGGATTAATTGAAGTCTCTAAAGCATGAGTTGCAGTACAATCAATCCAGTTTTTATCTAACTACAATGGATGCCTGACATACATTGTGAGAGCAAAGAATTGAGTACTAAGATTAATTCTATCCTAGAACAGTTTAAACATTCAAGAGAACATAATCAACATAATCAACACAGCAGAAAGCTAGGGCTTCATCTCAAACCCTAGCAACTTAATTTTAGAACATAATTAAGATGATAAAAATAAATTAAAACTAAAGTGACAGCTCCGGCTAATCCAGGCGTAACCCTAACAACACCCAACTCCCTGTTATTTATACATGCAAGGGAAAATATCTCAAACCCTAATTTCATTATAAAATAGAAATTAAATCAAAAAAATAAATCAAACCTACTCTAACCCATACTCTGATTCGCATTCCTCTCTTGTCTAATCGCCCTTGCTTCGACTGTTGTGAACCCTAGCTCTAGTTATCACTGATTTAGTTTCTAGGGTTGGTAGAAACTAAGAAAGTGATATCTAGGGTTAGAGATGAGGCGTAGGTGTAGGAGTTGTTGGCTGTGGTGATGGGAAAGGAGATGGGGTGGTGTCTGTGGAGTTTGGTCGGGAGAGAAAAGGGTTTTGCAGAGCTCTGTCAGGGAGAGGGAGGTGAAGGAGAGGAGCGAGCTCTCTGCAACAGCTCGGGTAAGGGGAAGAGAAGGAAATGAGTTAGGGTTTTGGTTAATGGGAATATATAGGTGTTGTGGTGTGAAGCGGTTACATCAAAGCTCGATGAGGAAGGCGCAAATGACGTTGGATCTCGGTGAGGAAGATCCGAACGGTCGAGGAAGTGTTGGGGTGTTTCGGTGTTGAGTGGAGTATCAAAAGATGATGTGTAAGAGCTGGAGCGACCGTAGGATGTGGATGAGTGAGATCTCAACGGCGTGGAGAGGACGGGCTCGGATCCGGTCATGGATAGCTCTAGCCCATGTCTTCCTTGTTGGGTTGCAAGCTGTTGCGCGCGTTGAGCTTTTGCTTTCGCTCCATAGATGCTTGACTCCACTTCTTCATCCCTTTTGGCTCTCAGATTCTCCAAGCTTTATTTATTACCTAAAAACACAAAATTAATTAATACAAATATTTATTCTTGAAAACAAGGAAAACACAGAATATGGGATAATATCTGATTTCTAAGCGCAAAAGATGAGTAAAATGCCAATAAAAGGGTGTATAAATATGCACTATTTGGCACTCATCAAATACCCCCAAACCTGAATTTTACTTGTCCTCAAGTGAAACAAATTAGGAAATCCTAACTATACCCTGTCGCAGTCTCTCGAATGCATTTAGCGTATGCACTAAGCCTTTAAACCCCTAGGTGTCCCTAGTGGACGAGTTATAGTCTCGTGAGGGTTTACAAGAGGTGTACCCACAAAACCTTCTCCAACTTGAGTGTAAGAGAGTCTCAAGCATCCAAGAAGCTATGAGTACATAGAGTTTTACGCGTGCTAGTAACATGAAGTTAGAACTACCAAAGAACGCATTCTCATCCTTAAGTCTTTGAGCGAGAAGTAACCATACCATATGAAAGAATTCGGATTCGATTGTGATCATAAGTCTCAACTTCTCGCCTCACCATTAGGGTTTTATGATAATTGCACTCAAAAAGATCGCTTTTTAGTCTCTCATGTGTGCGAGGGAGGAATAAAGAGAGAAATCCCGCACACGTTGTAGGTAAGAAGGATAACCTTAGAAGTAAAATCTGGAGACTCCACATAGGTGTGGACAAAAAGAATCTTTTTCTGATGATCTCTAAGAAAGGAAATCAACCATTAGTAAGGGGTGGGAGTACTCACTCACTTCTCACCCGATCGGAAATTAATATCACTCTCTCATAAGAACCATAGAAACGTCTTCACTCTTAGGTCTTCGGTCTTCAGTTGTTGATGACGAACTTCTAAACTTCACAAAAAACTTGACAATTTTTGACTTTTCTACTCAATTTCCTTGTTGTTTGGATTTTTCTTCTTGAACTCTTCATTACCATGGTGGTATAAAAAATAAAAATGAACTACAATATATATATATATATATATATATTTTTTTTTTTTTTTTTTTTTTTGAATGAAAATAAAAGTTTAAAAAGACTAAAAACTCTATATGCAAAATATGCAAATGCACCCCCAAACCTAAATCAAACATTGTCCTCAATGTTTCAACAGATAGGAAAAATTTTAAACATTCACGTACCATGAGAACTATGCTGATAAGAGAAAAGGGAAGAGATTACCGGATGTCGGTAGGAGCAAGGTTGAGCTTCTTTAGTCAAGGCTAGAATCCAATATTCTCAACGGAGATCATATCGGATTAGCATAATATATGTGCAAGAAGACTCAACCGAATCAAGAAAAGAAAAATTAAAAAGTCCTACTGGATTATATACAAAAATTCACCATACACCAACAGTCTAAAGAGTTGAGGATCAACCCAAAAGACAATATATACAAACATCAACAGTCTTACACAAATATAAAATGATAGTGCAAGTAAGACTGCAAATGGGAATGAGCTTCCCCCAAACCTAAACTTATGAATGGGTGTGTTTGGGAGCACAAAATCTTGCAAAATTAAAGGTACATCATGCAAAAGGTCTAACTCAAAATGAGTTTTGCTAATAACAGGCAGACATACACATTCCAACTGTGGCTCCTTAAGAGTGTTATACTTTGTTGCAAAATAGTCCAAGAGGACTTGGGAAGCACAAAGTTCTAGGCCTAAGTTAGGCATTTTCAGAAAAGTTGGTTTTGCAATTTTGTGACAAACTACACCTAGGTTTGGTGGAGGAGTTTCAATTTGTGACTTAGGAGAGAGGTTAGGTACATCTAAGTTGTTTTCATTTTTAAAATCATTTGTACCATCACACACTTTCCTAAAGTCGGAAGAGGGTAAATCATGTTCATTTTCACAGGATAATTCCACAGGTTCCACATCAACATCACATGCATGAATATCGAAGAAGCATCATTCATATGGTTCACAGGAGAGACGCCTAATGTCTCTGAACCTAAAGATTTTACTACATTTTCAAAATACACATGCTCTTCATATTCATCATCATCATAGCACAAATTCATTTCCCTAACATTCATTTCATCTTGAAATTCCTCCCTTTCCTCATTTAGTGCATCACAGATTTGACTCAATTTGAGTTCTAAGCTCGCAAACCTTTGGTCAGTTGACTTTTGATATTGCTCAAGGTTTTGACTAAATTCAAGAATTTCATTATGTTGTTCAATGAAAGGGGAGTTTTCACTAGTGGGTATGCATTCCTCATATGGATATTCATTGTATGGTTGTGCATGTGATTCACTAGAGAAGGGAAATTCAGATATATTGTTTGACGGATGATCATGCATTGCATTCAATTCAAGTCTAGCATTTTGCTCCCTGAGCGTTTCCATTATTGATTGCAAGCAAGGAGTTGGGGGAGTATAAAATTGTTCATCTCCCCACTGTGATGACTGATACATGTGGGTATAATGATTAGGGTATGAATTTTGAAGGTCAGGGCCCTGAGAAGGCTCATAATAGTCCATAAAATCACTATGGTCTGTGGGGGGTTCATCCAGTGAAAGATGCCCGTAAGCAAGCTCTCTAAGGGATTTGTTTGAATCCCCAGATGCGGACCAAAATCCTGACATGATTTAACAACTCGAATTGAACTCGAAGTCCAGTTGAAGTGGACTAAGTTTGGTTTTAATGGGATTGGTTTGGTTTATTGGGTTTCATTTGGTTTTAGTGGGAAAATTTGGTTTATGTGGGCTTGTTGTTTGGTTTTTGTGGGAATTTGGTTTATTGGGCCTCATTTGGTTTGTTGGGATTTGGTTTGTTTGGGTTTTGGTTTTTTTTGGGAAAGTATAGCCCATTGGATGTTTAAACAGCCCAACAGAATAGGTTCTAGCCTAGATGGTCTGGCCCAGCTTGGTTGCACAGCCCAGATTAGGCTGAAAAATGTATAGCCCAGTAGTTGGGCTTCAGTTAACGTGCAGAGCCCAGCCGCTCAGATAATGCGGGCTTAACTGTTTTGTGTGGGCTCAATTTGGTTTAGAGCCCAGGTTGTGTTATTGTGAGCAGCCCAGTTGTGATTTGATTGTGAGCAGCCCAGCAGAAAGGCACAGCAAGCCTCAGTTGTGTGCACTGGTTATGTGCGGCCCAAGTGTGAGTAGAGCTCAGGTCATGTGAGCAGAGCCCAATAGGGGGGTTTGTGTGGTCAGGCTAAGCACAAATATGCAATTTGAACATACAGGGAGATCTGAGCAGCTTGTGCACAGGTTGTGTTCACAGCACAACTCTAGGCACAGGTCAGAGAACCACACTTTCTCAAAATGACACAGTACAGGGCAGATAAAGCTGGTGGGTTTCTGTTCAGTTCAGCTGAACAGGGCAGGGTTGGACAAAACAACACTCTATGTTGCAAGCAAGCAATCAATTTCCCAGATTATGCCATAGGGTTATGCACACATTTCAGAGATTCCAAGGTTTTTATTGTTGAGTACTAATGCAGGGATTAGCACTACTGGCTCTCAACAAACAACCAATTTGAGCTAGAGAGACATACCAAGATATGACACTTTGAACATGTAGAAATCATCCCTCATATAGCACATGATTATGCTTGTGGATATTCAGTGAGCACACATGGTATTCAACTATCACCGCATCATGTTCATGGGAATCAAAAGTTATCATGCTTATAGATTCAAAAATGCTGCACTAGGTGGTTATGCTGTGATGCTCAGGCAAGGCACATGGCAGACAATGGCTCATATGGGAATCAACTCAGAGTTCAGGAATTGTTGTAGTACACAAATGGCAAAGCAAGTACACACAAGGGCTCAGCAAGGCAATACAGGCTAGCATGCAAGGGTGTGTCAACACTTGCCTCAACAGGGTTTGCAATAAGCTCAGGTTTGACTGCACTTGGGCTTCAGCTAACTTGGGTTATCCAAGTAGCTGTTCACACTCAACAGCTTCAGGGGCTGGAGGTGAGCACATGAAGAGGCCAAGAGTTTTAATGCTCAACTCACCTAAGAGCAAATGATTTCAGTTCACACTATTTCGCTTCAAACATCACAGAGTTATGCACACAATCGCACAAGGTAGATGGCTCAACAATTTCCACAATTTTGCAGTTTTTGCACAATAAATAGCCACACGAGTCTGTCAACAAATTTGCATTGGTTCGCAAGCTGACACAGCACAGTTAGGCTCAACAGCTTCAGAGGGCTGGAGCTCAGGGATGATGGTATCTAAGCACAGAGCATATAATCTGTGAGGCAAGGATAGCTCATTGTTCATGCAAGGTAACTAAGTTATCATGCAATCAGAGGTCGCAGATGCACACGAAGGGCAGAATGCAATGTGCACAATTTCAATATGTTCCAAGGGTTAACAGATGTATGCACAGAAATTGCAGTTCAGGGTTGAGCATTATCCATTCAAGCTGCTAGGTTATCAGGCTATCATGGCATTAGACAAGGCAGAGCAACATTCAATCCTGATCTGGTTCAGACAACCAACCAATTCTCACCACAGGGAGCAACACGTGTGAAATTTCAAAATTAGATATTATGCACGCAGATTCAACAGCAATTCCAGTTAGCCATATGTGACTCATCATACAACAGGGGAATGATGTTCTTAGTTTTTCACAGGTTATGCTCAAAACTTGGTTGACCTAGTAGAACATGCTCAAGGTATAGGGCTTTGTAAGGCTCAATTTATCATGCTTAGCATTTGGCACAGGTTATCACAGGATTGGCTTGGCATTCAAAAAGTGAAAAACACAGTGAGCTTGGCAAATGATAGCTCACACAGAGTTTCAAACAAAGTCAAGCATGCACTTCAGAGATTCAAGGTTGAGCACCACTACAATCAGCCAAGGCAAATCAGCCCCAGGGTCAGCTAGATTATGCTCAGATCAACAAAGCTCAGCAGCTATCAGGGGCTAGTACAAGGTTGAGCATACATGAAGGTTAAAGCTTGAGGCATCAACTATCTCAGTTGACCTCACTTGTCTTGCAGCTAACTGGGTTATCCCAGCCCAACCTCACAGCTACAGGGGCTGGAGTTGGTGCTTGTTAAGGCAACAAGTTTAATGCTCTCACAATTCACAAATCTAAATTCCCATGCACAGAGCACACAGCCTACCGGGAACACGGGGCAAAAGAATGGGTAATCAGGTATCAGCAAACAGAGCACAGAGCACACAGGGCAATCAGGTTTCAGCAAACATACATTTTTCTCAAGTGTCACTGAATTATGCACACATTTCAGATATTGCAGGTTACGCTCAAGATGGTACTCTATATTGCAAGGGGTTTGGAAGTATCTTGCTAAGCAGCTAGATTATCAGGACACATGAGTTATCATTTATAAAAAATGAGGTACATTGAAGTTTTAGAACAACCAACCGGCACAGGGCATAACAGATATATTGTGCCGCTCCTTGTCTTTCCCTGGGTTGGCTCAGCTTTAACAGCTTGCTCAGCAGCACCGGCTAGCAAGGCACAAAGACAAAGAAGACGGGTAGGTACCGTAGCTCAACATAGAATTTAGTTCCCACGGTTAAAGCAAAGAGAGTAAACTCGGCATAAGCCCGAGAATTGACCGTCACAAGGGAAAAAGCGATTCAATATGTAGCAATGCACTAAGAGAATGCAAGGTAAAAATGTAGAAATGGAAACTACAGCTAAGTGCACTAATATGATAATCTAAGTTACACTAATATGCTAAGTTATAATAATCAAAGAGTTAAAAGAAACAAAACAAAACATGTATATACAAACGATAATTGAAAACAAGTGAAGCGAGCCAATGTACACAGGGCACGCGCCAAGTCCCCGGCAGCGGCGCCAAAAACTTGGTAGGCCCGGAAGATGGGTAAATAAATTGGCCTACGGTAATACCGCAAGTGCACGGTGTCTTGGTTGTAGAACTGGGCACGTACGAGTCGAACCACAGAGACTTGTGGTGCTCTTGTATTGATCAAAGGCTTGCTAAACTGAACTTCTAGTAGAGTAACACAATTATAAGGTTGTTGTCGAAACGACTGAGATTGAGAAGTGACTCTAAACTAAAGTTGTAAATAACAGTGACAAAATGGGAAGTACCAGGGTGATGAATCCACCACTTGACTCTATCTTTGAGGTTATTCCACTAATGTTGTGTTCTTGTATCTTCCTAAGGATGATTCTAATGAATGATGAGTTACTAATCTCATAATTCCCCCTAGTATAGAGTGTCTTATTACAGTACACTCTATCACAGGGTCCTTGGTCAATTAACTAAGCATTATTCATATTTCATTAAGCACATACAATCTTCTCTGAAAGTTTCACATGGAGAAATGGTTAATCTTTCACTCTAATTCTCCCCTAGTATTGGTTTGTCTTCTTACGATCTGACCAATCACAGAGAACTGAGTTACCCAGCTAACTAAACTCCTAAGTCTCATTAAGCACAATAATCACAACAACATCAGTAAGAATTAATCAACATATTGTCTAGGGTTTCATCAATCACCCCAGAAATGAAATTAGAACATGATAAACTAAGTTACAACAGAATTTAAGATGCTATTGACGCTCTGGCTAACCCAGGCATAACCCTAACAACACCCAACTCCCTGTTATTTATACATGCAAGGGAAAATATCTCAAACCCTAATTTCATTATAAAATAGAAATTAAATCAAAAAAATAAATCAAACCTACTCTAACCCATACTCTGATTCGCATTCCTCTCTTGTCTAATCGCCCTTGCTTCGACTGTTGTGAACCCTAGCTCTAGTTATCACTGATTTAGTTTCTAGGGTTGGTAGAAACTAAGAAAGTGATATCTAGGGTTAGAGATGAGGCGTAGGTGTAGGAGTTGTTGGCTGTGGTGATGGGAAAGGAGATGGGGTGGTGTCTGTGGAGTTTGGTCGGGAGAGAAAAGGGTTTTGCAGAGCTCTGTCAGGGAGAGGGAGGTGAAGGAGAGGAGCAGAGCTCTCTCTGCAACTGTCGGGTAAGGGGAAGAGAAGGAAATGAGTTAGGGTTTTGGTTAATGGGAATATATAGGTGTTGTGGTGTGAAGCGGTTACATCAAAGCTCGATGAGGAAGGCGCAGCGAGCGTTGGATCTCGGTGAGGAAGATCTGAACGGCTGAGGAAGTGTTGGGGTGTTTCGGTGTTGAGTGGAGTATCAAAAGATGATGTGTAAGAGCTGGAGCGACCGTAGGATGTGGATGAGTGAGATCTCAACGGCGTGGAGAGGACGGGCTCGGATCCGGGTCATGGATAGCTCTAGCCCATGTCTTCCTTGTTGGGTTGCAACTGTTGCGCGCGCAGGCTTTTGCTTTCTGCTCCATAGATGCTTGACTCCACTTCTTCGTCCTTTTGGCTCCTCAGATTCTCCGAGCTTTATTTATTACCTAAAAACACAAAATTAATTAATACAAATATTTATTCTTGAAAACAAGGAAAACACAGAATATGGGATAATATCTGATTTCTAAGCGCAAAAGATGAGTAAAATGCCAATAAAAGGGTGTATAAATATGCACTATTTGGCACTCATCAGTAGGGGATGTAGTGGTGAAAATTAAGGATTCGGCCACGAACCTGCAACTCCCATTTGGTTTCACCCTTTGTATATCACATGCGTTGTGCTTCCGAGAACAAGAAATCCAGGAGACGTATTTGTTAGGTATGGAGGCTCTTTCTCCAATTAAGATCTCATGTGACGTGATTGGACACGTCTGAAGAAGTTGTTGCAACCCAGGAGTAACACGCGCTAGCTTGATGCTTCCTGATTTGATTCCGTGAAGGGATTTTCAAAATCCGAATAATTGCTGGTGGTGAAACTTCTTTTGTGGATTTAAGCACACGATAATTGAGAGGACGTTTCTTTGTTGAAGCAGGCTGCACTTCAGGACACTTGCCCAAAACCATGTACTGGATGCTTGATTATTTCCTTTGGTCACCTTGTCCTTCTTTTTCTTTATGTATTCCCTTCTTCGGTGTTTTTGAAAGATACGAGGTGTTTCTTTCATGGTTTTTTTTTTCTGGTTTTGAATCGATGGGTAATGATTTTATGAGGGTTTGGGTTTACTTGAGACTTTGCCTTGAGATAATTCAGGAGTAAGAATTTTAAAAGAAATGATGCTTTGATTAACAGATAAATTGAAACCCTAATTATGAATGCAAGCAGTGCAATCATTTTGGAGGAATTACAAATATTGCATGAAAATGGAAATTGCTAAAGGAAACACTAAAAGGAATCTTGGAGGAGAGGGCGGCGCGACATCTTAGGTATTGAAGGGTTTGAGCCAGCGGGAGTGTATTACTATGCCTTCTAGCTTGTCAGTATTGATGAGCTTACAGTAACCCCCCGAAATAATTTCCGCCACTAGGTACGGCTCGTCTTTCCCTTCTATGGAATCGGACGGAGCAGGCTAAGCCACAACTCTTACTACCATATCTCCAACTTGGAATGGATTTGGGTGTTGCGCCATTACTTTCCCAGATTCCTTATCTTTAACGGTGACAGCTTCTAAACTCTTGATAAAATACTTGAAAGGACCAGCATCCCATTCACATCTCCTAGTAATGCTGGGTTGATAATCGGATCGAGTCCCCAAGTTTTGATGGGAGGAGAAGTGACTGGTTGCAAAAAGGGTTGTTCGATGAGATTTACTTATGCCCGGAATCTGCGAACGAATGCTGACGGGGGCTCTCTCCAAGAAGTTGTGTCACATTTGCGAGTTGTTGATACGGCAACAAGTAGTCCTCGGGATTGGATGTCTTGTTGGAGATCCTTTCAGGTATAGACACAGGCAAAGGACATACTCCTAGCTTCGCCTTGTTGTCGTGTATCCATGAGCGCCCAAGGACCATATCATAATTCGGGTACTCTTTAACTATATGAAATTTAGCGTGTGTTAGAGCATCTCCCACCTTGATTTTAAGATTAATGTACCCGTAAGCATCTCTGGCTTCTCCTTCTGAATTTTTTATTATGGTTGGGTAGTGAATAGCTTCCTGCTTTGAAATCTTTGCAGCTCTCAGAATCTTGATGGTGACAATGTTGAAATCATAGGCCGTGTCAATCAGTGTGTTGTCGAACTCGACATCCTTCAAGTGAGTGGTGGTTAGGAGTCCCCAGTTGCATCTATCAGTCGCGCTTTCCAGGAAAGATTGGGGTTTGGAAGCGACTTCCTTGATTGGAAACAAACGCTTGCCTGATACAATACGATTGAGGGCTGCAAATATGTCTTGACGATGCGCCTTGGAGAAATACAAGATTTCACATAAATGTTCCATCATAAACTGTACGGTTTTGTGGACGGAGTCCCCAGAATTCATACAGCTCCTGACAGGAAGGGGATCTCTGTGAACACCTTCATTTCCCTAATTGGAGTTCTCCTGCATCCACATTTTCTTTGAAAATGTGCTTTAACTTGTTGCAGTCACTAGTTGGGTGATTGATGAACCTATGGTAACGACAATATTTGGGATTTGCCATTTCTTCCTCGGTTGGTGGACGTCTGAGAGGAGGTAGCTTGATGGCGTCATCTTGAATCCATGCTTCCAGGAGTTCAATAACTTCATCCATTGGAAATGGGAAGTCTGGATCAGCACCTTCAGTTTCTTGTTGTTGCACAGGGGTCTTGGCCGCGGCTTTCCGGGATGGAGTTGTCTGCGCTAGTGCTGCACGCTTAGGTTGTTGTTCCGTTGCTGGAGCTTTCCTTTTCCCTCCTTCACCTACTACGCTACGGAAGGACTGGTGTTATATTGCTTGTTGATTAGGCACCTATTTCCTCGAGTTTCGCGTGTATCCTCTCCCCTGGCCGGTCTGGTTCTTTCTAACAGCGCTGGTGCGGTCGTAGCCGACCGCTTAGCGGCTTCATGGAGTTCAGAAAACGTTTGGAAACGTAGGTTTTCTAGTAAAGAACGATAAATGGAAACCATACCGTTAATGCATGACTCCACCAACTGTTGTTCGGTCACATTTGGGTCGTGACTGTCCAAAGCTTGAATTCTGTATCTCTTGACATAATCGTTTGGATGCTCGTTGTTTTGTTGAAATATTCTTCCTAAGTCAGAGAAAGTGATTTGCTCAGACACGAAGAAATAATTCTTGTAGAAAGCGTTGACCGTCTCACACCAGTTAGATATGTTGTTTGGTGCGATGTTGTTGTACCAGGTATACGCTCTTCCGGTAAGCGACTTTGAAAATTCTTTCAAGCGGAGGACATGATTGTATTCGTGTTCTCCCAAGGATTCCAGAAAATGAGAAATGTGTTCGCGAGCGTTACCAGTACCATCGTAGAGGGAAAACTGAGGAGATGAGTATCCTCTCGGGAGAGTGCATGTCCACTGGGTTTTCTTTGCCTCGATTTTGGAGGAGACGCTCCAGATCCTCACATGTGATGAAATTGGACGGTTGATTCCTTTCTCGCGAGCGTTCATGGGACATACGAATTTTCTCATCTATGAAGGCACGCCCTGTTGAAGCGCTCGCGCCAGGAGTGTTAAAGGTACTCCTTGTTGTCTCCATGGGTTGACGTGGCTCTTGTGGTATGTAGTTGCAGGAAATCCTACACTACACCCCTCACAAGAATTCACACAACTAAGCCATTTGAAGATGAACAACTATGATTTTTATTGATTAATTCCTTGAATGTTTACAAGATAAAATGGGAAAGAGCTAAAGAAATTACAATCACTACAAACTTTCTCTCTCTTAATGACTTCCCCAACACTTGAAAAGGAACTCTCTCCTTCCAATAGGCCTGCTCGGCTCTTTATATAGGGTATTACATAATGGATGACAGCTAAGTTGTCCTTTATTTTCGGGAATGACTTGCGAAATATCGCAAGTGTACAAGTATATAATCTCGCGACACTCCTAAACCTCGCTAGGTCTTCACATCTTTCTCGTGTTTTGGCTGTCGTCATTCATTGCGTCATTTATATTACTATTCTGCGACACCTTCGCAATGCTGTCGTTTATTGATCTCGCAAGGTATTGATGTTGCGATATTCTGATCCTACATCTTGCCTCTTCTCATGTCTTCTCCGCTAAGAATAGAATGTCATGAGAATTAGTATTTTTGAAACGCCTCAACGGTTCGTCTTTATCTGTTATGATCCTGTACTTTTACACAGAATTTATTACGCATGTTTCTTCTTCCGTTCTTTTCTTGACACGTCTCTTTCAACCATTTATTTTTGACCATTCACGTCTCTTCTCGCATTAAATGCATTTATCTTCTCGAGAACTCCTCTCTATATATAGTTTTCTCTCCTTCCTCTTCTTTTTTTTTTACTCTCTCTCTGCAATTTTTCTTCCATTCTCCTCCTCCGCAATTTACGTCTCTGCTACTGTAAATTTTTCTTTTCCTTCTTTCTCTTGATCTTCAACTCTACATTCATTACCATATTTTAAGAATGGCTCCACCTGGTCGTAGATATGAAGTCCTTTTGGGTGAGACTCAAGAGAATTTAAAAGAGAAAGGTTTCACCTTATCCACCATTCCCCATCAAGAAGCATCATCTGTTATTTCTGCAAAACTATTTTCTGATCATCATTGTGATGATCATCAGATCATAATCTCACTAGGTCAAATCCTCGCAGGCCTTCCCATTCCTCTCTACGATCCTGAATTGCCCTTGTTATATGAAATTCTTGCTCATGAGAAGTTCTCGCGAGCTGTCTATCAATTAAGTGGAGATTGTATCCGCTTAATGCTTGAATTCGCCAATCGTGGCGCTGGCAAGGGATCTCTTTACCCCGCCACAGTCAAAGATCCTAAATTCGCGGACTTAGAAATAGTTACTGAAAAGTATTCGAGAGAAAACTTCTTTGAAAATTATGAAGTGATAAATATGAAGAACGATAGGTCTCGTTGGGGTGTTCGGTTGAAAAGAAAAGATAATATTCCAAACGACAAGCTACTTATGCAGGATATTGACTGGCACTCAGGCAAGAAAAATGTTCCTCGCTACTCCAAAGACGAAAAGTGGTGTGTATTTCCACTACTTTTGAATGGACCTTACATTTCAGGTTCAAATATTCTCCTGTGAATCTCGCAGATTATTAACCCTGGGTATTTAACTGCCGGGAAAGCAAAAGAGGAATATTTCCTAATTTTGATTCACTTTGCGATACTTCCTTCCTCTTATATCTACTAATCTTGCGAAATTTTCAGATTATCAAATTAAGAAAAAGTTACGAAAGACATCCAAAGGCGAGTACTCTGGCGATACTCCGGTCAATCACGGATGAAGTAAGAAATACTTGCTTTTATTATTTTTAACAATATTGTTGCCTCTGTTTCTTATCTTCATTCGTGTGTGAAGATTGGTGTCGAAGTTGCCGAAGAAGGAGAAGCTCCTGAAGCTGCGAGGGTCAAGGGAAAAGGTAAAGGTCCTCTTCGCAAGGGGAAGTCCATTGCCCCACTTTCTAAAAAACGGGAGATTCATTCTTCTCCTCGTTCAAGTCCTTTACCAAATGAGACTTTTGATGAGGATGATAACAATGTCGACACTTCTTTCGCAAAGGAGGATCAATCAACTGAATCCCCTATGGAGCAGTTATCTAATATCTTCTCAGACTCCATGCAAGGAATTGGAGATGATCGCCTTTCTAGTACATGCGAATCTCTCGCAAGTATATGTGATGCTTCTTTACTGGAGGGTAATGAGTCTCTTCAGGGAATCTCTAGATCATTGACTCCCAGCTTCTTGAATGCACTCAGTGCCTTGGTATGTCTATGTTTCTCTATTCCTTCATAATTTTAACTTTAAATCATATATTAATAGTTTCTTCATCTTTCTTTATAGTCTGGTGGAGCTTCCTTTGTTGTTGCCTCAGATCTTGAGAAGAGGCGCAACAACTTTGAAAAGAAAAATCTTCAGCTTCACAAAAAGAACGAAGAACTAGAAGTTGAAGTTGCGACATCTCGCATGAAGAGTGAAAATGAGATTGCTGCTCTTCGCGAAAGAATTCAACAACTGGAAGCTGAATCTTCTACCCAGAAGAATAAAATATCTACCCTTCAAAGTGCTAATCAGCAACTTTATGGTATAAAACTCTTCTCTTTTCCTCATTTTTACTTTGTCATTTATTTTTCTTTGCCTGGCTTATCATTTTCGCAGATATTTATAATATTTCTGACGAAGCCATCCTTCTCCATTCATTTCCTGAGCCTATGGATAATGATGCTCTTCTCGCTCATCTCAACGAATCTTTAAGTAGTTCGTCAAACAAAATTAACTCTCTTTCATTAAATGAACTTCAAACCAAATTTCGTCTCTTAGAAATTGAGCATAGATCTAGTTTAGGTTTAGCCAACCGATTTAAACGTTTATATCTTAACTCCCACGAAAATAATAACATTCTAAGGAAGAAAATTAGTAGCCTTATAGATGACAAGGATCGCATTGCTAATCAAGGTGCACAGGCATTAGCGAAATTCCAAAAAACTCTTCTTGAAGTTCAAATTGAACGAGATGAATCTTTTCGCCAAAATGCCATACTTAATGAGCGAGAAAATCAAATTCGTTCACTTATTGTCATAAATAGTGACGATGAATTCGCTTGGGCTGCGAAAGTTCTAGATAATGCCAGAAATAACTTAGGTGTTAACGTCAGCCTTCATGCTGAGCATACTGCCTTTTAAAGATATGATTTCTGGCAGAGAAGGTTGTTAACTGTTCTTCTTTACTTTACCACTTCTTTTTTGTGAAACTGCTATTAAGTTACAGACTTATTATCATACGTTCGCAGAAGATGAGAAGAGGTATCAAACAAGGATTGAAGAACTTGAATATGAAAAAGAACAACTTGCAAAGGACCTCTCTCTTCGCAATGACAAGTATTCCAGGTTGAAGAAGCAACTACAAACCATCGAGCGAATTTTAATAATGATGTTGTTCGTTTTGCAATCAAACTATTGAGACAGGTTTACGATGACCACAAGCATTCCTCTTTCTTCATATCCTTGTCTTCTTGATGAGGTTCTGAAAATATGCCTTCCTTGGATGTCTCGATAGTGATGTTAGCGAAGAAGAGGAGTCCGATTAAAGAGTCCGATGAAAAAGAAGAATGAACTGAGAGATTGCTCCATTTTCTTCTTTCTCTTCTTGTAATATTTGTACATTTATCCTTAGTCTTCCATTTTTGTAATTTCTTACTGTATATCTTTTGGATTTTCAAACACAAGTTCTACTTTGTTGTCCTTTTCCGCACATGTTAAAAAAACAATTCTTTCTTGCAATACAGTTAATCAATATTATGAGTGTGTAAATCTATCATATGAAAATAAATGACAAGTTTATACTCTATTCATTCCCATATTTGCCTTTGTTAGCTGTTTTCAGATGAGGGATTTAATCGGTAACCTTTAAGTAATAATATGCCTCAGTTTCGCAACTGTTGTTGCTAAGTCTTCGGAAGCAAATTTTTCTTGGTTGTTTCCATGTATATATTCGCAAATTTATTTGTTTGCATATAATCATTTTCGCAAGCTTATTTTCTGGCTCATTTTCTTGTGTGGTCTTATTTTGCCTTCCTAGTTAAAGGTGTTATTGCGCCACCCCTCATTATTGCGACAAAATCGCAGGACGCCTTTACATTTTCATGTAATGGCCCATTGATCTTGCCTTATCATTTATTTAGTATTGTTACCTCTGCAGGATAGTTTTATTGCGACAATATGACAGGCATTTTCTTGCGAAAATAAAGTCCCATGACATTGCCGTCTTGCGACGAAATCGCAGGACGTCTTTACACTTTCATGTGAAAACCTATTGATCTCGTCTTACCCTCGCGTTAGTATTATTGCCTCTTCAGGATCATCGCACAAATATGACAATCCTAAATTTTCTTGCGAAAATAAAGCCTCATGACATTTGCGTCTTAAGACACTTATCATCTCCCTAATGGAGGGTGCCGCCCTTATCATCTCCCTTGTTGCCCCTTCAAGGAGGCATACATCGGCCATACAAGGCTAGCTCCTCCCATCCGGTCTTAACAACAACCAGTTGTTTTCGCAGCCTCTTATCCCTTATACCTATAGGGTTTATGGTTACGAGACTGCACCCTAAGTGGAGTTTTATTCGGGACGAGTGCAGCATGTGCCAAGACTTGCCAAGAATGGCCGAGACACTTCAAATGCCCTGTGCACTCTTGGCTCAACCGTGTACCTCGGCGCCTTGGTCATACATCGACTCCTTGGGAGAGACCCTCGGGCGTCCAACCGTGGTATAACCTTATATATATAGTTGGAAATCCAAGGTATCTCTCCCGGATGGGCTTTATTGACCCCAAATTTCCATGACTCGAGTTCCGGAGCGGTGTAACCTTTTCCCGAGCCATGTCAAGATATACCCCCTTATATGACGCACTTTAGGTCTTACATTTGCCTCTTACGAAATATCATTCGCGAACTAAGGTGTACGCCATAAAGGTTCGTCCCATTCGTATAAATCATTCATTTTTGATTATTTCTTCTCATTATCTCTGCGAAATTATCGCATAGTTTTGCTTTATTGAAATTATTTCTTCTCATTTTTGGAATTTCGCTGCAAATCTTTAACCAGATTTCCATATATTCTATCTCGCGAGACTTTCGCGTACTCCTTCTTTGATCGTCATATTACTTGTATTTTTAAAGTTTTTTTTTTTTTTTTTTTCACCTTCGCAAGCCTAACATCAATTACTCACTTCTTATATCTCTTACTTCTGCTGCTCTCTGCTTCTTCATTATTCAAGCTCCCTAGTTCCTTTCCTTTCCGAAACCATCGCAATTTACAAATGTCTTCATGCATTTTCTTCGCAATGTATCTTCACCTCTCACTTCTACGGTATCCACCATCAGTCTTCTCTTCTTTGTTCTTCTTTAACGCTTTGTTTCCAATTCTTCTTTTGAGCAGCTCTTTCCTCGCAGGATTCCACATCAACCTCATAACACTTTTGTCCCTCAGCCCAGTCTCCTTTTATAACTCCAACACTACTGGGATGAGGAAATTTGATGCACTGATGATAAGTCGATGTTATACCCAAGATCTCATGTAACCAAGGTCGCCCAATCAATGCATTATAGGGGGATTCCACATCGACTATGCAAAACAAAATTCCAGTTGATAACCCTTTCAGTGGTATTCGCATACGAGCTTCTCCTTTAGGTTTATTGGCAGTACCATTAAAACCATAGATCTTATAAGTTAACGGTATCAAATCTTCATATTTCCCTCCCATATTCTGGTAAGTATGATAAAAAAGGATGTTTACAGAGCTTCCAGTATCAATTAAGATTCTATTGATTTCCCATGAATTTTCTGCCTCATCATCCTCATCATCAACAGGTTTTGGGTTAATCTCCAACCTTACCACTAATGGGTTGTCATGCATCTCTCCGCCCTCAGGTACCTCTTCTGCGGTAAAAGAAATAATCTTCATTTGCCATTCCTTTAGTGGCGAAATCTTCGCGATGTTCATTACTTCTCTATTATCAACATCTCTTGCAAAAACCCTACTGAGTACACTATCATGAAAATCTTCAATTGTCCTGTACGAATGCACGATAGAATTGCAAAACAAGTTTTTGGCTTTCGCTCCAACTTCTACCACAAATGTTTCTTTCCCTTTTGCTGTGTTTACTCTGTGAATTTCTGGTGGTGGTGGTAATGGTTGAGTCTTCTCTTCACGTTTTAAGAAATGATTTAACTTCCCTTGGTCTATCATTCTGAGGATGATTCTTTTTATATTTCTGCAATCATTTGTTAAGTGCCCATGAAAATGGTGATAAGAACAGAATTCATGACTTCTATCTCCTGGTGGTGGTTCATTTCCCATGTTCCATGGTGCAGGTATGTTTTCCATCAAGAGTATAGCTTCCCATATTTTTTCCACACTAGCATTTAGTGGGGGCATCTTGATTTCTTCCCATACCACCATGTGACTTCGCTGCCCTCCATGATAATTCTGCCTTCGACCTCCATAAGTTTCTTGTGGATGATCAAGCCTTTGAATTTTGTTATTTCCTCCACGGTTGTAGAAGTTCCCTTCTCTTTCAAATTCTTCCTGATCACGACTTCCCATGGCCACTAACTTTTGCTGGCCATCATCTATCATCTTTTCTTGTTGCCTTTGCGAGGTGCTCGCTACTGTATTTATCAATTTGGGTAATAAGCTTGCATTCGCAACATTCGAGTTTGTATTCGCAATTGGATATGATTCCATTTCATTTTGCCTTTCCTCTAGAGTAATATACTCCTCTTGAAGTTCTCGCAAGTCAGTCATTGTGATTGTATTCTTGACTCTAAAAACTTGAATATATAACAAATTGGTTGCGAACATAGCATTTATGAATGATAGAATGAGATATCTTTCATCCACGCGACCATCCATGTCGCTGCACATTGTCTTCCATCTCATAGTTAAATGTTTCAAACTTTCGCCAACCCTTTGTTTCAACCCAAATACATCTTCAATACCCGGTCGCGAGGAATTATTACTTATATACGCCCCTAAAAATATAGCTTGTAAATGGTTGAATGATGTGATTGTGTTTCTTGGTAAACCTTCAAACCATTTCAGCGCTTGAACGAGATTTTGAAGGGAAAAAGATTACAACCATGGAGAAGATATCACCTTTGAAAGATTGGGAAAAACAGAAGATAACATTCATAGCAACAGAGATACCAAGAGAGAGTCTGAATCACACATCTCCGCTAGTGATCACGATAAATGCATGCAAATAAGAAGGAGAACCAGCAAAAGCAATGGAAGAATGGGCGATAAATAGAACTTTGGTGGATACAGGGAGTTTAGTGAGTATCATGTTTTACCATGCCTACAAAAAATTAGGATACAAAGATGAAGAAATGATTTCCCCAACATATCATATCCATGGTTTTGGTAAAACTATAACGAAACCTAAAGGGGAGATAAAATTACGAATTCTGCTAGGAGAAATTGAAACACAGGTTACATTGTGTGTAGTGGATATGGAATCGCCATACAACGTGTTGTTAGGGAGGCCATGGGTACACGCAATTAAAGCTGTAGCATCAACATTTCATCAATGTATCAAATTCCCTACGCCAACTGGGATTGGCGAGATCGGAAGGAGATATTGATAAAGGAAGAATGTATTATCAAGTTGAAGTAAAACATTATGAAGAACAGGTGAAGAAGCGAAAAGATCGCAAAAAGATGGCAAAAGCAGCTAAAAAAGAAGAAGAATTTAGAATTTATATGATAAGAGCAAAAGAAGGAAAAGGAATACCTAACGAAACCTCGGAAGAAGAGAATGATCTTGCGAAGGAAGTGAAAGGACCAACGCCTATGGGAGAACCGAAGGCTAGTTATATCGCAGCGGAACAAACAAAGGAAGTGAATGTTGGAACTGAAGAAGAGCCTAAGATGTTAAAAATTGGGACTAAGATGGAAGCGGATGAAGAAAGAAGAACCGTTGATCTGTTGCGAGATTACAAAGATATTTTTGCATGGGATATGGATGAAATGCCTGGTATAGATCCGTCTGTGGCTTGTCATAAATTGGAAATTGACAGAAAGGTAAGACCATTCAAACAAAGAATTAGAAAAATCGCAACAGCATAAGAAGAAGAATTGCAGAAGATGCTGGACGCAGGGATCATTAGACAAGCAAAATATCCCGAATAGATAGCAAATATGGTCGTAGTCCCAAAGAAGAAAAAAGGGATAAGAATTTACATAGGTTTTACTGATCTAAATAAAGCTTGTCCAAAAGATAGTTTTTCGTTACCAGATATTCCGCAATTGGTTGAATCAGCGGCAGGAAATGAAAGGATATCATCTCTTGATGGATACAAAGGCTACAATCAAATTCCACTCGCTGAAGAAGATCAAGAACATACTGCTTTCTTCGCTCCAAGAGGATTATACTGTTATACAAAAATGCCATTTGATTTGCGAAATGCCGGAGCAACATACCAAAGGATGGTAGGAAAGGTGTTCGCGAAATGGATACACAAAACACTAGAGGTATATGTGGATGATATGTTAATAAAAAGTAAATAAGCAAAAGACCATATACAGGATTTGAAAGAAAATTTTGAACAAATGAGACATTTCAACATCAAAGTAAATCCAGAAAAATGCACCTTTGGAGTTGCATCAGGAAAAATTTTAGGTTACATTGTGTCAAAAGAAGGAATACAGGTCGACCCAGAGAAAGTACAAGCAATTCGCGATATGCCAACACCAGCGACAGTAAAAGATGTTCAAAAGTTAATTGGACTATTAGCTTCGCTGGGAAGATTCATCTCGCGATCATCAGATAAATGTAAGCATTTTTTCAACATCCTCAGAAAAGGAACGAAGTTTAGATGGAAAGATGAATGTGAGAAAGCTTTACAAGGAATAAAAGAACATTTAATGGATATATCAATTTTGCAAAAAGCATAACTCGGGGAAGAATTATTAATCTATCTTGCGACAACCTCGCATGCACTAAGTGCAGTGTTACTGCGTATAGACGCAGGAGTAGAGAAACCAATCTATTACATCATCAAAACCTTCAATGCCGCAGAGAGGAATTACTCAAAAATTGAAAAACTAATCTTGGCGTTAGTTTATGCAACATTCAAACTTCGCATATACTTCCAGGCACATACAATTAAGGTAGTGACAAAAATACCAATTGAATCGGTAATGAAAAATTCAAAAAGATCGGGAAGAGTTGAGAGATGGAATGCTCAAATAAGTCATTGCAAAATCAAATATGAAATATTGTCTTCACCAAAATCACAAGTTGTCGCAGATTTTTTAGCAGAGTTTCCTTTGGAAGAGGATGAAGCAGTGGAAGAAATGATGGATACAGAAGAAGAACACGGAGATCCAAAAGACTTATTAATTGAGCCAAATAGATGGGAAATATTAGTAGATGGATCATCAAATGGAGTTGGAATTGTTTTGATTTCGCCATAAGGCAGTAAAATAGCTTTTTCTTTCAGATTGGAGTTTGCATCAACCAATAATGAAACAGAATATGAAGCTATAATACATGCTCTGCGATTCGCAATAGAAATGAAGTTGGAAAATGTGAGAATTACCAGTGATTCACAATTGGCTATTCGCCAAATAAAAGAGGAATATACTACAAATGAACCATCTTTGCAAAAGTACAAGAAACTTGTTGAAGAGTTGTCGATGCAGATACCGAGAGTAAAATGGAGACATATATCAAGGAGAAATAATAGACTCGCGGATGCTTTTGCCTTCATATCAAGTATGATTACGGATCCGACTGCGAGAAACATAAAAATACAAACACTTCTAACACCATCAATTAATAAAGAGGAAGAACAGGAAACAGATGTAATGTTAATAGAAGATGGAACACAAACGCTTTGCGAAGAAGATTGGAGAGCAGAACTTCATGCTTATCTGATGAAAAGGGAAACACCAAGAAACAGATTAGAGTCACACAAATTGAAAAGCCGTGCAACAAATTATGAACTAAAAGATGGAGTACTATACCGACGATCCTTTAATGGACCCTCATTCAGATGTTTAACACGCAATGAAGGAGAAACAATATTAAAGATGCTGCACAGTGGGGATGCTGGCAATCACAGTGGCGGAAGATCCTTAGCACATAAGGCAAAAATGCAAGGCTATTATTGGTCGTACATGCATGAGGATGCGAAACAAATATCAAGACGTTGCGAAGATTGCCAAAGGCACGGAAAGAAAATACATGCGCCAGGGACACCATTAAATTCTTCAACAAGTGTATGGCCTTTTGGAAAGTGAGGTTTAGACATTGTGGGACCATTTTTACCAGGAACAGGGCAGAGAAGGTATCTAATTGTTGCCACAGATTATTTCACAAAATGGGCAGAAGTGAAAGAAGT
This sequence comes from Papaver armeniacum, assembly GCA_023531295.1. Lineage (NCBI taxonomy): Eukaryota > Viridiplantae > Streptophyta > Magnoliopsida > Ranunculales > Papaveraceae > Papaver > Papaver armeniacum. The sequence goes on from JAJJWW010000906.1 coordinate 254,579, forward strand.
ACAACACATTCGCGATAAAGATGTCTTTACTTTCATATTAGAGAACATTATATGCAGATTTGGGATTCCCGCACAGTTGGTATCGACAATGGGAAACAGTTTGAAGGACAAAATATAGAATTGTTGCTTAATGCATTTCAAATAAGATGTGAAAAATCAACTCCTTTATACCCGCAGGCCAATGGAGGGGCGGAAGCAACAAACAAAACAATCGCAGACATATTGAAGAAAAAGTTAGAAGGACACAATAAAGGATGGTGTGAACAAGTGCATAATGCATTATGGGCTTACAATACAACCAGGAGAGAAGCTACAGGAATTTCACCTTTTTGTTTAACATATGGGGTTGAAGCTGTACTCCCAACAGAAGTTATGATTCCAACAACAAAGAAAGAAGCTTGGGAGAAAAATCTCAATGCGAGTAACATTCTAATCAAATTAGACGAATTAGAAGAAAAAAGAGAAAGAACACTACAACATATGGAGAATTATCAGCGAAGATTAGCCATAGAGTATAACAAACGTGTCAAGATACGCGAATTCCAACCAGGTGATTTGGTATTGCGTGAAACACCAATATATCAGCGAGAAAGTGGTGGCAAGTTGGCGAGAAAATGGGATGGACCTTATATCATCAAGGAAATATTTGGAACAGGGGCATATAGATTAATGGATCCTGAAGGCAAAGACGTGGGACAAAGATTGAATAGACCGTGGAATAGATTATATCTCAAGAAATATTACCCATAGAAGATGGAAGGGAAAGAATGAGTTGCGAAATATTAAATGGATGAAATGAAATGAATTCATATGAAATGTTCCTATGACATAATGATTGCGAAATTGCATAAAATAAATAAAGAATGTGCGAATATCTCGCAAACAAAATAACAAGAGATAACCAAAAATGAATGATTGAACAAATTGACAGAAATGAAAGAGTGAGTGAATGGGACGAACCTTTATGGCGTACACCTAGTTCGCGAATGATATTTCGTAAGAGGCAAATGTAAGACCTAAAGTACGTCATATAAGGGGTATCTCTTGACATGGCTCAGGGAAAAGGTTACACGCGCCACGGAACCTGAGTCATGGAAATTTTGGGGTCAATAAAGCCCATCAGGAGAGATACCTTGGATTTCCAACTATATATATAAGGTTATACCCTGGTTGGACGCCCGAGGGTCTCTTCCAAGGAGTCGGTGCATGGCCAAGGCGCCGAGGTACACGGTTGAGCCAAGAGTGCCTAGGGCATTTGAAGTGTCTCGGCCATTCTTGGCAAGTCTTGGCACACGCTGCACTCGGCCCGAAGCAAACTCCACTTAGGGTGCAGTCTCGTAACCATAAACCCTATAGGTATAAGGGATAAGAGGTCTGCGAAAACAATCGGTTGTTGTTAAGACCGGATGGGAGGAGCTGGTCTTGTATGGCCGATGTACGCCTCCTTGAAGGGGCAACCAGGGAGATGATAAGGGCGTCACCCTCCATTAGGGAGCTGATAAGTGTCTTAAGCCGCAAATGTCATGAGGCTCCATTTTCGCAAGAAAATTTAGGCTTGCCATATTTGTGCGATGATCCTGAAGAGGCAATAATACTAACGCGAGGATAAGACGAGGTCAATGGGTCTTTACATGAAAGTGTAAAGACGTCCTGCGATTTCGTCGCAAGACGGCAATGTCATGGGGCTTTACGTTCGCAAGAATATTTAGGCCTGTTATATTGTCGCAAGCAAAATATCCTGCAGAGGCAAAAATACTGAAAAAATGATAAGACAAGGTCAATGGGTCGTTACATGAAAGTGTAAAGACGTCCTGCGATTTTGTCGCAACGAGGGGTGGCAAAATAAGACCTTTAACTAGGAAGACAAAATAAGACCACACAAAAATAATGATAAGGCAAGATCAATGGGTCATTACATGAGAATGTAAAGACGTCATGCGATCTTGTCGCATTGATGAAATTCAACATAAGTGAAGATACTGGAAAACAACATGATCATTATTAAATAACAAGAATAATTTTTATTGCAAAAAAAAAAAAAAAAAAAAAAAAAAAAAAGATAATAAGCAGATAAACATGTCTGCAAGATAATTGAAGTACATAAAGAAGTAGCAGTATAAGAAGACAAATTACAAGAGAAAGTCAATTCTCAAATATCAGTTTTTTCGACAGAAGAAGATATTGGATTTTCTTCAGCAGCTTTATCCTTATCTTCGCCAGTTATTATATTTCCACCAGATCCTCCTTCACCCAGATTATCGTTGACAACTTTACTAGGAGAGATTGTTTCTTCATTCGCGATCTCTTCGCCACTATTGTAATCATAATCGCTATCAGGAGGGTTAGGAACTTCATCATCGCTTATTTCCAGAGGATCGACACATACAGGATCAAGAGATTTAGATAATAAAATATCATTCACAAGAACTTCGGCTTTGAGATGAAACTGATGAAGGGGTGCTTTTTTATGATTCCTACTCTCTATGTCTTTACAGTCAGACATATAATCGAATCTTCTTTCTGCACGATCGCGAGAGCGAGCAAGTGAAGCAGCGAGTACTCCATTTTCTTTGCGAATTTTTGAATAATCAGATTTTAGAGTGGCAATAGTGGAATGAAGATTTTTCTCAGAATCTGCAAAACAAAAGAACATAGAAAATCATTCAGGTTTATGGAATTCTCAAGGAAAATATCATAAAATAATAAATAAATGGATTGAGGTAGTCAAATAATATGACTACCTTCCTTTTGCGAGGTAAGATGTTGGATTAAAGCTGAACAACTATTCTCCAAGTGATCCATAGCATTGTCAAAATTATCTCCAATTAAGCCTTTCAGTCGAGATCGCAAGTTTCTTTCGTTAGAAACAAGCAAGGTATTTTCTTTCGCAAGAGAGGAATTGGTCTTTTCTATCTTGGAACATTGATCTTTGAATTGGTTTGCCTTCATACTTAAGATTATTCTACCCTGGATAAGTTTATCCTTCTCGGCAGTAATTTCTTCGAGTTGGTTTCTCAGTGAGCAAAGAGATCGTTCTTGTTCTTTACATATTTTTTGACAAATATCAGACTGCTGCGAGTAAATCGCCACTTTATTCACAGAGCTTGCTTCTCTTGAGAAAGAGTTGCATTTTCATCTGATAAAGTTTCCAAATCCAAATTATCTTGGGTCAAAGAATAAGAGAGGCGAGATAATTCACTACTTAATGAGCCTTGCTTCTGAACTAAGTCGGCATTTTCTTTAGAAAGATTATGTAGGATCATTATATCGCAACGTACAAAACTCGCGAGGATAATAAACGACAGAGCTGCGAGGGACTCGCAGGGAACTAAGATGAATGACGCATTGGATGACGGCAAGAAGATATGAAATCTGACGAGGGTTAAGAAGTGTCGCGAGTATGAGTACTTATACATTCGTGACACTTCGCGAGACATTCCCAAAAATAAAGGACAGCCTAGCTGTCATTCACTATGTATTTACCCTATATAAAGGGATGAGTAAGTCTGTTGTTGAGGAGGATTCTTTTGAATTGGAAAATAAGTCATTAGGAGAGAGAAACTTGGAGAGTGTTTGTAATTCTTAAGTGTAATTCTATTTTCCTGTGTAGTGACTTCAAGAAAATAATTAATAAACATTTTTAGTTATTCATCTTTCAATGGATTAGATAAGTGAATTATAGTGAGGGGTGTATTGTGGGATTTCCTGCAACTACATATTGGCGCTAGAAGAAGGGGACCGAGGGATTGAAGAAAAGAAGATTGCAATCGAAATCATTCAAATCAAGAAAATGAGAAAGGAAAATGTTAAATTAGATGAGGGAGAGGAGAAAGATATGGAGTACAGTTCGGTCACAAAGGCAATGATTAATGAGTTTCATGAAAATATCAAAGGAAGAATACACAAGCGGGATTTTGAAGGAAAGAAAATTACAGATAGAGAGGCGACATTGCCTTTAGAAGATTGGGAAAAGCAAAAGATAACATTCACAGCAGCAGAAATATCTAAAGAAAATTTGAATCACACATCTCCACTGGTAATCACAATAAACACGTGCAAAGGAGAAGAATTAGCAAAGGAAAAGAAAACATGGACGGTAAACAGGACCTTAATCGATACAGGAAGCTTGGTGAACATCATGTTTTATCATGCTTATAAGAAAATGGGATACAAAGATGAAGAGATGATTTCCACGGCATACAATATCCATGGCTTTGGTAAATCCATAACAAAAGTTAAAGGAGAGGTAAAAATGTGAATTCTGTTAGAAGAAATCGAGACACAGGTAACATTGTGTGTAGTGGACATGGAATCGCTATACAACGTATTGCTAGGAAGACCATGGTACACGCGATAAAAGCAGTAGCATCAACATTTCACTAATGTATCAAATTTCCCACACCAAATGGAATTGGCGAGATTAGAGGGGATGTTGATAAAGGAAGAATATGTTATCAAATTGAGGTGAAATATTATGAAGAGCAAGCAAAAAAGAGAAAGTACCGTGAGAGAAAAATGGCAAAAGCGATTAGAAAAGAAGAAGAATTTCGAATTTACATGATAAGAGCAAAGGAAGGAAAAGGGATACCTAGCGAGATCTCGGAAGAAGAAAATGAACTCGCGAAAGAGTGAAAGGACCGAGCCCTATGGGAGAACCGAAGGCTAGTTATGTCGGACAGAAGACGAAAGAAGTGAACGTCGGAACTAACGAAGAGCCCAAGATGCTAAAAAAATTGGGACCGGTATGGAAGCGGATGAGGAAAAGAGGATTGTTGATTTGCTTTGCGAGACTATAAAGATATCTTCGCGTGGAATATGGATGATATGCACAGTATAGACCCATCGATAGCTTGCCACAAATTAGAAATAGACAAAAGGGTGAAGCCATTCAAGCGAGAGAATTAGAAAGATCGCATGAAAGACATATCATCCCCAAATAGAGGAAGAATTGCGAGAAAATGCTAGATGCGAGGATCATTAGGCCAGCAAAGTATCCCGAATGGATAGCAAATATGGTTATAGTCCCAAAGAAGAAAAAGGGAATAAGAATTTGCATAGATTTTTGATCTAAACAAAGCTTGTCCTAAAGATAGTTTTCCATTGCCGGATATTCCACAACCGGTCGAATCGGCGGCATAGGAATGAAAGAATATCATCCTTGGACGGATATAAAGGTTACAAACCAGATTCCTCTCGCAGAGGAAGAACAAGAGCATCTCGCTTTCTTCGCCCAAGGGGGTTATATTGCTATACAAAAATGCCATTTGGTTTACGAAATGGAGCCACATATCAAAGAATGGTAGAAGAAGTGTTCGCAGAAAGTGGATACATAAAACACTAGAAGTATATGTAGATGACATGCTCGTAAAAAGTAAGAAAGCGGAAGACCATGTACGAGATCTGAAAGAAATCTTTGAACAGATGAGGCGTTTCAACATCAAAGTAAATCCAGAAAAATGTACCTTCGGAGTTGCATCGGGAATGTCTCGCAACAGAGAGGCTAATTCTTAACATATGGAGAGGCTACAGGAATGTGGGAATATAATACAACTAGAAGAGAGGCTACAGGAATGTCACCCTTTTGCTTAACATATGGAGTTGAAGCTGTGCTCCCAACAGAGGTTATGATCCCAACAACCAAGAAAGAGGTTTGGGAGAAAAATCTTAGTGCAGGTAACATTCTAATTAAGTTGGACAATTAGAGGAAAAAAGGGAAAAGGCATTACGACATATGGAAAATTATCGAAGATTGGCTAGAGAATATAACAAGCGTGTCAAAATACGTGAATTTCAACCGGGGAGACTTGGTGCTGGGAGAAACACCAATATATCAGCGAGAGAAAATGGAGGCAAGTGGCGAGAAAATGGGATGGACCTTATATTATCAAAGAAGTAGTTGGTACGGGGGCATATAGATTGATGGACCCTGAAGGCAAAGATATGGGACAAAGATTGGGCAGACCATAGAACAGATTGTATCTAAAGAAATATTACCCATAAAAATGGGTGAGTCGAGATGAATCAAGATGAAATATTTTAATGCAAGGTATTTGCGAAATTCAATAAAATGCGAGAGAAAATCAGTGAGTATCTCGCAAGGCAATAGCAAGAGATAATAAAGGATTGAATGAATAAACATAATTGAAAGAATGAATGAATGGGACGAACCTTTATGGCGTACACCCTAGTTCGCGAATGATATTTCGTAAGAGGCAAATGTAAGACCTAAAGTGCGTCATATAAGGGGGTATCTCTTAACATGGCTCAGGGAAAAGGTTACACCGCTCCCGGAACCTGGGTCATGTAGATTTGGGGCCCATGAAAGCCTATCCTAAGAGGTACCTTGGATTCCCAACTATATATATAAGGTTATACCCGGTTGGGCGACCGAGGGTCTCTTCCAAGGAGTCGACGTATGATCAAGGCGCCGAGGTACACGGTTGAGTCAAGAGTGCGGGGAGCATGGAACTTCCTTACCACTCTTGACAAGTCTTGGCGCATGTTGCACTCGCCCGAAGAAAACTCCACTTAGGGTGCAGCCTTGTAACCATAAACCCTATAGGTATAAGGGATAAGAGGTGCGAAAACAACCGGTTGTTGTTAAGACCGGATGGGAGGAGCTAGCCTTGTATGGCCGATGTACGCCTCCTTGAAGGGGCAACCGGTGAGATGATAAGGCGACACCCTCCATTAGGGAGAGTGTCAAAACAGACGCAAATGTCATGAGGCATGTGTTTTTCGTGAGGAAACTCGGGCTTGTCATATTTGTGCAATGATCTGAAGAGGCAATAATACTAACGCGAGGGTAAGACGAGATCAATGGGTCTTTACACGAAAAGTGTACGGACGTCTGCGATTTCACGCAAGACGACAATGTCATGGGGCTTTATTTTCGTAAGAAAGTTTAGGCACATCATATTGTCGCAAGCAAAATATTCTCGCAGAGGCAAAAATACTTGAAAAATGATAAGGCAAGGTCAATGGGTTTTTACATGCAAGTGTAAGACGTCCTGCGACCTTGTCGCAATAAAGGTGGCAAGAGTAAGACCTTTAATTAGGAAGGTCTTACTTAGAAGACCACCAAAAATGATAAGGCAAGGTCAATGGGCCATTGCATGAAAATGCAAAGGCGTCCTGCGATCTTGTCGCAACGAGAAGAGACAAAGTAAGGCCCTTAATTGGGAACATAAATGATCACACAAAAGTGTAAGCGAACATGCTTGCAAGGTTATATCCAAAATTCTTTAAAAGGAAGAAGGAGAAAATAAGGGAATTACTCAACAAAAGATTTAGTCTTTTCAAGCAAAAAGAAAATTTCGACAGAAGCAACAAAAATAGTTTAATTCTCTCCATCAACATTATCGATTACAGAAGATGGTAGAGATTTTTCAATATCTTTATCAGCTTCACTTTCACCAGCCGGTAGTGGATTACTTTCATCAGATATTTTTTCAGCAGATTCACCCTCGCCAGTTGGTGGATTTTCATCAGAAATTTTATCAGCCAGATCCTTGTTGACAACTTCAATATTAGCGAGATCTTCGCAGCTTTCATAGTCATAATCACTATCAGGGGAGTGGGGAACTTCATCATCACTTACTTCCAAAGGGTCAACATGAATAGTTTCAAGAGATTTAGACAATAAAATTTCATTCACGAGGACTTCGGCTTTGAGGGGAAATTGACGAAGCAGCGCTTTTGACGATTTTTACTATCTATGTCCTACTGATCAGGACATGTACTCAAATCTTCTTTCTCGCACGCTCGCGAGAACGCGCGAGGGAAGCGGCGAGTAACCCATTTTCTTTGCGAACTTTAGCATAATCGATTTGAGGGTAGAAATAACTGGGAATAAGCTTTCTCTCGAATCCGCATCACAAATACATATGAAAAGATCAAAGAAGACTCTTACAGAAGATCTTTGGAATATTCAGGATAAGTAAAGATCCATGGAATAAATAAATGAATTAAGGTAGTCAAATATTATGACTACCTTCCTTTTGAGAAGTAAGATGCTGAATTAAAGCTGCAAAATTATTCCCCAAACAAGTCCATGGCATCATCGAATGTATCTCCAACTAAGCCTTTCAAACGAGATCGCAAGCTTTTTCATTAGAAACAAGTATGGAATTCTCGGTCGCAAGAGAAGAGTTGGATTTTTCTAATTTGGCACATTGATCCTTGAATTGGCTTGCTTTTAAACTCAAAGAGAAATACAGAGGCAAGATTATACCTTTCAATTCTTCATTCTTCTTGCGAAGATTATCACGATCCAGCGAAACGTTTTGAAGCTTTGCAGTTATAGCTTGGAGATTATTCTTCAAAATGATAACCTCTTGCTCCAAAGATGTTTGAGAAATCCTATCAAAGCCAAGGTATTTGTTCAAAATATCGCAAACATCAGATTTAATAGGATCAACAGAAGTCTTCTTGGCATCGTTCACAATATCTGACAGAACTTTGAAGACCATGTCTATTCCTTCCAAATTTTCCTTAGTAAGAGGGATTTGCTCAAGAAAGGAAGAAACAATGATAGAAGAAGGAAGAGATGAGTCATTTTTTGCTAAAGGAATATCATGAGAAGAGGAAGTCTCATGAAGATCAATGGCTGGGGAAACGGTAGAGGCATTGACAATAGGAGAAGAAATAGGCTCATTCGCAGTGGGACTGTTATGAGGGATTTGATCTATGAAAAATTCAGGCATAGAAGAAGTATCATCAACAATATTTTCGCAAGTAGAAACAGTGGGTTTATCTTGCGAAGATTTCGCGGGAGGAGTTGTAAGCTTGAATTTAGGGAAGGAAACAACAGGTGCAACAGGTTTAGAACGGCGAGGTCTCTTGGGGGACCTATCAACATTTTTGTCATCCTGCGAATTACAAGTTAAATAAGAAACAGAGGCAACAATATTGTTATTAAAAGAGTAAATGTTTCTTAAATACCTTGCTATTCGCAGCTTTCTTTTAGTGGCGGTGGATTTGGTTGCGAGCCCATGGAGATATTAGGGTTCACAATGGTGAACTTGGTGTTAGATTTGTTCTTGCTAAAACAAAATGGCAGGGGAATCATTAAAGAAGAACAATATCAAAACAAAACAACTTCAAAATGATCAAATTCAGCAAAATTAACAAACCTTGATGACTCCATAGAAATAGCATCAGAAGAAGAAAGATGAGAACAGTAGCAGAAGAATAATAGCAGGAAAATGATGAAGAAAACGATGAAGAAAAACAGCAGAAAAAAGTTGCAGACGATGAAGAAGATGAATTAAAAGAAAAGAAATATTTTCATAAGGAATTCTCCTTTAAATAGACAAGAAAAGGATAACCGGATAACATTAAATGTGCCGGTAAAAAGGGAAAATTTTAGATACGTGTAAACAGTCATCCCTAAATCCACGGAATCTTGTCGGCAAAAAATTGGTGAAAAACAAACGATTGCGGCATTTCAAAATACTGGTTCTCATGACATTCTCTTCTTCGCAGAGAAGACATGAGAAGAGGAAAGATGTAGGATCAGAATATCGCAACATCAATACCTTGCGAGACTAATGAACGACAAAGATTGCGAAGGTGTCGCAGGAAGTAACATAAATGACGCAATGGATGACGACAAATCGGAACATGAGAAAGGAGTGAAGACTTAGCGAGGTTTAGGAGTGTCGCGAGATCATACACTTGTACACTTGCGATATTTCGCAAGTCATTCCCGAAAATAAAGGACAGCTTAGCTGTCATCCATTATGTAATATCCTATATAAAGAGTTGATCAGGCCGATTGGCAGAGGAGGTTCTTTTTGAATTGTTAGGCAAGTCATTAGGAAAGAGAAAGTTTTAGAGTGATTGTAATTCTATAACTCATTTCTATTTCATATTGTAAACATTCAAGAATTCAATCAATAAGAATCGTAATTGTTCATCTTAAAATGACTTAATTGTGTATATTCTAGTGAGGGGTGTAGTGTAGGATTTCCTGCAACTACAATTTATAAATATGAATATTTTTTCTTACTTGATTGATATTCAATTTTTTATTGATTGAGCAAATAAATCATGTGGCTATTTTTTTTTTTTGTGGTTTTAGATCCTGTTAATTATAATATATGGGCTCACCTATAATAGCTTGATATGTTTCTATGATTATTGGATTTATAACATATATGAAAGGTTTGATGTGTTGTTTCATCCGATTGAAAATGATATGATTTTGTATGATTTTTGCTTGATGTGGTATAACATGATGATGTGATTAGTTCATGAATAAAAGGTTTGTTTTGTTTGATTCATGTGTAAAGTAAAACGTTTGTTTAATATGCGAAGTATGTGGCTATGGTTATCTGAAGATGAAACGTCTATGAAAAATAAAAGTTTATATGTATGGGCTCACTATGATGTTTATGAAAGTTTATTGGGCTTGGTTTAATATTTCTTAACTTTAACATAAACATGAAATGTATGTTGGGTTTTGTTTTGGACAAGCCCATAAGGTTTTAAAATCTTCTTGGTTTGACATTAAGAAAACAGTTGACCATAATGTCTGACTTTGACTGTTTGACTGTCGAACTTTGATTGACTGTTTGACTTCCGATGTTGACTTTCGCAAGTTGACTTTGACTTTTGACTTTTAATTTTGGTTTTTAATATGAACATGTATAGAACTTTATTGTATGGTAATAACTATAACATGTTTTAGATCACCAAAGTGTATGAATTGTATGCTCTTTAGCTATCGCCACAGTGATACTAAAGTATTATGTTATATTAGCATGTCATTGTAAGTCTACATCGTTTTGTGCAATCACATAAGAATAACTATCACCCACAGGAGATGTTTGTTCAAGTGTTTGTATATAAACATAAAGGAATTAACTATTGATCATACATATTAGAATGAAAAGCTACCCACGGAGTAACTCTAATTCACATGTTTGAATAAATATTATGATTATGTATGTAACCATGAAAAGCATAATGTCCACAGATGTTTGTCTTTGCTTGCTTATATATGTGTGAATGTTTTTATGACTTTATGACATGATTGTTGTTTTATTAAGATTCTACCCACAGTGGAGTTTATTAATTTGTATGTGTGTGAGTTTGACTTTGTGTATCTTTGTCATGTTTTACAGTTTCTAGTTCTAAGTCTTTGCATTCGTATACTTCTTCTATCCCATTCTTCAATGGCACCAACTTCTCATAATGGAAAGAGAATGTTGAGTTCACTTTGGGTGTGCAGGATATTGACCTTTGGTAGGCTTGGAAAAGGTGCCTACAAACGTAAACTGCAAGTGCACAGTGTCGACAAGCAACACAGGGCAAGTACAGGTCGATCCACAGAGATTTGGAGAGTGTAATGGTGATGCTTATGGTCTTACTAAACTGATTCTTAATGCGAAGTAATACAAAAGTGGATGTTTTGATGTCGAAACGACAAAGTGTTGTTGTGATTGTAATTCTAAGGTAGAAAGGATGCAAGAGAGGTTGTAAACAACAGTTGGAGAGCACTAGGATGATAGAATTCACCTTCTAACCCTATGTTAAGGCAATTAACTCACATTATGTTCTTGATCCCTTCTAGGGAAAGATACAATGGATGATTTATTAGCTACTCTCACTAACTCACCCCTAGTATTAGATGTCTTCTTACAGTACAACTAATCACAGGTTAATTTGTTCAACTAGCTAACTAATCCTTCCTAAAACAGTGAAGCACAACAAGAACAATAATAGAGAATTGATTAACTTAACATCAAATTAGGGTTTCATCTACACCCTAGCAAAGTAAATTAGAACATGATGAAAATTGTTAATACACAATAAAATTTAATTAACAAAATAAAACCCTAAAATTCCAGGGGGTTCTCAGATGAGGAAAAATTCAAATTTATACCTCTCCATCTTCTCTAACACTCCCATTTGACAATAAATGCATACCCAATCGTGTTCCCTCTTCCAATTCGGCTCTGCAACTGCATTAATTCCTTATTGGTGAAACCCTAGCTCCATCTATCTCAAACCTAGCTTCTAGGGTTATGGGAGAAGCTATGAAGGAGATAACTTGAGCTAGAGAGGCGGAGAAGGCGGCTGTGGTGCTGGTGTTGTCGGGAGAAGGAAATGGTGGTGGTGGTGTTGGCTCTGCATCTGGTCGGGGGAAGGAGATGGGGGCTCTGGTTTTTTCGGGAGAAGAAAGAAGAAAGAAGATGAGGGGAGTGTTTGGTCGATTATGTGAAGGGGTGAGGTGGCTATGGTGTTAAGCGGATGCAGCGACACCGATGCGCGGGTTGAAGCGACCGTTGGATGCAGCTGATGGATCGAATCTCACGGCTCAGGATGGATCGGGCTTGGATTCGGGTTATGGGTCGGATCTTGGATAGCTCAAGCCCATATCTTTGTAACCGGGTTGCTACTTGTTGGGTTGCAACTAATGCGCACGCGGGCTGTAGCTTTCTGCTCCATAGTCGCTCGTCTCCAATTTTCTGCTCTTTTGGCTCCTCAATTTCTCCAAGCTTTATTTACTCCTAAAAACACAAAATTAATTAGTACAAGTATTTATTCTTGAGAACAGAGAAATACAGAATTTGGGATAATATATGATTTTAAAGCACAAAAGATGAGTTAAATGCCAATAAAAAAATGTAGAAATATGCAATATTTGGCACTCATCAAATACCCCCAAACCTGAATTTTACTTGTCCTCAAGTGAAACAGAAATTAAGAAATCCTAACTATACCACTGTCGCTGGTCTCTCGAATGCATTTCGCGTATGAATTAAGCCTTTAAACCCCTAGGTGTCCCTAGTGGACGAGTTGTAGTCTCGTGAGGGTTTACCGAGGTGTACCCACAAAACCTTCTCCAACTTCGAGTGTAAAAGAGTCTCAAGCATCCAAGGAGCTATGAGGACATAGAGTTTCGCATGCTAGTAACATGAATTTAGAACTACCAAAGAACGCATTCTCATCCTTAAGAGTTGAGCGAGAAATAACCATACCATATGAAAGAATTCGGGTTCGAGAGTGATCACAAGCCTCGACTTCGCCTCACCAATAGGGTTTTATGAAAATTGCACTCAAAAAGACCGTTTTTTTAGTCTCTCATGTGTGCAGGTAGGAATAAAGACAGAAATCCTGCACACGCTGAAGGTAAGAAGGATAACCTTCCGAAATAATTTCTGGAGACTCCACATAATTGTGGACAAAAAGAATATTTTCTGATGATCTCTAAGAAAGGAAATCAACCATTAGCAAGTATGGGAGTACTCACTTACCTTCACATCCGATCGGCAATCAACATCACTCTCAAAGCATCCATAGAAATGTCTTCAATCTTCGGTCTTCAAACTGTCGATGATGAACTTCCCCCGAACTTCACAAAAACTTGACAATTAGTAACTTTTCTCTTCAATTTCCTTGTTACTTGGAATTTTCTTTTTGAAATCTTCTTCTTTACCATGGTGGTACCAAAACTAAGAAAATAAACTACAATTTTTTTTTCAATGTGCAGGTTGAACATAAAAAACAGAAAATGTGCACAGGCTACAAGGCAGATGGATTATGCTCACTCAAGGTGAAGCATGTGTTGTGTGGTTGTGGTTGTGGCAGGTGAATATGATTCACAGAGTATCAACAGGTCATTAACAAATAAAATATAACATTTCAAAGACGCTAACAACAATTCGGGTACCCAACAATTCACTCAAGTGCCACAAGATCACACACAAATTCCGAGATATTGCGGGGGTTTGGTGTTCACAAAGAAGAAACTAGTCTCCCGATGAGCATGGCAAATCACCAAAGTATCAAAGGTTCATAGATTCAAGCAGGTCAAAGATGCTATTCAAGTTTCACAAATCATGCGCAAAGATACCCGGGCAGCTAGTTTAACAAACTTAGTTAACAAAGAAACTTGGCAAACCAAGTTACATCTCAAATCTTATCGAATCGAGACCTTTTTTACGATTAAGCGAGAGTTATAAGCACGAGAATAGAGTTTGGCAGGTGACAAGGTTTAGCATTCAACACAGGTTGTCACACAGGTTAGAGCATGCACAAAGGTGACAGGGCAGCTAGTTCAACAAACTCATGCAATAAAAGTAACTCAGCTAACAAAGATTTCACTCAAGTGCCACAGAGATACCCAGGCAACTAGTTCAACAGACAGTTAGAGTAATGCTTGTGAAAGCTACAATCGATTCAGGGATGATTGCTCAGTAGTGTAGCTAGTTTATCAGGCAGTCATGGCTCACAGATTCAAAGGTCAGCATGCTACTCATTCGGTTGTCGCTAGTTCGAGAGATAGAGAGATGGATACACATGGAGATGACAATCTTAGCAGGAAAAATCGTGTCTCAAAGGTCACAGGATGATGTTAATATAGATATCCTAGTTCAGTGAGCAGACATGGTATGTCAACATCAAGAAGTTCAAATATTTAATGCTACACAGTGAGGCTTATAGTTTTAAAAAGGTACTCATTTCACTCAGACATCACAGAATCATGTTTGTGCATATCGGGGTGAACCAACATCGATGAGAATCATTCCACATTCACGACAACTATTCAAGGCGTAAATTGATTTTGAGAGTACGATACCGCCAAAGTATAAAACCGGGTTTAGGCACTCCACAAATTGTGTTCTCGCTCCTTTATCCTTCCTTGTCTTGGCTTTCACAACACTTTGCGGGTACCGTGAGCTCAAAGGAGAGTTTTAGTTCTCGAAATATGCAGGCTAAGCAAAGAATTTGAGTGATAGTTAACAGCTAGAATTGCGTAACAAAAGATGGGAATTGCACTGATGTTCAGCTGAAAAATTATGCTTATTTGGACTGCCTGGGATTACAGCAGTTTAACAGGGTAAAGAGAAGATGAAGTGCAAAATGCAGGGATGCTTGATGGATATTGTACAGGGGAAGGTAACGTTTAAGGCGGAGGTTAACTTTCGGTACCAAAATCCGCACCACAAGTACTTACCGTAAAGCTTAACCTACAGATGCAAAAAAATAAAATGCAGAATGCAAACAGATTACAGATGCCAAAAGATTAAAATGATGTAATTACAGACAGGCTGCAGAAAGAGAAGAAGTTTGAATCTAAGGTCACTACCCCAGCTGAGTTTTTACAAGGCTAGGCTACAGTTTCAGACTCTTGGATTAATTGACACAATTTGAAAAGAGATTTTTACACGGGGCCAACAGGTTGGCAATAACTTATACAAGAAATGGCGGCTTCAAAGATATAACACAACCTTTTTGGTAATGCAAGATGTATGATGATGAAGCAAGAGGCGAAAACTACAAAGCAGACCGATGACAAAACTACTGAAGGAAGCTAAAGATGCAGTGGAGATCCTAGATGCAAGTTATAACAGATGGAGTACACAATAGAAATGGCATGTTACAGGGGTAATGATGCGAGAGATGCCTAGCTTATCAAAAAGAACGAAATAATGCGAGATAAAACGAATGGAAGTAGTCTAAAAAGATGAAGCAAAGATGGATGAAGTTTACAAACTAAAATTACAGAATACGGCTAGTTGCAGGTGCATACAATGATGTAGTTTATGCGGATGGGATGATTAAAATTTACAACTTACGATTCTTCTACTGAGAGCTAAGATGACTACTGACTACTTATGCAGATGCCGGACCTACTGAGATGCATATAGAGGAAGTTTTCTAAATATGTGCAACCCTATTACTGTAAACTTAACAAGCAAACAAACTAAGCTACAAATGCAGAGTATTATGAGATGTAAACTAATAAGAAAAACTAAGAGATGTAGATACAACTAAAATTTACAAGGCTAAAATGATTACTAAATTATAACTACAAATGCTTTTAGCTAAGTTATACTACAATGATTGATAATATAAAGAGTGCAAGCTAATACATACAAGAATAAGCTAAAAATCAGCAAAGTGAAGCAAATGATCAATTACGCTGCCAACAAATCCCCGGCAGCGGCGCCAAAAACTTGGTAGGCTTGGAAAAGGTGCCTACAAATGTAAACTGCAAGTGCACAGTGTCGACAAGAAACACAGGGCAAGCACAGGTCGATCCACAGAGATTTGGAGGGTGTAATGGTGATGCTTATGGTCTTACTAAACCGATTCAAAGCACAAAAACTTGTTAACAAGGAGGTTTTGAGTGTGTCGAAACGACAAAGTGTTGTTGTGATTGTAATTCTAAGGTAGAAAGGATGCAAGAGAGGTCGTAAACAACAGTTGGAGAGCACTAGGATGATAGAATTCACCTTTTAACCCTATGCTAAGGCAATTAACTCACATTATGTTCTTGATCCCTTCCAGGGAAGGATACAATGGATGATTTATTAGCTACTCTCACTAACTCACCCCTAGTATTAGATGTCTTCTTACAGTACAACTAATCACAGGTTAATTTGTTTAACTAGCTAACTAATCCTTCCTAAAACAGTGAAGCACAACAAAAACAATAATAGAGAATTGATTAACTTAACATCAAATTAGGGGTTTCATCTACACCCTAGCAAAGTAAATTAGAACATGATGAAAATTGTTAATACACAATAGAATTTAATTAACAAAATAAAACCCTAAAATTCCAGGGGGTTCTCAGATGAGGAACAATTCAAATTTATACCTCTCCATCTTCTCTAACACTCTCATTTGACAATAAATGCATACCCAATCGTGTTCCCTCTTCCAATTCGGCTCTGCAACTCCATTAATTTCTTATTGGTGAAACCCTAGCTCCATCTATCTCAAACCTAGCTTCTAGGGTTATGGGAGAAGCTATGAAGGAGATAGCTTGAGCTAGAGAGGCGGAGAAGGCGGGTGTGTGGTCTTTGGTGTTGTCGGGAGAAGGAAATGGTGGTGGTGGTGTTGGCTCTGCATCTGGTCGGGGGAAGGAGATGGGGGCTCTGGTTTTGTCGGGAGAAGAAAGAAGAAAGAAGATGAGGGGAGTGTTTGGTCGATTAGGTGAAGGGGTGAGGTGGCTATGGTGTTAGGCGGATGCAGCGACACCGATGCGCGGGTTGAAGCGACCGTTGGATGCAGCTGATGGATCGAATCTCACGGCTCAGGATGGATCGAGCTTGGATTCGGGTTATGGGCCGGATCTTGGATAGCTCAAGCCCATATCTTTGTAACCGGGTTGCTACTTGTCGGGTTGCAACTAATGCGCACGCGGGCTGTAGCTTTCTGCTCCATAGTCGCTCGTCTCCAATTTTCTGCTCTTTTGGCTCCTCAATTTCTCCAAGATTTATTTACTCCTAAAAACACAAAATTAATTAGTACAAGTATTTATTCTTGAGAACAGAGAAAATACAGAATTTGGGATAATATATGATTTTAAAGCACAAAAGATGAGTTAAATGCCACTAAAAAATTGTAGAAATATGCAATATTTGGCACTCATCAACCTTGCTATCCAAATTGAAAAGCCAATTATAGATAATAAGAGTTCCACTGAAGATAAGGATCTCTTGAAAAAGTGGGAGAGAAGTGATAGGCTGAGCATATAGCTGATGCAAATGCACATTGATGCAAACATTAAAGGATCGCTTCCCGAACCTAAAAATGCTATGGACTTTATGAAAATCGTAAAGGAACGCTTTAAGACAGCGTATAAGTCTCTAGCTGGGAAGTTGATGGTTGATCTGACCATCATGAAGTATACCGGTGTAAGGTCAATGCACCAAAGACGTGATACAAATGCGTAGCATTGCTTTAACTTGTGGATGAGAACTTTCTTGTTCTATTCATTCTCAACTCGCTCCCACCCAAATATGCTCCTTTTCAAGTGCATTACAACACTATTAAGGAAAAGTGGACTGCAAATGAATTGGGAAACATGTTGGTTCAAGAGGAAGCTAGGCTAAACCAGCAAGGTCTTAATCAAGCGCATTTTGTCAACCGAGGAGTGAACAATAAGCGTAAGCTTGCAAAGGGTAATGAGGGAGCACCACATAATAATTTCCGGTCAACTTTGAAAAGAAGAAGGCAAAGCAAGATGACAATAAGTGTCGTTTACGTAAGAAACTTGGTCATTTTCGAAATATTGCACTAAGCGTCAAAAATGGTTCGAAAAGAAAGGTAATCCTTTGGGATTCGTAAGCTATTTTGAATCAAATTTGATTTGTTAAAGAATCTTATTTATCATGGTGGTTTGATTCTAGTGCTAATGTTCATGTTTCTAATTCGATGCAGGGATACCTTTCAACCCAACTCACAAACCAGAATGAAAACTTCCTTTTTATGGGCAATGGCAATAAAGCCCCAATTAATGTTGTAGGCACCTATCGTCTGATTCTAGATCATGGATACTTTCTTGATTTAGAAAACACTCTTTATGTTCCAACTATTTCCCGCAATTTAATTTCAGTTTCTCAACTAGATAGACAAGGTTTTCAATTTCAAATTGCCAATGGATGTTTTAGTTTGTTTAAAGATTATAAAGTTATTGGTTCTGGTTATCTTTCTGATGGTCTTTACAAGTTACATTTATCATCATCAATACCTGGAACCTATTTGACCATGCATCATAATGATAGAACTGAACATGCCGAGGTTAATTCCTCATTCTTGTGGCCTAAAAAGCTTGGACACATATCTCGTGAAAAGCTTCAAAGATTGGTAAAAGATGGGATTCTACTGATTATAAGAGTTGTGTGGATTGTATTAAAGGAAAGATGAAAAAACACACAAAGAAAGGTGCCACAAGAAGTTTCGAACTCCTTGAAATAATACATACATATATTTGTGGACCCTTCGACATTCCAACTTTTGGAGGAAAAAAATATTTTATCACCTTTATTGATGATTTTTCACGTTATTGTTATCTTTACTTATTGCATGATAAATCTCAAGCTGTGAATGTTGTAGAGCAATTCATTACCGAAGTTGAGAGGCAATTAGAAAAGAACGTGAAAATTATTAGGTCTGATAGGGGTGGAGAGTATTATGGAAGGCATGACGAAACAGGACAACATCCCGGACCTTTCGCTTTACTTCTTCAAAAGCTTGGAATTGTTGCTCAATACACAACGCCATGTTCACCTTGGCAGAATGGTGTGGCGGAAAGGAGAAATCGTACTATAATGGAAATGGTTAGAAGCATGATTATTCATGCGAGTTTACCCTTAAGTTTGTGGATGTATGCTCTTCGTTATCTTTGTTGATAGGTGTAGAATACACCGTATTTACTATCTAGAGTTTATGCTTTCTTTGCTATTTTTCTTGTAAATTGTGTATTTTATGTTTACTTTTGAGTTATTAGGTGCAATGGAGTCATTCGGAGCAAACGAAGGAGAAATCGTTCATTTGGAACGTAAAGGGCTAAACGATCAATTCACGGGCGAGCTATACTTGGAGCGAGGCCGGGTTGAGCGAGGAGGAGGTGGAGAATGTATTGTCGGTTCCCCAGCCCCGACGGTGAGTTAAACAAAGATTTGAGCTGTCGGTTATTCAACCAGGACAAGCTTATATTTACGGATTGCCCTTATCGGCAGAATCGGGTGCCAATATCAATTCTCATCGTTACTAAGACCTAAAATTGAGAGAAATGCCTTCTCAATCATTTTTGTGCGGTGTGTTTCAAGGTTGTCGAAATTCGGAGAGAAAAATAGTTAAGGCGGCCATGGAGATCGATGTGTTGTTAATGGAGAAATCGAGAGAAGAAATTGGAGTTGTTCGACGGTCGTGTTGAAGTTGATTCACGATGGCGAGTGGCGTTGTTGAAAGTGAGTCGGGGTTTGAGGAGAAATTGAATCGAGATAGAGGTGGTTTTTTCTTTGTGATTCGATTCGAGTGAGAAAATGGGTTTCGATAGATGAATAAGGTGAAGAACGATGTTGTGATATGGAGCAGGTGGGTTTGGTGGCTGTGAAAATAAATCTGATAATGTTGTTTAATCGATGGATGTGTTCTAGGTCTAAAATTGAAGCTGATACAGAGATGAATGAGTGCTGAATTACAGCTGGTGAAGTTCATTTGCTGAATCTGTAGCTTGTGTTATGTTGAAGAACAAGAGTAATTAGGATTTGAAATGTTGAAATTGAGACATGGATTGAAGCTGGGTTCGATGTGAATCTGTTCACTGTTATGGGTTTGTGGTCGAGGTCAAGAATTCAGGGTTAACTGATTCAAGGAAGTAGAAGACGGTGGCAGCTTTGAGTGGGATGATTTGGTCAAGAATTATGGCTTGGAATTGCGGCCTTGAGTTTATATCTTTGGCTAAACGGGTGCAAGATTGTTTGGATGGTGTTGCATCTACGGAAAGGCCGGGTTAATGTTGAACTTGTGTCATGGAAGGTTTGAGTTTGAGGCATGAGTTGAGTGCTAGCTCATTGCAGGTGTGAGAATGGTGTGCGGCTCAGGGTGGTCATATCACAAGAAATTGCGAGATGGTTACGAGGTTGTGAGTTCGGCCCCGTCCCGGGTTGGTGGTAATGTGACGGGGAGATGACTCGAAACTATATCTTGGTGGTGGTGAGACAATGAAGTGGAATGGCCGGGCATAATGTGGAGTTGTGGCCCGAGCTAGGATGGTGATGGTACGAGGTGGTTCGCTGGGTCGATTTGTAGGGAAGCCGCAAGATGGGTTGACATTGATTTAATGGGTCTGGTGGAGAGAATGGTTATGAACCGGGTGTTGGTTTGTGACTGAGATGGAGGGAATGAACCTGATTGTTCATGTTTATAGTGGCTGCGAGTGAGAGTATGCCGTGAAATGAGCTGCAGGAGCTGTTGGTGCTGAGATTTTGCAGCTGAGTTGAGTGCGCGGCTGGGGGGTTGCGAGGTTGCAGGTATGAGCTTGAAATGAATGGAAGACTGCATTGCAGGTGGTGTTTATTCTTTGGTATTGGCACCGCAAGGACCGAGAGCCGGTGGTTACGTGATGATCTTTGAGACAAGTGGCTGAGTCCGATACTTAGAATCGGGTGGTGCGGTTTTGAGTTGGTGGTCGATTTAGGGTTGTATGCTCTTCTTTGTTGTATGAGTGTTAGCCATGAAGTGACAATCGATGCAAGTGAAGCTGGTGAAAGTCAATTGCAGGGGTCAACCGCAACTGAATTTGTAGAGGGAAGCTGTAGCAGGGATTAAGTGATGCTGCAGCTGTTGTTGTTGTTGCAATACAAGACCCAGATGCCAGCAAGCATTTTGGCTGTGTGAGAAGGGATTGAAGAGCATGAGCTGTTGGTGGTGCTAGGATGGAATCAATGTTGGCTACAGCTGGAACCTGAGAGGAGGCAGATTTGATGGCAGTCTAAGGCGTGTGCTGCTAAGTTAATGTTGCAATTGAGCTGTGGTGTGCTGGCCAGATATGGTGATGAAGCAGCTGGGATTTGAGTTGCAGGCAAACTGAGATGGTGAACTAATTGATGCTGTGTCGCTGTGACTCGATGTGGTTGCAAGATGGCTGAGCTAGTAACAGAAATGGTTGAGCTGAAGGTTACAGGGCAGGATGTTACAAAATGATGGTGCATTACAGGTTATGCACTGAGGGTTACAGGGAAGGCAGCCATCATGGCTGAAGCACAATGATTGTCTTCTGCGAACTCGGCGTCTGCAACCGGCCAAAGCCAAGGTCACTCAGCTCAGCTGAGTCTGACTTGGGTCTAACTCATGATCTGACTTTCCCTGACTCGGTTTGACTCGGCCTGACCGAGTTGACCCGCCGATCCTACCGAGTTGACTCACTGATCCGGTGACTGGGTGGACTTTGCCGGTCACCTGAGATGTTTTCCGGCGACTTTTCCGGCTGTTTTCCGGCCACAATACCAGTTTTCCGGCGACGACTTTTGGGACATCTTTTCTACATGGGTTTTCCTTCTTATGGGCTTGGTGGATTTTCATCTAATGGACTTTGATGACTAGACCTAATTTTAGAAGTTGGAGAAAAGATATAAAGGGAAGGTCTTCTACAACTTAACATATATCTTATTCTTGGAATTTTGGAGAGCCGTTTTGTTTACGCTTCTAGGGTTTGCTTTTGTTCTTCTTCTTCATTATTTTATTATTGAATATTGATTATGATGAACTCCATAGCTATGAGTAGCTAAACATCTTATTGGTTATGGGATAAAAGTTGATTTCTCAACATGCTTTTGATTCAATGAATTAGTTTTGTCTCGTAATTTATTGTTTGTGATTCACAATTAATAGTGTTATAAGATTTGAAAACTTGTTAGGTTGAGTCCGGAATCAATCCGATTTGTGTTCATCTCTAGAGCTATATTAGGGTTTTCAATACGAAAAGTTGTTTATCCCCGATTCTAAGTAGCATAATTGTGGTTAGTGCTTGTAGTGATATATCCTACTAGTCACAAGTGAATCATAACTTTTGTTCAAACGTTTAGTGCTTTTACACATTCGTTTGCATTGATGAGTCTTATTCCATAAAACTTAATGCTTTTAGGGAGTTAAACTTAATTGTGCTTTTACACTTTAGGTTGCTTTCTACGAAGAATTCACATATGCATCTTTTAATGTGGTTGTGATGAAAACAAAGGAATTAACGGGTTATACTTGCGATCAAGGTATCCTAGGACTTTTAATAAATACGAGATTAAAATACCAATTCTAATCATTGATGAAAATACATGTTTGTGAATGATACTATCCCGTGACCAATATCTTCTCTTTATTGATTTCTCCAATTATTTACTTTGCTTTCAATTACTTTTATTTGCTTAAATACAATAAACATTCCCCGTGGTTACTTAGAAACTAAAATTTTATAACAACGAAAGCCTCTCTGTGGATACGAACTCTTTCTTATCGCATACTATATTTATATCTAGTGGATTGAGAAAGTGAAATTATATTTGACGGATTGACAACCGACCAAATTTTGGCGCCGTTGCCGGGGAGGCATACGGCTTGTTATTGAGTTTTTAGTTTCTTTTTACAATTTCTGCTTTTATCTTTGCTTTTTGTTTGTCGTCTTGTTTCTCACTTGTTTGCTAGAATTGTTTTCAGGTATCAATCCCTGGCTACTAAAGATTGGAATTATCCAAGGTGCGGGATAGCTACTCGAAGAGGCACAATACTCCAACCAAGTCAAGGCGCAACGGACGAGCAAGAGTTAGAAGTGGACGAAGAGTTACAATTAGAAGGTGAACAAGAGGTTCCAATCGTAGACGAACCACAAGTTGAATTAACAATGGGTGATGCAAATCGTACACTCAAGGATTTGGCTTCTCATAAGCTTGATACACAGCAGGGGTGTATTCAAACGAACTCTACTTTTGAGATCAAGCCGGGGTTGCTTCGAGAATTACCAAAGTTCCATGGCATGGTGAATGAAGACCCAAACAAACATCTTTTGGACTTCCACACCACTGTCATGTCTATGCTTCCAGCGGATGTAGAGGCGGATGGTGCAATGTTGAAAGTTTTCCGTTTCTCTTTGATGGATAGTGCTAAGGATTGGTTATACTATTTACCTTAGGAAGTGTCACAACATGGAATGGGTGAAGAAACTCTTTTTGGAGAGATATTTTCCCGCATCCAAGGCTACTCAAATTCGCAAGGAGATTTGTGGGATGAAGCAAAATGTGGGAGAATCCTTATATGAATGTTGGGAACGATACAAGAGATTGGTTGGAAGTTGTCCTCACCACCAATTCAGTGACGCGATGATTATCCAATACTTCTATGAAGGACTCCAATCAAGTGATAGGAATCTTATTGACGCTGCGGGTGGTGGTGCATTAGTGAACAAGACGGTGGCACAAGCTAGAGAGTTGATTGAAAACATGGCAGCGAACTCACAACAATTCTTGAGTCGTGGTTCGGATGTGATTCTAAGAAGGGTGAATGAAGTGAGCGAGGTGGAGGAACTTCGTCAACAAATGGGTAACATGACAGCAATGTTGCAACAAGTTGCATCCGCGGTTATACCAAGTTCTCCTCAATCTTATGAAGACGAGCAAGCTAATGCGATCTTTCCAAATCAACCAAGACGGTATGATCCCTACTCCAACACTTACAATCCGGGATGGAGAGATCACCCCAATTTTAGCTATGCTAACAAGCAAGGTGCCATTCAACAACCTACTTTCAACCGTCCGAGTGGATTTCAACCACAACAACAACAATTTCAAAGAACCGCAAGCACAACAATCAATGCAAAATCAAGGTGCGATATTGATTCAAAGCTTCAAACAATGATGCAAGGCATTTCCACCATGTTCAAAGAAAGTCAACAAGAAACTAAGAGTGCTATTAAGGAGTTGCAAACACAAATGGGCTCCATGGCTATTGAGTTGAACCAATTGAAGGCGCAAAATAGTGGGAAACTCCCTTCTCAACCTATTAACCCAAAAGAGGGTGTCAATGCTATTACGTTGAGAAGTGGTACACAACTTGTGCAACCCGAAGTTGCTGATTCGGGCAAGGTGGACACACCAAAGGAACCTGTTTTGGAGGAGAAAAATGAGGATTCTCCCCAAACTTCTGAGGTACCTATTCCTAACTCTAAAACTCCGGTTTCTACTTATGTTCCTCCTCTACCTTTTCCTCGCAGATTTGCAAGTTCTAAGAAGGCGGAACTAGAAAAGGTGATTTTAGACGTTCTAAAGAAGATCCATGTGAACATACCACTCATTGATGCTATCAAGCAAGTTCCAAAGTATGCAAAGGTGTTGAAGGACTTGTGTACCAACAAACAAAGGCTCAAAGGTAATGAAGTGCTTAGTGTGGGGAGAATTCCTCGACAATCTTACAACACAAACTCCCACTTAAGTGCAAGGATCCGGGTAGTTTTGACATTCCCGTCACAATTGGTAACACAACATTTAACAAAGCTATGTTGGACTTAGGTGCTTCCGTTAATGTTATGCATGCGTCAATGTATAATTCACTTGATCTTGGTCCTCTTAAAAAGGCTGAAATTGTATTGCAATTAGCCGGTCGCTCTAATGTCTACCCAATGGGTATTGTTGAGGATGTTCTTGTGCAGGTTAATCAACTTGTATTTCCAGCGGACTTTTGTGTGTTAGAGATGGATGAAGGTTCACCGGACTCGTCTCTTCCATTGCTTCTTGGGCGTCCCTTCATGAAAACGGCGAAAACCATAATTGATGTGGATAAGGGAAAGCTAACTATGGAGTTTCATGGAGAAATAATACGTTTCAACATTTTCGAGACGATGAGATATCCTAGCGATGTCCATTCTTGTTTCTCCATTGATATGATGGATACATTGGCACAACAAATGTTTGAATTAAACGGTGATGATGCTTTGGAAACCGTGTTAACTACATCCATAGATAATGGTGTAGAGTGTGGTAATGAAGTCAAGG
Source organism: Papaver armeniacum (assembly GCA_023531295.1). NCBI lineage: Eukaryota > Viridiplantae > Streptophyta > Magnoliopsida > Ranunculales > Papaveraceae > Papaver > Papaver armeniacum. The sequence continues at coordinate 279,865 of JAJJWW010000906.1, forward strand.
AAGATCTTGGTGATCTTAATTCATTACAAGAATGCCCGAAAACTCATAATATCTCTTTTATTTCTTTACCATGCAGTGATGAAAAGCTTGTTCCTTCAATTGTTAAATCTCCAATTTTAGAATTGAAACCTCTTCCCGACCACCTTAAGTACTTGTACTTGGGTGATAATGAAGAGTTACCGGTGATTGATTCTAACAAGCTTAGTGATTTACAGGAGCAAAAACTTCTAAGGGTGCTAAGGAAGTACAAGACGGCCATAGGATGGACAATTGCCGATATCAAGGGTATTAGCCCCGCCGTTTGTATGCACAAAATTCGTTTGGAGGATGATGCAAAGCCTAAAAGGGACGCGCAACGTCGTTTGAATCCTCCCATGATGGAAGTTGTGAAAAAGGAGATACTCAAGCTTTTGGAAGTGGGTGTTATCTACCCCATATCCGATAGCAAGTGGGTAAGCCCGTACAAGTAGTACCAAAGAAATCAGGTGTGACAGGTGGTGGAGAATGATAAGAATGAACTCGTCAACTCGTGTGCAAACCGGTTGGAGGGTTTGTATTGATTACAGGAAATTGAATGCCACCACTAGAAAAGACCACTTTCCCTTACCTTTTATTGATCAAATGCTTGAACGTTTAATGGACACTCTTACTATTGCTTTCTTGATGGCTATTCGGTTATAATCGGATTGTGATAGCAATAGGAGGACCAAGAGAAAACCACTTTCACTTGTCCTTTCGGTACTTTTGCTTATAGAAGGATGCCTTTTGGCTTATGCAATGCTCCAGCTACCTTTCAAAGGTGTATGGTAAGTATCTTTTCGGAATATGTTGAAAACATAATCGAAGTGTTCATGGATGACTTTAGTGTCTTTGGTGATTCTTTTGACCTTTGCTTGAACAATTTGTCTCTAATCCTTGAACGATGTGTTGAAACAAATCTTGTGCTAAATTGGGAGAAGTGTCATTTCATGGTAACTCATGGCATAGTGTTAGGCCATATAATATCTTCTAAAGGCTTGGAAGTTGATAAATCTAAGATAGACCTTATTCGTGCTCTAACCCCTCCCACTATGGTGAGGGAGATACGTTCTTTTCTTGGTCATGCAGGTTTTTATCGTAGGTTCATCAAGGATTTTTCCAAGATAGCATCACCACTTTGTAACTTATTGCAAAAAGATGTGGTTTTTAACTTTGATGAGAAATGTATGGCGGCATTCAATCGTTTGAAAGAACTTTTGATTTCAGCCCCTATCATTAAACCACCGGATTGGAGTAAGCCGTTTGAACTCATGTGTGATGCTAGTGATTATGCGGTTGGTGCGGTGCTTGGGCAACGTGTGGGAAGCTTCCTCATGCTATCTATTATGCTTCTAGAACGTTAAATGAGGCTCAACAAAACTACACAACCACCGAAAAGGAGTTATTAGCCATTGTTTTTGCTTTAGAAAAGTTTCGCTCTTATCTAATCGGTACAAAAGTTGTTGTCTTTTTTCTCGATCATGCAAGCACTTAGATACTTTCTTATAAAGAAAGAGGCGAAACCGAGGCTCATACAGTGGATTTTACTCTTGCAAGAGTTTGATATTGAAATCAAAGACAAGAAAGGAATTGAGAACACCGTTGCGGATCATTTGAGCCGACTTCTTGTGGACAAGGAGACTATCCCGTTGCGTGAGAGTTTCCGGACGAGCAACTATTCTCAATTGCCTTTGGAGAACCATGGTATGCCGATATTGTCAATTACTTAGTTTCTAAACAAATCCCAAAGAACTTGTCTCGTCTTTGAGAGGGACAAACTTAAGAGGTTAGGGAACCAATACATATGGGATGATCCATACTTGTGGAAACATGGTAGTGACCAAGTAATACGAAGGTGCGTTCCGAATCCGAATTTAACTCTATCTTGTCTTTTTGTCACTCTTATGCTTGCGGAGGACATTTTGGGAGTAAGAGAACCGCGCACAAGGTACTTGAAAGTGGTTTTTATTGACCAACTTTGTTTAAGGATGCACATATATTTTGTACAACTTGTGATAGGTGCCAAAGAACCGGCAATCTAGGTGCCCGAAATCAAATGCCACAAACTTATATTCAATTTATTGAAGTTTTTGATGTATGGGGTATTGATTTTATGGGGCCTTTTGTCAACTCCCATGGGAATTTTTATATCTTACTTGCGGTTGATTATGTCTCGAAATGGGTGGAAGATAAAGCCACCCCTACTAATGATTCTAAAGTGGTTTCAGATTTTGTGCAAGCTAATATTTTTGAAAGGTTTGGAATTCCAAGAGCCATAATTAGCGATGGGGGTTCTCACAATCTCACTTCAAAAACAGGATTTTACAAAGCTTGTTGTCGAAGTACAATGTGTCGCACAAGATTGCAACACCTTATCATCCCCAAACCAATGGGACAAGCCGAGGTGTCTAATCGTGAGGTGAAATCAATTCTAGAAAAGACGGTGAACCCAACAAGGAAGGATTGGAGCATGCGACTTAATGATGCTTTGTGGGCGTATAGAACTGCATATAAAACACCTATTGGGATGTCTCCTTTTAGGCTTGTGTATGGTAAACCTTGTCACTTACCCGTGGAAATTGAGCATAAGGCGTTTTGGGCTATTAAGCGATGCAACATGGAGATGGATGGGGCTGGAAAGCAAAGGAAGTTACAACTCCAAGAGCTAGAGGAGCTCCGCAATGATGCATTTGAAAGCTCGCGAATTTATAAGGAAAAGACGAAAGCATTTCATGATACCATGATTTATAGAAAACAATTTTGCATTGGGCAGAAAGTGCTTTTGTTTAATTCTCTCTTGCAATTATTTCCGGGTAAATTAAGGTCACGATGGATCGGACCTTTTATTGTTACTAATGTGTTTTCTCATGGTGCAGTGGAAATTCGTAGCATAGCTACAGGGAAAGAACTTAAAGTTAATGGGCACAGGTTGAAACCATATTATGAGAATTTCACTTCCGAAGTGGTGGAAGGAGTTAACTTTGTGGATGTACTCCCTCTGGAGGAGTCATAGAAAAGCAAGGAGATAGTCGGGCTGACGACTTTAAACCAAGCGCTAATTGGGAGGCAACCCAAAGGATGAGTATTTCTTGTCTTGTATTTATTTCTTTTCTTGTTTTTAGTTTTTCTTGTTTTGTTTTTACTTTGTTTTTTTTTTTCTGATTTCTTGTTAGGATTTCCCACCTTGATTTACTTTGGACGATTCAATTTACATTGAGGACAATGTAAAGTTTAAGTGTGGGGGAGTGGTTTATGTTGTAAATTTTTGCAATTTTTCAACTTTTTGTGAACTAGTGAATAAGAAAACTCCAACTTGTAGTTAGTTTAGAGTCACATAGTATACATGTTGCTAAGATTACATCGAGAATCTCACACTAGTGACTGAACTTAGAGATGACAGAGAACATGATCGGGTTTCTCAATTGTATGAGAGTTAAAGTTGGATTTAACCATGCCAGTGGCAAATAAGGTGCAGATCGAATTCGGTATTAGAACAAGTGATCCCCCATAGTGGAGACTACCCATGTTACATAATGTGAGGCACCAACCTTCAATTCTTTGTACTGTCTAAATTTGTGCTTTTAGAGTGTGTGTCACCGTACGTAAATTCCGGGCAGAATGGTGAGCTGTCCAACTTCCCACCATAGAAGCACTATTTTGATCTCTTGAGTGCTATTTTTATCAACCATGTTGGTGACATCGAATTGCTAACTTACATACCACTTGTGATCTTGTTCGCAGTTAGCACCATCCACCTTATCTCTCTCTACACCAACAGGTCCATAGAAACACCATCATTATCAACAAGAGGAGCATCACAAATTCGAAGGAAAGTTGAACACGTTCGAGGTTTACAAGCAACGGCATAAAATGGGCAGATTTCAGATTTGAGTAAAGCAACAAAACATGGAGCAGAATTTTTATAAGTTGAAGACTATTATACAAGAGTGAAAATTATAAAGGATGAGAATTCGAGAAGTCTATGATATCAAGACATATAAGTTGTGAAGAATCAAGCGGTAAAGTACTTACACCATGGCATTGTACTTACATTTTTATTTTTTATTTGTATTTTACTTTCTCTTGTCTAAAAAAAAAAAAAAAAAAAAAAAATTGGGTTTGTATAGTTTGTTTTTATTTTTGTATTCTTTCAATAAAGCCTATGGAAAGAAGGAATATCTATAATGAAGTTTCAAGCGACAAGGAATTAGAGGAAAGAATCATATTGTCAAGATTCTACGAAGTTCAAGAGTTATCATCAAGAGTTGAAGGCGAAGACGAAGATGAAGACACCGATAGAAGACCGAAGACGTTTCTATGGATCTTTGAGAGTGGTGCTAGCTGCACGCCGAACGGATACACAGAAGTAAGCATATTCCCACCTTCGTTAAATGGTTGATTTCCTTTCGAAGAGATCGTCGAAAAATGGGTTTTCAAAAATATATAAAAGATGTGGGTTTTCAAAATACTTTGAGGATTTACCTTCCTACCATTCAACGTGTCTCAGGATTCTCTCTTCATTCCAACCTGGACACATGTGTGACCCATAAAAGTCGTTTATTATTGAGAGCAATATCATAAAACCCTTTCTTGTGAGGCGAGTCGAGACTTTCGATCACTCCGAACCCGAATTTTTGTCGAGAAGGGATGGTTATTTCTCTCTCAACTTTTAAGAATGAGATTGTGTTCATTTATGTGTCTAACTTCTTATGACTAGTGTGTAGAATCTCTATGTCTTCTTAGCGCGTTGGATGCTATCATTACGGAGAACTAGTAAGTTGGAAAAATAGGTTTTGTGGGTACATCTCTAGTAAACCCTCACGAGACTATAACTCGTCCACTAGGGACACCTAGGGGTTTAAAGGCTTGTTATTTATGCTAAAAGTGACCGTAGCCTCGACGACACGGAGTTGTATGTATTTTTTTGAATTGTTTTGTTTGATTTGCTCGAGGACTAGCAAAGTCTAAGTGTGGGGAATCGATAGGTGTAGAATACACCGTATTTACTATCTAGAGTTTATGCTTTCTTTGCTATTTTTCTTGTAAATTGTGTATTTTATGTTTACTTTTGAGTTATTAGGTGCAATGGAGTCATTCGGAGCAAATGAAGGAGAAATCGTTCATTTGGAACGTAAAGGGCTAAACGATCAATTCACGGGCGAGCTATACTTGGAGCAGGCCAAGTTGAGCGAGGAGGAGGTGGAGAATGTATTGTCAGTTCCCCAGAACTGACAGCTGAGTTAAACAAAGATTTGAGCTGTCAGTTATTCGGAACCAACAAGCTTATATTTACGGATTGCCCTTATCAGCAACTGGGTGCCAATATCAATTCTCATCGTTACTAAGACCTAAAATTGAGAGAAATGCCTTCTCAATCATTTTTGTGCGGTGTGTTTCAAGGTTGTCCGAAATTGAGAGAGAGAAAAATAGTTAAGGCGGCCATGGAGATCGATGTGTTGTTAATGGAGAAATCGAGAGAAGAAATTGGAGTTGTTCGACGGTCGTGTTGAAGTTGATTCACGATGGAAGTGGCGTTGTTGAAAGTGAGTCAGGGTTTGAGGAGAAATTGAATCTGAGATAGAGGTGGTTTTTGTTGTGATTCGATTGGAGTGAGAAAATGGGTTTCGATAGATGAATAAGGTGAAGAACGATGTTGTGATATGGAGCGGAGGTGGGTTTGGTGGTGTGAAAATAAACTCGTAATGTTGTTTAATCGATGGATGTGTTCTAGGTCCGAAATTGAAGGCGATACGAGAGATGAATGAGTGCCGAATTACAATCCTGGTGGTGAAGTTCATTTCTTTGAATCTGTAGCTTGTGTTATGTTGAAGAACAAGAGTAATTAGGATTTGAAATGTTGAAATTGAGACATGGATTGAAGCTGGGTTCGATGTGAATCTGTTCACTGTTATGGGTTTGTGGTCGAGGTCAAGAATTTAGGGTTAACTGATTCAAGGAAGTAGAAGACGGGAGTGGGATGATTTGGTCAAGAATTATGGCTTGGAATTGCTGGCCTTGAGTTTATATGCAGAAACTGGTGCAAGATTGTTTGGATGGTGTTGCATCTACGGAAAGTCGGGTTAATGTTGAACTTGTGTCATGGAAGGTTTGAGTTTGAGGCATGAGTTGAGTGCTAGCTCATTGCAGGTGACAGAATGGTGTGCAGTTCAGGTGGTCATATCACAAGAAATTGCAGATGGTTCTGAGGTTGTGAGTTCGGTCTGTCCTGGGTTGGTGGTAATGTGACAGGGAGATGACTCGAAACTGTATGCTGGTGGTGGTGAGACAATGAAGTGGAATGGCCAGGCATAATGTGGAGTTGTGGCCTGAGCTAGGATGGTGATGGTACTGAGGTGGTTCTGCTGGTCAGATTTGTAGGGGAAGCTGCAAGATGGGTTGACATTGATTTAATGGGTCTGGTGGAGAGAATGGTTATGAACTGGTGTTGGTTGTGACCTGAGATGGAGGGAATGAACCTGATTGTTCATGTTGATAGTGGCTGCGAGTGAGAGTATGCCGTGAAATGAGCTGCAGGAGCTGTTGGTGCTGAGATTTTGCAGCTGAGTTGAGTGCGCAACTGGGGGGGTTGCGAGGTTGCAGGTATGAGCTTGAACTGAATGGAAGGTCAGATTGCGGTGGTGTTTGTTGGCCGGTATTGGCACCGCAAGGACCGAGACCGGTGGTTCCGTGATGATCCGAGACAGTGGTCGGTGCCGATACTTAGAACCGGTGGTGCGGTTCCGAGTTGGTGGTCGATTTAGGGTTGTATGCTCTTGTTGTTGTATGAGTGTTAGCCATGAAGTTACAACCGATGCAAGTGAAGTGGTGAAAGTCAATTGCGGGGTCAACCGCAATCGAATTTGTAGAGGGAAGTCAGAAAGGGTGGATTAAGTGATGTTTAAAATGTTGTTGTTGTTGCAATACAAGACCCGGATGCCGGCAAGCATTTTGGTCGTGTGAGAAGGGATTGAAGAGCATGAGTTGTTGGTGGTGCTAGGATGGAATCAATGTTGGCTACAAAATGGAACCCGAGAGGAGGCATTTGATGGCGTCTAAGGCGTGTGTCGCCGAGTTAATGTTGCAATTGAGCCGTGGTGTGTTGGCCGAGATATGGTGATGAAGCGGTCGGGATTTGAGTTGCGCGAACCGAGATGGTGAACTAATTGATCTTTGTGTCGCTTTGTGACTGTCGCGGTTGCAAAGATGGCCGAGCTAGTAATGTAAATGGTTGAGTGAAGGTTACAGGGCGAGGATGTTACAAAATGATGGTGCATTACGGGTTATGCACGAGGTTACAGAGGAAGGCGACCATATGGGTCAAGCACAATGATTGTGCTACGTAACTCCGGCCAATGCAATCCGGCCCAAAGCCAAGGTCACTACCACCGAGTCGACTTGGGTCTAACTCATGATCTGACTTTCCCTGACTCGGTTTGACTCGGCCTGACCGAGTTGACCCACCGATCCTACCGAGTTGACTCACTGATCCGGTGACCGGGCGGGCTTTGCCGGTCACCTGAGATGATTTCCGACGACTTTTCGGGTCTGCTTTTCCCGCCACAATACCAGCCCGATTGACGACTTTTGGGACATCTTTTACATGGGTTTCTCCTTCTTATGGGCTTGGTGGATTTTCATCTAATGGACTTTGAAGACTAGACCTAATTTTAGAAGTTGGAGAAAAGATATAAAGGGAAGGTCTTCTACAACTTAACATATATCTTATTCTTGGAATTTTGGAGAGCCGTTTTGTTTACGCTTCTAGGGTTTGCTTTTGTTCTTCTTCTTCATTATTTTATTATTGAATATTGATTATGATGAACTCCATAGCTATGAGTAGCTAAACATCTTATTGGTTATGGGATAAAAGTTGATTTCTCAACATGCTTTTGATTCAATGAATTAGTTTTGTCTCAGTAATTTATTGTTTGTGATTCACAATTAATAGTGTTATAAGATTTGAAAACTTGTTAGGTTGAGTCCGGAATCAATCCGATTTGTGTTCATCTCTAGAGCTATATTAGGGTTTTCAATACGAAAAAGTTGTTTATCCCTGATTCTAAGTAGCATAATTGTGGTTAGTGCTTGTAGTGATATATCCTACTAGTCACAAGTGAATCATAACTTTTGTTCAAACGTTTAGTGCTTTTACACATTCGTTTGCATTGATGAGTCTTATTCCATAAAACTTAATGCTTTTAGGGAGTTAAACTTAATTGTGCTTTTACACTTTAGGTTGCTTTCTACGAAGAATTCACATATGCATCTTTTAATGTGGTTGTGATGAAAACAGGGAATTAACGGGTTATACTTGCGATCAAGGTATCCTAGGACTTTTAATAAATACGAGATTAAAATACCAATTCTAATCATTGATGAAAATACATGTTTGTGAATGATACTATCCCGTGACCAATATCTTCTCTTTATTGATTTCTCCAATTATTTACTTTGCTTTCAATTACTTTTATTTGCTTAAATACAATAAACATTCCCCGTGGTTACTTAGAAACTAAAATTTTATAACAACGAAAGCCTCTCTGTGGATACGAACTCTTTCTTATCGCATACTGTATTTATATCTAGTGGATTGAGAAAGTGAAATTATATTTGACGGATTGACAACCGACCAGCTGTGTACATTTTAAATAAAGTTCCAAGCAAATCAGTTCCAAAGACTCCTTTTGAACTGTGGAAGGGATGGAAACCTAGTTTAAAACACACGGAAGTTTGGGGTTGTTCAGTGACGAAAGTTTATAATCCCAAAGAAAAGAAATTGGATATGAAAACTGTTAGCGGTTACTTTATTGGTTTTCCTGAAAAATCCAAGGGGTATAATATTTATTTTCCTAACCATAGTATGAGAATTGTTGAAACTGGAAATGCGAAATTCATTAAGGATGGCGAAGTTAGTCTGAGTACACCAGTGCAAGAAAAATCTATTCAAGAAATCAGAGTAATAATCCCTTTACCTCATAATTCTACAAATATTGTGACTCCTTCGGTTGTAGAACTGATTGATGATGAAGTAACATAAATAACGGCACCGGAGCTTCATAATGAAACTATTGCCACTAAAGAAATTGTAGAACAACCACAAGAAGTAGCCTTAAGAAGATCTACCAGAAAACGGAAAAAGGCTATTCCTGATGATTATGTGGTTTATCTACAAGAATCAGATTTTGATTTAGGGATTATGAAAGATCCAGTTTCTTATTCACAAGCTATCAAGTGTAGTAATTCTGGTAAATGGATTAATGCCATGAAAGTCAAGAAAAAATCGATGGATGATAATGGAGTCTGGGAAAACGTTGAATTGCCTGAAGGACACAAAGCAATCGGGTGTAAATGGGTCTTTAAGACCAAACGCGATGCTAATGGCAATATTGAATGTTATAAAGCTAGACTTGTAGCCAAAGGTTTTACTCAAAAAGATGGCATTGATTACAAAGAGACTTTTTCTCCTGTGTCAAAGAAAGACTCTCTCAGAATTATTCTGGCATTAGTAGCTCAATATGACCTTGAGTTACATCAAATGGATGTGAAAACAACCTTTCTTAATGGTGAGCTTGAAGAAGACATTTACATGTGTCAACCTAAAGGTTTTGTCCTAGAAGGACAGGAACACATGGTATGCAAACTTAAGAAATCAATTTATGGACTTAAGCAAGCCTCCAGGCAGTGGTATCTAAAATTCAACGAAACCATTCAAAAATTTGGTTTTGAAGAAAATGTTGTAGATCCATGCATATACCTCAAGATCGATGGGAGGAAGTTCATATTTTTGGTATTGTATGTAGATGACATACTGCTTGCTAGTAGTGATCTTGGCCTTATGCATGAAACTAAGGAATATCTCTCGAAGAATTTTGAAATGAAAGATATGGGTGAGGCTTCTTATGTGATTGGGATAGAAATATCTCGTGATAGATCACTTGGAACATTATCGATCTCACAGAAAGCATATATCGAAAGAATTCTAGAGAGGTTTGAGATGAGTGCATGTAAGCCAAGTATAACCGGTTTCTAAAGGAGACAAGTTTGGACTCAATCTTTGTCCTAAGAATGAAATGGAACGTGAACAAATGGATAAAATCCCTTATGCTTCTGTGGTGGGAAGTTTAATGTATGCTCAAGTTTGCACACGACCAGATATCAGTTATATAGTTGGTATGCTGGGAAGATACCTTGTGAATCCCGGAATGGAACACTCGGAAAGCCTGCAAAGAAAGTTTTAAGGTACCCGCAAGGAACGAAGGATCATCGTCTCACATTTACGAAGTCGATCAATTTGAGTTGGTTGGCTATCAGATTCGATTTCATGGGATGTAATGATACACGAAAGAGCACTTTTGGATATCTTTTTCTATTAGCTGGAGGAGCAATATCATGGAAAAGTGCAAAAGAGTCTATTCTCACTGGCTCAACAATGGAAGCTGAATTTGTAGCATGTTATGAGGCTACAAATCAATGTTCATGGTTGCGGAATTTCATCTTAATGTTTGGAGACCTAAATTTTGCCTCCGCACCAATGAAACTTTACCGTGATAATTCCGCAGCAGTATTCTTTTCAAAGCACACTAGATATACTAAGGGTTCAAGACAATGGATCTAAAGTACCTATGCGTGAAGCAAGCTGTTCAGATGAAAAAGTTGTTCATTGAACACATAGGCACAAAACTTATGATTGCAGATGCATTTATGAAGGCGTTACCTCCAAAAACCTTTCTGGAACATGTTGGAAACATGGGTCTTGAGGGAGTAACAAACAATTAGTTTCACTTAGATTTTTGCTTATGTTAGAACACTTATTGAGATCTTATTATTGTTATTATTCTGAACTTATTTCTATATCCACTTTAGTATACTTTTATGTTATTGGATGAATGTTACAGAAATTGTTTTCTTCTGAAGACATTAGTGGACCATTATGATATCCCTATTTAAGGCCTGATTAATTAAGTTGTTTGTGTTGTGGTACATGGAAGGGAACATGTTGATAACAGGACAATGTGCCACCGCCATGACTCGCATAAGTAATTTGCTTGGTTAATGTATTACGTTTAGCAATTATGCGCGCTTATGTTTTTCTGTAATTAACCATTAAATAAATTACCACATGGACCAGTGGGAGAATGTTAGAATATTTCTTTACATAGAAATATCATGTGGGCCCATGTAATAACTTTGGTTAATTAAGAATATTGTTAAATATTTCGGTTACCATTCTAGGTGATTAATTCATATTAACTCTTCCTTGATGGACGGTCGAGAATGATTGCTAACTCTAACCCTAGGAACCTTGGTCCTCCTTCTACCTATAAAAGGAACTCAATAGCCACTAGTATTGGTTCGAGAATTTTATTATTCATTACACAAAAGGTCAAGAAGGAGAAACCAAGATATTCCATTGTATTCTGTTCTACGGGTGTGCTTGCAGCCTTGGAGGATTTCTTGGATTCAATCAATGGCTTCATCAGGTATTCTATATTAACACAACTATGCGTATTGTGATTATCATGTTTGTTCGAAGATCCGACCATTATATATATAAAATAAAACTTATAGAAACTACACTAAACACCAAAAATAAACGAAATAGTTAGTAATAGTTAAAACAAAATATGCTCGACGAAGATTAGAAGAACTTAAAAGAGATACAGAGAAATAAAATCAATAATTAGATGATTGAGTTTTCTCCCCGTGACAATGACAATCTGAAATCCCAATATGCAAAAACGAAAGTGATACTGTTCGTTATGAACTATGCTTATAGTGAACAGTGTTGGTATTTATCTCCATAAGAATCGGTAACAACTTGACTAAACTGCCTAAAAAAAGGGAACCACTTGACTAACTATAACACTAAATGGAAATTGTGTCCCATTTTCCGTATAAATAAAAAGAAACAGTAAGAAAATAGGTAATGTTTTATTAAGGTTATAAATGGAATACTAAATACAATAAAAGTCTAAAAAGCCCTTATATTTAGTTATATACAGTAGAACCTCCGTATATTAATACTTTTGGGCAGGCACAAAATTATTAATATACTAGGTATCATCCCGGCCTACGGCCGGGCTCAACCTTTTTTTGATTTTATTTTTGTTGTTTGGTCGGTTGGTCAGTATTTTCTCACAATATTTTAGTTATTAACAAAACTAATTAGAGAACTGTCGAACATCTATCATACAAGTTAGTTGTGGCCCGTGACCCTAGTGTTTTGTGATCAGGTCAGCCCCGGCCGTGGCCCCTTAAACTCTTTTAATATATGGCATTAAGGAAAATTAAATTACAATAAGTAATCTAATTATTTTAGGACCGACTCGAGCCTATAGATAGGCCGGGGCCTGCGGCACCAATATTTTATTGGTCAGGTAAAATTAGCCGGGGTCGCATCTTGAATTTATTTTGAAAATGATATTTGACATAAAAGTTAGCCGTTTTTAATTAGAAATGAAGTTAGATTAGGAAATCTAATAATATTAGTAAACTTAAATTTAGCCGTATTTAGAGTATTCCCTGGATTTTAATACATTTGCATTTAAATTTAGTCAACATATAAGCCAGTCGAAGCCTACAGCCCAGGCCTTAGCTAGGGCTTAAGGTTTTGTTGTTTTATCAGTCGGGTCAAATCAGTCGGGGCCTTACGGCCCCGGCCGTAGAGTAAAAAATATAGCGCTTTAGGTGTGATTTGATGAAATTCAGAGGTTGATAGGTTCGCTGGGGCCTATGGCCCCAGTGACTTTTTACCGAATGAAAAGGTTTGTGGCCCCGATGTTTTGCTCGTCGGATCAAATTAGCCAGGGATGTACACTACTATCCCTGTACCATGGATTATAAAATCTAAGGTCAATTGTAATCCCCACATTGAAATTAGTCATGAGCTTTAGGTCCTGATATTTTGTTGGATGGGTCAAATCAGCCGGAGCTGTCTACCCGGCCGTGGCCCCTTAAATTCTTTTAAATAGTGATGGTCATTCTTTTCCACACATCCTTACCACCGTGAAGAACTACTGCTTCTTTGTCCTCGGTAGCATATATTTTTGTTAGGCACTGTAAGATTTGCTCGGATTAGAACTATTAGCAGGGTGAACCACTAAACAAACCAGTGGAACAATTTTTGAAGAAAGGCCCCGGTGTGTAATTATTCGGGTTATAATAGCGGGGGCTTCGACCCCGAAATCCAACAAATCATGGAAACGTATATTATCCCCACATTTCTCATTAAAAGCATTGTGTCATGAACTTTCTTTAAGGGTGGAGTTAGTGGGGTTAGTGGGGAGCCATGTAGCCTGCATAAATAAAACATACAAATGGAAGTATTGGTTGTGTGTGCATACAAATTTTAGCTCCCTTGAATTAAAACATTTTACGGTATCACAACAATCACGAAAAAAAACTATGCAGTAACCATAAAAACAGTACAACCAAATCTTAAAGTATCCTCATCGGTTGGTATGCCATTTTTGCCACCTGATAATGTGGTGATTTTGCAAGAACTAAATAAAATCTTTAATTACGATAGAAATAAAATCTGTTAATCAGTATTTGTCATTAGATAAATAAAGACGATAGAAACACGACATCCCTTCAGCTTCCCTAAAGGTTGTTGACTAAAATCTTGCCATGTCCTAGTGAATCAAATGGAAGCCGGTTAATTACTAAACAGTTAATCAGTGATGTATATAGAAGTAAACTATGAGAGAGGGTGGGAGGAAGGTCTTGTTGGGCAGCAAGAGAATTAGGTGGTGTTGTAAGGAATGAACTGCAGCAAAAAAGATAGATCTGCTCCATCAAATTGAAGTTATGTCACAAATCCGGTGAGAAGTGAGAACTGAGCAAATAAGAAAATCCGGTACTTAAAGCCTTCGGAGTTGTGACATTGAAAGCAAGCCATATTTGGGGAAAGCTTATCGACCAAATACACCATTGTGTTGCAGATTTTTGTGTTTTTCCTGCAAATGACATTGCTTCCCAACTCCACCACCTGGACATAGAGGAATAAAATAAACAAAATTCAAACATTAAACTCGGATTGCAGGAGCACTGCACTCAAGAACTCAAAAGCTAGTTTCCATACCACACCCCATAAACCAGTTTTATTCAGCTACTGCTAGACCAAAACCCTACTGCTGCTTCACACTCCGGAGTTCTACCCCGTTGTTGTCCTTAATTTGCCGATTGGACCTCTATTTTTCTACAAATTTAAATATGGATAAGTTCGTATACAGTTCGACATACCCACGACCACGTAGGAATCAATTTACTGGACATGAACCCAGTAAAATGGAACTGTGCAAAAAAGGTTTGTGGCCCGTTTGATTTTGGTGGGGTGCACAAATTTGCACTGGTAATCACGGATCACGACTCCGTGAAAATTGTTTTTTTCACAATTACGTCACACTATTACGGTTAAAAACTGAAAAAATCACTGAAAGCTTGAATTTTCACGAATTTCGCATGGCTAATGATAGGTGAAAACTTAAAAAAAAAAATCACAAATCACCCCCGTGAAAACTACTCCCTCCGTTCTTAATTAATAGGCTGGTTTCATGTACAAATTACACATGAAACTAGCCTATTATTTAGGTCGTGTTTGGGAACCCAGATATCCCAACCTAGGTTGGGTTATCCCTGAAAAAACGGTTATTTTGTGTTTGTTTCACACAAAAACTAATCACGAATTAGGATACCAAAACCTTCCGTAATTTTGAACGCTAAAAAAAAAGTAAGTTTATGCTATTCCCCGTATACTCATTCTCCCGGTTTCCTAGCCGAGGGGATAGCGCAACGGAATCCATTATTCTCGCGAGGTTTTAAGTGCCTTATTTATATTAACCTCTTTCTGCTGGACATCGTATCAAACAAACACTATTTAAGTTAACCCAGGATAGGATAAAATTTAAGACAAACATCACTAAAACCAATCAATCTCCAGATTATCATAAATTAAAATATGATAACCTAATCCAGGATATGGTATCCCATTTCCAAGCTCCCAAACAGACCCTTAAGAACGGAGGGAGTATAATTTTCTTAAATTTAAAATTCTAACCTAATCACGCCAGTGAAAACTATAGTTTTCCTAAATTTCAAACGGTGATAATTGTATTTTTCTCACTTTTCTTAAATAGATGGTGATAATCAGTTTTTTTTTCCGTTACGGTTACATCATAAATTAAGCGTAATTTTGGGGAGTTAGTTTAGGGAGGTCAAGAGTTAATTTAGGTGTGTTTGTACCCATAAATATTTCCAGGCACTAAACACGATGATTTTGGTGATTGATGTGTAATTGGGTTAAGTTACTAATGAAGAAAAATAAAGAAGACATATTTAACGTGGTTCGGCGATTGATGCCTACATCCACGGATGAAATCCTCTTAGGGAGAGATATTTTATTGATAAGAATTACAATGTTTTTCTCTGATTATCAAAACCTCCTCCTTTTCCTTCTACCAGGGTGTCCCAATTTATACAGCTGAATAATTAATTTCAAGATAAACTTAAATAACATTAATCTCCCTGCATGCCTCATGGAATTAACTGTGCATGAAACTGCATGCATGCCTCCTTCAATTAACTCGCATGAAAGCGCCCCGCATGCCTATTGACTTGCCCTGCATGCCTCCTTGTATTGATTTGCAGGCCTCCCGTGTATTTTATATACGGTACAAACATCGCCCCCTCTTAACCTCCAACTTGTTGGGGGTTAAGTATTTTGTTTTTCCTTCGCGTCGATCGTCGATGACGTAACTCGCCAGTCGCCCCCAAGCATGAGTAGAGACATTACAAAGACGCCCTAACCGTGATAACCTGCAATAAAATTTGCTCACGTGCTAGGTGAGACTTTTTGCCACGTGGTGGACTTGTGATGCTCGATAGCTAGTCGAGTCTTGAGTATAATGTAGTGTTTGCTTGCGGTGAGGCAAGGCTTTTTGATCGCAACGTAACAAGGCTAGCGCTTGCTGCTCGGGCGGTATTTGGTTGTTGCTTATGTTGAGTACGAGTCTTTGGACCAATATCGGGCATTGGGCTTGTGGTTCAGACGAGAATTTATGCTTGCCAAGATGCAAGTCTTTTATACTCGCGTGCAAGACGAGATTTTATGCTTGCGATAAAAGCAAGACTTATGTGCTCACGTGCAAGGTGAGGCTTTAGGTGCTTGCGAAGTGATGCAAGGCTAAATATTGAAGGGTCTATGCAATCCTCATCTCGAACTCGATCATGTCGTTATCCACGAACCTCGAACTCGATCATGTCGTTATCCACGAACCTCGAACTCGATCATGTTGCTGCCCCAAGTGCATATAAAAGTTTCTCGAACACAGAAATTTTTGCTTCCATGCTGTAGGGAATTGAAAAGCGGTTCTAACGAGCAAAAAATCACTCAATTAGGACTTCAAACGAAGAAGTTATTGACGAAACAAGATTTGGATGAAGCGCGTGCGTTTCTTGGCGTGGAGTGATGATGTCTGCGAAGCGCCGACGTGTTGCTGCTGACTGGGATGACATGGCTGATGTGGCACCCGAACGGTGCTGATTTTTGCATGGAATTCGTGGCATGATTTTTGAGCTTTTGACGCACCTATCTCAATGATAAAACACGATTGTTTTACACGAATCCCCTTAGTCGGCGCCAATGTTTGTACCCGGAAATATTTCCAGGCACTAAACACGATGATTTTGGTGATTGATGTGTAATTGGGTTAAGTTACTAATGAAGAAAAATAAAGAAGACAAATTTAACGTGGTTCGGCGATTGATGCCTACATCCACGTATTAAATCCTTTTAGGGAGAGATACTTTATTGATAAAAATTACAATGTTTTTCTCTGATTATCAAAACCTCATCATTTTCCTTCTACCAGGGTGTCCCAATTAATACAGCTGAATAATTAATTTCAAGATAAACTTAAATAATATTAATCTCCCTGCATGCCTCATGGAATTAACTTTACATGAAACTGCCTGCATGCCTCCTTGAATTAACTTTGCATGAAACTGCCTGCATGCCTATTGACTTGCCCTGCATGCCTCCTAACATTAATCTGCTCTGCATGCCTCCTTGTATTGATTTGCGGGCCTCCCGTGTATTTTATATACGGTACAAACATCGCCCCCTCTTAACCTCCAACTTGTTGGGGGTTAAGAATTTTTGTTTTAACTCGCCGATCGCCCCCAAGCATGAGTAGAGACATTACAAAGACGCCCCCAACTGTGATAACCTGCAATAAAATTTGCTCACGTGCTAGGTGAGACTTTTTGCCACGTGGTGGACTTGTGATGCTCGATAGCTAGTGATAGGTGTAGAATACACCGTATTTACTATATAGAGTTTATGCTTTCTTTGCTATTTTTCTTGTGAATCATGTACGTTACGCGTGGTTTTGAGTTATTAGGTACTCTGGAGTCGCACGGAGGAAAAGAAGCGGAAATCACCCAAATTGAGTCAAAGGGCGAAATTGTCATTTCAGGGGCGAACATTATCCGGAGCCTGGCCAATGTTAAGGGGCAACTCTTTTGGGAGGAATACTAAAATACAACCAACAATTGTTAAAGGGCTGCCAATTTGGCTATCCCTTATCAGAAGTAGCCGGCTGTCAATAACCGTTCCAATTTATAACCCTAAAATTGATTTCCTCTCATTCATTTCCACACCTGAAACCGAGAGACAGACAGAGATTTGCCATGAGTTACAGATCGAGGAGCAGCTAGGATTTGTTAAGTGCAGTAAAATCGGTAGAACGAAGGACAAAGAAAGTGGATGTTCGTTGTTGAATCAAGATAGAAATGGAACTCAGGGAGAAAGAATCTGAAGTCAGATGGATTTTGGGTAAATTAAAGATGGGTTCAACATGAATTGAGGGTTGATTTGAACTCTCAGAGATGGAAGCTAAGATGGGATCGATTGCTGCAGACAGAGATCGAAACATAGCTATGATGATTGACGAGCTCATGAAGAAGACCTGGAATCAGTTGGTGGTGTTGCTTGATTGAGGTGTGAAATTGTTGAGTCGAGAAATTGAAGTTGAAAATGGTGATTGCTTCTATTGATCGAAATGGGTTTCTGCTGCTATAGAGATGGGTTCGTGGCTCAGAAGAATATCAGGATTGTGGCTGTTATTTCGAGAGAATTGATGGTGGCTCTGATGAAGATTGTTACTAGTTTTGTGTTGGTGGAATCGCAGGTGCAGGCCTGTTGAAGAAGCAGCACCAGTTTCACTGGTGTGTGCGTAGCCAAGGAGTGCTAGGGAATGTGCGGAGCTTCTTTGGAGGTTGATGTGGAATTGTTGGTGCAAGGAAGGATATGGGTTTGATGGATGTTTCGCAGTGAATGTATGATGTTGGTAGTCTGTTAAGGTCGAGAATGATGTAGAGTTGAAGCTACAGGATTGAGAGTATTGAATGCGCTACTAGGCTGCAGTCTCAGGTGGTCTGGCAAATTACAGGTATGAGTTGATGGTTGGAAATGGTGAATGGTTTATGAAATGAAGGCAATGAGCAGAGCTATGCATCGATGCGGGGATTTGAGTCGGCAAGTGGCTCTGCATTTGGAGTTTCTTTGGTTGCTCAGGGCAAAATATGGAGATTGCAGGATGAATGTAGTTGTGGCTATGAATTTTGGAGATGGCTTACTGAATGGCAGGGAAATAGCTGTTGCAGGTGCTGAGACTGGAGCTGTTGTTGATGGGTTGTGCAGGGAATTGCAGGGCTGGTATAGTTGAGAGTTGCGGGTCATGAATGCAAGTGCTGTAGCCAGAAGTTCTGATAGTGAGCTGAGTTGCAGCCAAGGTTAAATTGGCTGTGACAGTGATGGATGTAGTGAAGTTGAATTGAGATGAGTTAATGATGTTAGGAGGTGGTGCACTGGTTCAATTGCAGGTTTGGGTTCTGCTAAAGGGGTTTGTGAAATCTGGGATGATGAGATTGCAGGATGGTATGACAGGGTAGCTGGCTGAGTTGTGTTGTTGCTGGGATTGCAGCCGGTGGCACTGAAATGACAGGCCTGGCACAGGCAAGTATGTATGAGGTGTTGCAGGTGATGTTGAGCCAAGGTACAATTACAGATGGGGTTAGGCCTGGTGGATGCAGATGGAAGTGGTGTTGAGGTAGGCTAAGCAGAGAGGAATGGTAGGTGGAGCTGAGGGTTTGATGGCAGCTAGAGTTTAAGCAGGTGGGAAGGCAGTGCAGGTGTTGGATGGTATTGAGATGAAACAAGAAGTTAACTGATGAACAATGGGTCAAGCAGGTGATGTTTGGCTATGATGCTAAGTAAATGAGCTACAGATCATGAAGGTGATGAGATAGAGAAGCACTGGTGGTGGTGTTGTTGTTCTGGTAAAGCTGCAGTGGAGGTGGATGTGACATAGGAGCTGTTACTGTTGATTGCAGAAGTGGCGAGAACTGATGGTGTAGCGGTGGGCTGGTTGGTGTTGATCTGAGACGTTGTGCTGGTCATGGTTGCGGCAATGATATAGCAGGTGGTGGTGCTATTTATGTTACAGGGAATGAATTGTTGAAATTAGATGAAAGGCCATTATGGCTGGAAATGTGCTGGTGAAGCACAATGATTGTGCACTTAACCGGCACTGTGCAAACATCTCAAGTCTCTCGATCGGCACGGAAGGTTAACTACTCGGTGACCATGGATCACCGACTAAATCGACAAATGTCTTTGGCTCGGTTTGACTCGGTCCCGACCGAGTTGACCCGCCGATCCAAACCGTTGACCCGATCCGACCCGTTGACTGGTGGCCGGGCGGACTTTTTGGCCACCGGGCTGTTTTTCGGCGACTTTCCTAGCGATTTCGGCCACAATACCAGAATTCGGTGACGATTTTTGGGTCGTATTTTCTACACGGGTTTCTCTTCCTTGTGGGCTTGGTGGATTCCCACCTAATGGACTTTGAAGACTAGACCTAATTTTAGAAGTTGGAGAAAGCTATAAAAGGGAAGGTCTTCTACAACTTATAGGATATCTTTTTGGCTTGGAATTTTTGGAGAGCCACTTTTGTTTACGCTTCTAGGGTTTGGTTTTGTTCTTCTTCTTCCTTGTTTTATTATTGAATATTGATGATGATGAACTCCATAGCTATGAGTAGCTAAACTTATTATTGGTTATGGGATAAAAGTTGATTTCTCAACATGCTTTTGATTCAATGAATTAGTTTTGTCTCAGTAATTATTGTTTGTGATTCACAATTAACATTGTTATAAGATTTGAAAACTTGTTAGGTTGAGTCCGGAATCAATCCGATTTGTGTTCATCTCTAGAGCTATATTAGGGTTTTCAATACGAAAACGTTGTTTATCCCTGATTCTAAGTAGCATAATTGTGATTAGTGCTTATAGTGATATATCCTATTAGTCACAAGTGAATCATAACTTTTGTTAAAACGTCTAGTGCTTTTACACATTCGTTTGCATTGATGAGTCTTATTCCATAAATCTTAATGCTTTTAGGGAGTTAAACTTAATTGTGCTTTTACACTTTAGGTTGCTTTCGACGAAGAATTCACATATGCATCTTTTAATGTGGTTGTGATGAAAACAGGGAATTAACGGGTTATACTTGCGATCAAGATATCCTAGGACTTTTAATAAATACGAGATTAAATACCAATTCTAATCATTGATGAAAACACATGTTTGTGAATGATACTATCCCATGACCAATATCTTCTCCTTATTGATAATTCCAATTACTTATTTTGCTTTCTAATTACTTTTATTTGCTTAAATACAACAAACATACCTTGGGTTATTCTAGAAACTGAAAGTTTATAACAACAAACGCCTCCCTATGGATACGAACTCTTTCTTATCGAATACTATATTTATATTTAGTTGATTGAGAAAGTGAAATTATATTTGACGGATTGACAACCGACCAGCTAGTCGAGTTTTGAGTATAATGTAGTGTGTGCTTGCGGCTGGGGCAAGGCTTTTTGCTCGCAACGTAACAAGGCTAGCGCTTGCTGCTCGGGCAGGATGGTTGTTGCTTATGTTGAGTACGAGTCTTTGGACCAATATCGGGCATTGGGCTTGTGGTTCAGACGAGACTTTATGCTTGCCAAGATGCAAGTCTTTCATACTCGCGTGCAAGACGAGATTTTATGCTTGCGATAAAAGCAAGACTTATGTGCTCACGTGCAAGGTGAGGCTTTAGGTGCTTGCGAAGTGATGCAAGGCTAAATATTGAAGGGTCTATGCAATCCTCATCTCGAACTCGATCATGTCGCTATCCATGAACCACGAACTCGATCATGTCATTATCCACGAACCTCGAACTCGATCATGTTGCTGCCCCAAGTGCCTATAAAAGTTTCTCGAACACAGAAATTTTTGCTTCCATGCTGTAGGGAATTGAAAAGCGGTTCTAACGAGCAAAGAATCACTCAATTCGGACTTCAAACGAAGAAGTTATTGACGAAACAAGATTTGGATGAAGCGCGTGCGTTTGCTGGCGTGGAGTGATGACAGTGCAGAAGCGCTGACGTGTTGCTGCTGACTGGGACGACATGGCTGACGTGGCACCCGAACGGTGCTGATTTTTGCATGGAAATTCGTGGCATGATTTTTGAGCTTTTGACGCACCTATCTCAATGATAAAACACGATTGTTTTACACGAATCCCCTTAGTCGGCGCCAATGTTTGTACCCAGAAATATTTCCAGACACTAAACACGATGATTTTGGTGATTGATGTGTAATTGGGTTAAGTTACTAATGAAGAAAAATAAAGAAGACAGATTTAACGTGGTTCGGCGATTGATGCCTACATCCACGTATGAAATCCTTTTAGGGAGAGATACTTTATTGATAAGAATTACAATGTTTTTCTCTGATTATCAAAACCTCCTCCTTTTCCTTCTACCAGGGTGTCGCAATTTATACAGCTGAATAATTAATTTCAAGATAAACTTAAATAACATTAATCTCCCTGCATGCCTCATGGAATTAACTTTACATGAAACTGCATGCATGCCTCCTTGAATTAACTCTGCATGAAACTGCCTGCATGCCTATTGACTTGCTCTGCATGCCTCCTGACATTAATCTGCCCTGCATGCCTCCTTGTATTGATTTGCGGGCCTCTCGTGTATTTTATATACGGTACAAACATCGCCCCCTCTTAACCTCCAACTTGTTGGGGGTTAAGAATTTTGTTTTTCCTTCGCGTCGATCGTCAATGACGTAACTCACCAGTCGTCCCTAAGCATGAGTAGAGACATTACAAAGACGCCCCCAACTGTGATAACCTGCAATAAAATTTGCTCACGTGCTAGGTGAGACTTTTTGCCACGTGGTGGACTTGTGATGCTCGATAGCTAGTCGAGTCTTGAGTATAATGTAGTGTGTGCTTGCGGCTGGGGCAAGGCTTTTTGATCGCAACGTAACAAGGCTAGCGCTTGCTGCTCGGGCAGGCTGGTTGTTGCTTATGTTGAGTACGAGTCTTTGGACCAATATCGGGCATTGAACTTGTGGTTCAGACGAGACTTTATGCTTGCCAAGATGCAAGTCTTTCATACTCGCGTGCAAGATGAGATTTTATGCTTGCGATAAAAGCAAGACTTATGTGCTCACGTGCAAGGTGAGGCTTTAGGTGCTTGCGAAGTGATGCAAGGCTAAATATTGAAGGGTCTATGCAATCCTCATCTCGAACTCGATCATGTCGCTATCCATGAACCACGAACTCGATCATGTCGTTATTCACGAACCTCGAACTCGATCATGTTGTTGCCCCAAGTGCATATAAAAGTTTCTCGAACACAGAAATTTTTGCTTCCATGCAGCGAGGGAATTGAAAAGCGGTTCTAACGAGCAAAAATCACTCAATTCGGACTTCAAACGAAGAAGTTATTGTGAAACAAGATTTGGATAAAGCGGGTGCGTTTTTTGGCGTGGCGTGATGACCGTGCGAAGGCGGCCCGACGTGTTATGCTGACCGGGACGACATGGCTGACGTGGCACCCGAACGGTGCTGATTTTTGCATGGAAATTCGTGGCATGATTTTTGAGCTTTTGACGCACCTATCTCAATGATAAAACACGATTATTTTACACGAATCCCCTTAGTCGGCGCCAATGTTTGTACCCGGAAATATTTCCAGGCACTAAACACGATGATTTTGGTGATTGATGTGTAATTGGGTTAAGTTACTAATGAAGAAAAATAAAGAAGACAGATTTAACGTGGTTCGGCGATTGATGCCTACATCCATGGATGAAATCCTCTTAGGGAGGGATATTTTATTGATAAGAATTACAATGTTTTTCTCTGATTATCAAAACCTCCTTCTTTTCCTTCTACCAGGGTGTCCCAATTTATACAATTTGAATAATTAATTTCAAGATAAACTTAAATAACATTAATCTCCATGCATGCCTCATGGAATTAACTGTGCATGAAACTGCCTGCATGCCTCCTTCAATTAACTCTGCATGAAACTGCCTGCGTGCCTATTGACTTGCCCTGCATGCCTCCTGGCATTAATCTGCCCTGCATGCCTCCTTTTATTGATTTGCGGGTCTCCCGTGTATTTTATATACGGTACAAACAAGGCGGTATGATAAATCCCTAATTTTTTGGTTTAGTTATTTAAGGAATTAGTTTAAGAAAGTCAAAGAGTTTTTCTAGGAGATATGGCTAATCACTTTTTTTTCACGTTTTTATGTTGTTTCTTTATCAATTTAGATTAAAGGTTATTTTTGTAAATCACAAGATCACCCGCACGTGCTTTGCACGTGCTATAGCCCATCTTTAATTGTGGATTTTACTTGTATAACCCCCTAAACGTAAATTGAATTTATTTAGTCTTGTTTCTTCTCCATCTGCTACACGCCTCCACAACCTTCTTCCTCTCTTTTATTCCTCTCTCCCTGTGCTTTGGCTGTTATCAATCTTTCTCCTTTGATCCATGTAATACCGTTTATACTTTTATCCCCGTAATTAACTTGTTTATAGGTGGGTCTAGTCTCTCTCCTCCGAGTTTTGCTCTGCAACTCGGAGAGATCGAGTCACACCAAAAAAACACCATTAACATCACCTTCACAGAGGGATATCATCACAACTTTCCCTTCTCTGTCGTTCTCACCTAAAATTAGTTAGATCTGAAAAAACTCAAATCATCTATATATACAACAAAACTCAAATCATCTATAAAAAACACCTGCAACCCATCAATACGAATCCCTTTTACACATCAATCTCAAATCAACTCCTATTCAACAGATTTAATGAGATCTGAGTAATCGCGGCTTACCGGGGCTGGCATACTTGTGTTTAGATGACGAAGATGGTGGGGAGCCAAAACTTTGATTTCTTGGGGGTTCACTAAAATTTTAAGGTAACTTGATTGAAGAGGGGATTCATGATTACAATCAATCCTGGGATTGAATCTCTGGTTAGGTTTTTCCATGGGTATGCTATTGTTTTTCCGTTTTTCTTTCTCATGACAAGCATTCCCATCTTTCCTTTTTCATGCATTTCTATAATCTTGTTTAGATAAAACTCAATTTCTGGAACATGCTTACCACCTGTTTGTTGGTTTGTTTCTTAATTTGTTGAGGTTGCTTTATCGGTTATTTGATTTCTATCTCTATTAAAGTTTTGTGATGTAGTCTTATTATCGGTGATGTAGTCTTATTTTCGTATCCCTTGTAAGGGGAAATTGTGTTGTAACTCCATAGTAATTGTTGGTGGAGTTGATGATTTAATCCATGTAGATCTATTGAGTTCAAGAGTTTTTGTCGGTGCTGTTTCCGGTGATGCTGCTTGGTTTCCGGTAGAACTGTAGCTTGCAGTTTTTGCAAGTTTTGGTAAATAAAAACTATATTAAAAAAAAAAAAAAATTGTTTAGGAAAACCTTATGATGATGTGCACGGTGAGGCCGTGTTGTAGAATAAGGTGTCGTTTTTCTCCCTTATTTTGACTTTTATTTATCTGTTCTTGGTCTGGCTATCTATACATCTATTTCAGAGTGTTTTTTTTCATGAACTTCCGGAAATATATCATGTGAATCCTCCACCTTATACTGTTATCACATGATTAACCCCAAGTGCCCCACCTTCCTAAATCAGACATTAATGATACCCCAAGATCTCTCTCTGCCAGCCCTGGTAAGTTTCTCAAATAATTTCTCTTTTATAGTAATCTTTATAGGTACTGTTTGTGTCTTTAGTTTTATAGGTACTTGTTTGTGTCTTTAGTTTCCTTTTGCAAGTGCTATCCTATACAACACCCTTTTGTTTGTTTCCTTTGGTTTTTTGTAAGTGCTATCCTATAAAGCACACTTTCCTGTCTTAGCCGTAGGTGATACTTTACAAGGCACACAGTTTGGTCATGTCGTAGCTTAATCGTCTCTAGTATATTTTAGTAACATTAATAGCCGTAGTTACCTTTTTCTTCTCTGGAAACTAATACCTAATGGGTCAAGACAGAAAAAAAAGGAGATAGAAAATTTTTAGCCGGGCAAAGACACCTCGGCATACGGACGCAATCGCCTGACTGGCATCTTAAATCAAGCGCATCGACCATCCCTACCATCAACCAAGTTATTATGGACTCTATCGTGTCCATCAAAAACACAACTTTTCTTGTGGAAAACATTGAATGAAGGCCTGTCGGCCTCCAACTCCAACATCTTCCTCCGATGCAACTCTGATCTGAAGACCGCTGCTCACACTTTGCTCCATTGTTTTGCTTTCTCGGATTCATGGCACACTAATACAAATGTAACAAATGAATCTTTGGGTATTATATACCCACGTGTAATACTCTTTAAGTAATTTAATATAATATGTATGCTTCAAAAAAAAAAAAACTTTTATCCCCTTGCTATCTTTGTTAAGGAATCAGTCTATGATAACAAAATCATAGATTGTATTTTTTTTATAGAACGCGAAAATGGGGGATGGGGATATAAGAAAAGGACAAAAACTGGATCCAGATATCAATTCGGGGTCACCCCTTATCTAAGTATTTTACGTAATACCTAATCTACCCCTCACTAATCAGGATTAGTGATTAATAATAATTAGTAAAATCATAAGATTATTTTATCAAATGATTAGTGTGTGTTTTATTTGAATTTGGGTTAGTGAGGTGAGAGTAGAAGGAGGGAAAAATATTTTGAGAGAGAAATTTTTTTGGGGAAAATGGAGGATGATTGTGAAGAGAGAATTGCTGCTGCTGAATCTTTAGCTCAACTACAACAAGGAGCATATCTTGAATCTTCAGCTAATGACAACAACTCTCAATTGCAACTCTTTGTTAAGCCAACACCCTTGATGATGATTTTGACGAGTATGGAGAGTTTCTTGAAGAACCAACACAAGAAAGTAAACTTGCACAACATAGTAGCATCCCCAATACACAGGTAAAGTTGCTAAGATGTTGAAAAATCGAATTTATTCTTTAAACCCGCCATTTTTTCAACTGAAATACCTAGGTGCCGGCATGGTATTCATACTACGACCATGCCGGTAGACCGATATCCCCCATTTTGAATATTGATCTGGCATAGCATTATACCAAAAACTATGCCGGTACGCAGTTACCCTTTTTACCTACCAAGGAATATACTACGGAATATTCAACCGGCATGGTTTAATTGATAGGTTACCATGCCGCATCGCATGAAAACATACAGAAACAGATTTCATCCCAAACTAAAAACCGGCATTGAAACTTAATAAACATCAACGCCGGAACTGGGTACCGGCGTGGTACCATCAATATCGATAATGCCGACACCAAAACCGGCGTTGTTCAGTTATAACTTTACAATGCCGGCACCTACAAAAAAACATGCATAAACGTTTTCCAAAGCTAAATTCCGGCATTCAATATCAATTATTTTCAATGCCGGAATTGTGTACCGGCTTGGGACAATAGATTACGAGAATGCCGGTACCCGTGCTTCCGGCGTTGTTTTCTAATGAAACATTTATCTTAGGAATAGGTTTCAAATTTGGTATTCTGTTTTGGTTAACTTAGACTATGCCGGAACAATGGTCAAGCATGCCGGTACGGGTTTCCGGCATAGTGTTTTAATTTTGTTTGGAACTAATTTTCATTCGATCTTTAGGTGGTGACATATATTGATCCAACAAATGTAAAGCCGCTTTATCGGGATACGTCGGAATACTATAAAATCCCTCCGGTATGTGACCAAAGAATACTTTTCACATAGTATCTTGAACTTTACTAACGGATTGCTAGTAATGAACCTTCTAATGAACGCGAAATTGTTCTTATGTAGGGAATAACAGATCGAAAGGAAGCAATCGCTTGGGCTAAAGAGACAGCTCTTAAGAACATGTGTGTGTTGGTGAGGAATACCGAAGGTTCGAAGAGGCGTTTTGAGATGGCTTGCGAGAGAAGTGGGAAATACAAGGAGAAGAATAGCCACAAGAGAAAGGATTATGTATATCCAAGGAAGACTAATAGGGTATACAAGACTCGTATGAGGAAGAATAATTGCCCGTTTAAGCTTGTATTCCGTTTAAATGACATGAACAATTGGGATTGTGAGGTTTTGTGTGGCTGTGATAACCAAATAGTGTTTATGGTTCCGGAGCTTCACCCCAAATTCTACCACGTTCAAGGTCAGGTATCATGTCATTAATATGAGGAAGGTGGGAACCTTTAACTTTCACTTTGACGTTTCCCTTCTTGCCATTGCCTTGTGTTGGTTGTTGACTTGGCCCACCAACTTCACTTTGGCTTGCTAATTGACTTGGAGGAACCACATTATCTTCATCCTCACTTTCCTCTTCATCTTGCTCATCTTGATCATCGTGCTCACGGATTGCAAGTCGACTACGGTCACCACCACTCTCCCAAATTATCCCTCTTGTATCAGCCCCCAAACGCATCTTACGACCTTGATCTTTCCCTTTAGGAGGCAGAGACTGAGGAGTATCAAGATCGTCCTTCCTTCCTCTCTTAGTGACAGCATCTTTAGTTTTTCTTTTGTTAGCTTCCTTGGCTTTTGACCTATATCGTAAGCACACGAAAAGCAATGAATATAAGACAACTCACCTTCAGTTTTAGTACAGAGCATTGACTACCTTAAAATAAACCACGCGGTACAATGTTCCAATGAAGAAACACCGACTTCGACGAGTGTCGGTACCAAGTACCGGCATACAATGCAACCTAAAATCTATGCCGGTATTTGTGACAATTTTCCTGTATGTTTTAAGTTAACTACCGGCATGCTCGAATTATTACAAAAGAATGTCGGTACCCAAAATCGGCATACAATGCAACCCAAAATCTATGCCGGTACTGGTGACAAATTCATAAACTCTCCTGTATGTTTTAAATCCACTACCGGCATACACGAATTATTATCAAAGACTGCCGGTACTAAAAAACGGCACTGTATTCATCCTAGATTGAATGTCGGTAGGGAAAATTCAGTTTCTGGTGAATCTGGGGTTGGAAAACGGTACCGTATTCATCCTATATTGAATGCCGGAACACAAAACCGGCATTGTGTTCATACAAATTTCAAGTGTGGACTCTCGAAACTCAACTGTTTGAGTTAGGGTTCGCGATTCTAACATAAACCCATTGCTATAAATCGATTTAAACACTCATAAACTAGTTCAAAATCACATACCTTCTCACAAAGCCATGCTTGCGAGGGGTTGATCGTCAGAGAACGTTGCTTCTTCGTCTTCTTGCTCTTGAGCAATCTTAGCAATTCTTTGTTCTTGTTTTTGTTGAGCAATCGATTTTCAGTTCGATTGGGCATTTGGTTTCTTTCGTGGAGGCATTGTTTATGATTCGGGTAGGCGAATCGACGAAGAAAATTTTGAATCGACGATTAATCGACGAAGAACGGATGAAGAACGATGGAAAAAAAAAATTCAAAACCTAACCCTAAGAGTGTCGGTAGTGAATTGAAAGAATGGGGGATATGTTTTGATTATTTGATTTTAATGTTTTAGGAGAAAGGGCATAATGGTCTTTTCATAATGTTTTTTAATTAACCAAAGGGTATTTTAGTATTTTCATACCCAAAAAACACCCTTAGCACACACCATGGGTTGGGAGAAGTAATCAATATCCCCCAATTCCTTTTTATATCTCCTAATTTCGCGTTCTGTTTATATTAGGTATCATTATTCGATGCATTCTAAGAATTTATGTTTCGATTGATTGTTCGTTGATCTCTTTAATTAAAATATAACAAATGTTCAATGATCTGATCTCATCAACCAAGGTGATACTAATGTAAATTAGAAGAGGCGAAGAACTACAATTAGAAGGACCTTCAAAGATTCAGTAGGGAAAAATAGTCCTTAAAATGTCAAACTACATGAATGCCCCTTATATATTCATTTATTGTCTTTAAAAATGAAATGAAGCGAGGGCAAAAATGAAAAGTGAAAATTGCAGCTTCACCAAGCTACGGTAAGGGTAGTTCCCTTTATATAATATAGAATATATATTATATTTTAAATAATTATGAGTTTGTTATATATGGAATATTAATGAAGGGTTTATGATGTTTATAAAAAGAAAATTGGGTTAGAGAAAAAGTCCCCCATACATAATTACCTACAAATTAGTGCAAACACGTATTTTGATTTTCTTCACGGGTAAACACGAATTTGAAGAATGTGTGTTGTGTAATCACTCAACCCTGCAACAGTGTTGGTCAATAAACCTAAACCTTGACCAAAGTCAAGGTAGAGTACCAAATGGAAAAACCTACCAGGGGGACGATGATACCATGGATTTTTTTTCCTATACAAAAATGGGACTCGGATTTTACTGACCCAGTCTACTCCACATCTCATGCTCATGTTCCCCACCGCTGAGTAAATTTTTTAGAGATCTAGAAAATTATTTCGAGCTCATTAAAGAAGTAGATCGAGACTTAGGGGTGAGTGAGAGTGGTGAAGGTGAAGAGACACCACTGAAATCACATGGATTACTATCAGATCTGAACGAACAAACAAACAAGATAAAAAAGAAGAAGAAGAGATAGTTTAGTTAGATCAAGTAGTAGTAGCGATATTAGAAGAAGATGTCGAGTGGTTCTCGGCGTTCAACAGGTGGTGCTTGTTTGAGATGTTGTTTAGTGATATTTGCAGTTGCTTCAGCTCTATATGTATCTGCTCCTGCATTATATTGGAGGTTCAAGAATTTAACAGCTAATAATAATAATAATATTTCACCTTCTTCTTGTTCTCCTTGTGTCTGTGATTGTCCTCCTCCTCTATCGCTCATCAAGATTGCTCCTGGTATGTTTTTACTTCTTTCATGTGTTTTTTCTTCTTCTTTATATATGGAAATTAAACCCAATTAAGAAATTGCCCACAATTAAGGACTGATCTTGTTCATCTCTTAGATTTGTCATCCACTAATTCTTAATTTCAGTAATTAAGTCTACTTGATTTGACAATTGATTAGAAATCTGCCCTTAACTTAGTTATTGCTCAAAGTAATATCCAATTCTTGAACTAATCTATGTCGTGTTTTCTTTCATCTCTACAGGACTGGTCAATCTTTCCGTCACAGGTTAGATCTCATCTCAATTACTGTCAATAAATGTAATGAAAATTAGTATGTAAGAACTTTTAATGTGACAGCTTAGGTTTTACATGGTTGACATAGGCTTTATAACTGTAGCCTTTGGGCACCTAAACTCCTTACAGTATTTCCATCGTTGGTCAATCCCAGAGGATGGCCGTAGTTTAAAATTCTGATTTGATCTGTATATGTAACACAAACAGCATCTAGTAGAATTTATTCGGTTCAGAACTTAGCTTATCTTATCAATAATCGTTCCTCTGACTCAAAATTCCTAAATGATATTTTCTATCGATAACGTTCTGTATCCACTTACTGTACCTGCTGATTAGCTAATACATGGTGGTACATACGACTTTTGGAGAGTTATCTTTCACTTCCCTGCGGAACAAAACTTTGCCACAACAACAACAAAAATAACAATAATTTGGTACGGTGATGTGATGCATTAAGCCACCGTCCACACCATGCAGGCGTTGTTCCACCACTATCTACCACGCCATGCGCCTTTGTCCTGAAATCTAAATCTTTCCTACCACGAGGACACCATCCGCCACTATTTCTACTAACCATTTACTTTTGACAGTATGTATGTTTTACCAAACTGCCTTCTTTTAAATGACACATAGGTCCATATACCCCGAGTCCCTCGAGTTGAGACTGGTAAAAGTATTGTTGCTTGCTTGTTGAGGTTCTGTAATTGTAACCAATTTTGTTCAGTTATTTTGTTGCCTATTCTAAATATATGATCACTAATACAAACACGACTCATCTTTTATAAATGAGTATGCAGATTGTGGTAAAAATGATCCCGAGTTAAACAAGGAGATGGAGAAGCAATTTGTGGACCTCTTGACAGAAGAATTGAAGCTGCAGGAAGCAGTTTCCACAGAACACATAAACCACATGAACGTCACACATGGAGAAGCGAGGAGGTTGGCTTCTCAGTATCAGAGGGAAGCTGAAAAATGCAATGCTGCCACAGAGATTTGTGAAGAAGCCAGAGAACGTTCAGAGGCGTTAATTATAAAAGAGAGGAAGGTCACATCTTTATGGGAACGACGCGCCCGCAAATTAGGTTGGGAAGGAGAATAAGGTCAAAGAGATTATACGCTCATATATATACATCTATTCCATTATTATTTGCCAAGGATATCTATCTGTAATTTTTGAAGTCCAATACCACTTTCATCTGTATCACTAGCAAGCAATTAGATGTTTTTCGCAAAATTCTTACAGATATTAAACTTCTTTTCACTCTTATCTTGTTTCTTAAGCATGAATACGTGCCACAAATGATTATATTACAGTAAATCTATAGTTACTTTAATAACAAATTCAAGGAAGCCCTTCCTTTATTTTTCTCTGAATATTTTACTAAGTTTGAAACGCTGTTGTGTACTTGTGTTTGTTCAAGGAAATTTTGCCAACTCGGAGAACGACTACAGGTACAATTTGATTTATTAAATTGAAATATTACTAGCGATTGACAAACTAATTTGCATAGTCGCAATAGATTATTTCAGTTACCTACCGACTCATAGGGGTTTTTGCAGATTGGACCGACTTCTCACACTGTCTGAATCGATCTGTAGTAGAGGAAATCCTTCATTGGGTCGTCGTGGTGGACTTTCTTCATCCTATACGCCTCCATATCCTCGGCAGTAACTTCATCATTCCACTTGACATTATACTTGCGCTTCCTTTCATCCCGCTCTTCCCTCCTCCTGCCATCCTCCTTCTGGAGTGCTTCATTAAGTTGTTTCAGGTCAAGGACCAGGTCCTCTGGTACATCAGTTCCCCAAGAAGCGAGCTTAAGCTTGTTCTCTGCTGGTGCCGGTTCTTGGCTAGTCTCCTTACGGATAATGTTGGCCTTCATCAGATCTGTGGCTGCTTCTGCAGCCACAATTCCAGCAATACCGGTGCAGTAACTGTTCCTTATCATCTGGTTGCAGCACTTGTAACCCCATTGGTGATCTCTCCACCATGAACCCCAAACAGTTGTATGGTTGTTAATGTAGAGGCCTTCTTCGTACTTGCTCCTCGGGATGACCATCTCATGGCCCTTAATGGGTCTACCAGCTCGATCATACTCGACCTGTCTTTCGCTTTGTCCAAGTAGAAGCTCTCTCGGGATATCTTCTTCGTTTGCCGCATTTCCATACTTGTGAATTATGGCATCTTTAGTTTTGGACTCCAACATCCCCTTGCTGACTCTAAATTCTTTATACAGCAATTCAGCTTGGGAGGGAGCAGCCTGCAAGTGGACCTCTTGTCCCTTATCAGAAGACTCCCAAGCGTAGACATTGAGGTTCTTGAATTCCAATGCTTGCCCGGTTTCCCTGTTTTGGTTATCACCGGCATAGAAAATCTCATTAGGGTCGCAGTCAGGATTAGGATTTTCGCGCATAGACCGAGATTTAGGATCATAGTAAGCGGATTCCAAATCCAGAGTGCGAAGGTACTTTGCTGTATCCTCGCGAATTCTCAAGTTCCTAACAGTTCCTGTGCTGCCACCGCCTGTGGTCCTCACACGTTTCTCAACCTTAGCAAAATCCCTTAGTTCGCTCTCATCGACTACTTTGGCTTCATCTTGTCCCAAATTCTCATCCAATTTCTTGATTTGTTGCTCTTTTCTGGATTTCAATCTGGCCTCGTCCCTAGCTTCATACATCTTAGTATCGTCAGCATATCTTGCAAAGTCGTATCCTTTCCATCTGTCACGCTTCGAATCATAATCTGATTCACCGGAGGTTTTCAGGTAAATCTTCTCATCAGGAGCAATAAACATGTTTGTGTGCTTTGCTTTTTTCTCTCTAGGCCTTTCCATGCACGCCTTTGCATCATGTGTTTTAGCCCCACAATTGACACAAGCACCTTTCCTGTATACATCTGCCTGATAGGTTTTCTCACCCCTTGGAAACGAAGTTCTAGATTCTGCTGGTTTCTGCTGCTTCTTTTGATGATCAAGACTAGGTCCTTGATCTGTTTGGTCTTGGTTTTCGGTATACCAAGGTCTCTGTGACATATATTTGGGAATATGAGGATTGATTATTTTACCATGTTTGTCGACCTCAGGTGGTAGAATCCCAGCTTTGCGACCTTCCTCTATATCATACTGTTTCCGGCGATCCACTCTTGACATAGACGCCCTACAGGCAGTTGCCATGCTAAATCTCCCCTAAGTCCCCTTCCTAGCTAATACAATTGAAGAGAATTTTTTTTTTTTTTATATTCAGAATCAGAACCCTCTAATAATTGTGTAGATTTTATTCACGGACTCGTCATATTTATAGAGAGAGAATATAGGCGGTTTGGTTTCGGAAACCGTAACAATGACGTAAGCAAAGCTAATGGCCTACCACTGTGAGGCTCGGGGACAACCCTAAATTGGAGTATGCCATTTTGGTAATTAAGTTGGTATCCGAAGGGTGTTTCTTTAAGAAGCTGAATATATAAACGCATCCTTCGAGGCTTCAAACACAAAAAGGCTCTCTTTCCTCCCAACACTAAATCGTTCGCCTTCTCAAAAACTCTTCTGCAAATCGTTGGGAATTCGTCTTTCTAAATCCTTCTGTAAGTTCTTCTTCATTCGTTCTCTTTTATCTTTTCATATACTTTTCATCTTCTTCTTCAGTTTTTTTTTTTCCCCTTCCAGTTCATATTTGTTTCAATTTCTACATTTTTTTGAAAATTTTTAAACTACAAACCCTAACCCTAAATCTTCACCTTCTTCCGAAGAGTTTCAGAAACTCTAACATGAAAGTTCTCTGCCTTGATGATAGTATGGGTTGTTATGCAAGTTCTTTCAGTAGCTTTAGGTTTAAGTTTTTTTCAATCTGGGGTTTTCGTTTGATTTCTGAGTTTATTTTTGTCTGCGAAAGTTGGAATCCCTAACCCTAGTATTAAGATTAGGGTTTCTTACTTTTGGGAAAAGTCAGTATAGATATATATATATCGGTATCATTTTTGGATTAATTTGAACATTGAGGTGTTTAATTTGATTACATTATAATTACCTTCATTTTTGAATTGATTGGATTATTAGGTCATACTGTCATTTATTTTTATTTCATTTTTTTGCTATTGGGATTTTTTTTTTGGGTTTTACTTTGTTTTGTGAGATTACAGATTTTTGTAAGCTTACAATGTGGGATGGCATCTCCTTTTCATGTTTTTTTTAGTGTGTGAAAATATTTTATGTGAGGCATGGGGATAGTTGGTGGTTTTCTACAACCTTAGTCTGCAGTTGATTTCCAACAGAATTTTGGGATTTTTTTTTTTTTTGTGAGTGTGTGTGGAGTTATGTTTGTTGTTGATTTCCCTTCTTTTCTGCTTTATGGATTCTATTGTTTGATAGTGGTCAAATACTGATGGAGATGTTTCTTTTTTCTTCAGTTTACACTTAATGGTTATCTGTTCCTTCAGTAGGCAGAGTTACTACTGATTTTTGGGTTTCCAATGGCGGCAAACGGAAATGCCTCTGGGAAAGGCAATAGTTACACCATTGATCTTGAAACCTTCAGCAAACGCTTGAAGGCATTTTACTCTCACTGGAAGGAGAACAAGACTAATTTCTGGGGTGCCTCGGATGCAATTGTTATTGCAACACCCCCTGCTTCGGAGGATCTTCGCTACTTGAAATCCTCTGCTCTGAACTTGTGGTTGTATGGTCTGGAGTTCCCTGAAACTATTATGGTCTTCATGGACAAGCAAATCCACTTCTTGTGTGGTCAGAGGAAGGCATCACTGCTTAATGAAGCGAAAAAATCCACAAAGGACACTGTTGGTGCTGAAACTGTGATGCATATAAAGGGGAAGAATGATGATGGTACTGCATTGATGGATGATATTTTCCAGGCTATTTCAAAGTCAAGTGGTAATGGCTCCCCTATTGTTGGATACATTGCAAAGGAGGCACCTGAAGGTAATATGCTGGAGTTGTGGAGTGACAAACTGAAAACATCCAGCCTTCAACTTGCTGATGTAACTAACGGGTTTTCGGAGCTATTTGCTGTCAAAGACAACACTGAGATTACTAATGTCAAGAAAGCTGCATTTCTGTCTTCTTCTGTGATGAAGCATTTTGTTGTGCCGAAGCTTGAGAAGATTATTGATGAGGAGAAGAAAGTTTCACATTCGTTGTTGATGGAAGACACTGAGAAGGCTGTTTTGGAACCTGCAAAGGTCAAGGTGAAGCTGAAAGCAGATAATGTTGATATTTGTTACCCTCCAATCTTTCAGAGTGGGGGAGAGTTTGATCTCAGGCCGAGTGCTTCTAGCAATGAAGAGAATTTGTATTATGATTCAGCAAGTGTGATTATATGTGCTGTTGGTTCTCGCTATAACAGTTACTGCTCAAATGTGGCAAGGACATTTCTTATCGATGCAAATGCAATGCAAAGTAAAGCTTATGGGGTTCTCCTTAAGGCCCAGGAGGCAGCGATTGGTGCTTTAAAGGCAGGGAGCAAGGTCAGTGCAGCTTATGAAGCTGCCCTTGCAGTGGTTGAGAAAGATGGTCCTGAGCTTGTTCCAAACCTGACTAAGATAGCGGGTACAGGAATTGGATTGGAGTTCCGTGAATCAGGTCTGAATTTGAATGCCAAGAATGACAGGATATTGAAAGCAGGGATGGTGTTTAACGTTTCCCTTGGGTTTCAGAACTTGCAAGCACAGACAAACAATCCAAAGACAGAAAAGTTTTCTTTATTGCTTGGTGATACTGTTATTGTTAAAGAAAATATTCCAGAAGTTGTGACCATGATCAGCTCGAAAGCCATGAAGGATGTGGCTTACTCGTTCAATGAGGACGATGAGGAAGAAGAAGTAAAACCTAAAGCTAAAGCAGAGCCTAATGGCAGTGAAGCTTTGTTGTCTAAAGCCACTCTCAGATCAGACAACCAGGAGATGTCGAAGGAAGAGTTGCGAAGGCAGCATCAGGCCGAACTCGCTCGCCAGAAAAATGAAGAAACGGCAAGGAGGTTGGCTGGGGGTGGATCTGGCGCAGGAGATGGTCGTGGTGTAGCTAAAGCTTCAAGTGATCTAATTGCCTACAAGAATGTAAATGATGTTCCACCTTCTAGGGAATTGATGATTCAAATTGACCAGAGGAATGAAGCTATCATCTTACCGCTCTATGGGAGCATGGTCCCATTCCATGTGGCCACAGTCAAGAGTGTGAGTAGTCAGCAGGATAACAGAACTTGTTATATCAGGATTATCTTTAATGTACCTGGGACAGCATTCATTCCTCATGATGCAAACTCGAATTCTCACAAGGCTATCTATTTGAAGGAGGTCTCATTTCGCTCCAAGGACCCGAGACATATCAGTGAAGTGGTAAACATGATCAAAACTCTCCGGCGGCAGGTTGCATCGAGGGAATCAGAGAGGGCAGAGAGAGCCACTTTGGTCACTCAGGAGAAGTTGCAACTGGCGGGTACCAAGTTTAAGCCAATGCGGTTGTCTGACCTCTGGATACGCCCTCCATTTGGAGGAAGAGGTAGAAAGCTTTCCGGTACTCTTGAAGCTCATGTCAATGGTTTTCGCTATTCAACTAGTAAGCCAGATGAGCGTGTTGATATTATGTATGGGAATGTCAAGCATGCTTTCTTCCAGCCTGCAGAGAAAGAGATGATCACGCTCTTGCACTTTCACTTGCACAACCACATTATGGTGGGCACTAAGAAGACAAAGGATGTTCAGTTTTATGTTGAAGTGATGGATGTGGTGCAGACCCTGGGTGGTGGAAGGAGATCTAACCATGATCCAGATGAAATTGAGGAAGAGCAGCGGGAGAGGGATAGGAAGAACAGGATTAACATGGACTTCTCGAATTTCGTCAACAAAGTGAATGATCTATGGGGGCAACCCCAGTTCAGAGGGATGGACCTTGAGTTTGACCAGCCACTTAGGGAACTTGGCTTCCACGGTGTGCCTTATAAGGCATCGGCCTTTATTGTCCCAACTTCGAGTTGCCTGGTGGAGCTTATTGAAACACCCTTCTTAGTAGTGTCCTTAAATGAGATTGAGATTGTAAATCTGGAGCGCGTTGGACTTGGTCAGAAGAATTTTGACATGACAATTGTGTTTAAAGACTTCAAACGTGATGTTCTTCGAATAGACTCGATTCCCTCAACTGCGCTGGATGGCATCAAGGAGTGGTTAGATACCACAGACCTGAAGTACTATGAGAGCAGGCTGAACCTGAACTGGAGGTCTATATTGAAGACAATCACAGATGACCCGGAGAAGTTCATTGAGGATGGTGGATGGGAGTTTTTAAACATGGAGGTGAGTGACTCAGGGTCTGACGAGTCTGAAGAATCGGATCAAGGGTATGAACCTTCAGATGGACAGTCAGATTCTGCATCAGACGAGGATGATTCAAGTGGTGGATCACTGGTGGAGTCGGAAGAAGATGAGACTGAAGAGTCAGAAGAAGAGTCAGACGAGGAGGAGAAAGGAAAGTCATGGGAGGAGTTGGAGAGAGAGGCTAGCAATGCAGACAGGGAAAAAGGGGTAGAGTCGGACAGTGAAGAAGAGAGGAAAAGGAGGAAGATGAAGGCATTTGGGAAGTCTAGGGTCCCTGATAGGAGGGACCCTAGGGGTGGTGGTGGTCCTCCCAAGAGAACCAAATTGAGGTAGGAAAACAGAACTTATTGTAAAAATGGTTCTAGCCCGTCTCTGTTTATCTCAGTAGTTACCATGATGTGGTGCAAGCCAGAGTAGAGGTAGTGTAGTTAGGTAGATAAATGATGAAGACAGTAGTTTTTATTCCTGGGGTTTTTCATATAGATATTTTTGGTGTTATTTTGGTTTTTTCTTTTTGGGTGAGGGACATTAGGAAAACAAAAGCAGCAGTAATTACTTGGTATTTCCTCTTGTGCTGTAAGAGTGACGGTGTATGAACTAACAAGAGATTGTGGGTTCATTTATATTTTTTATATATATATATTATCCCTTGTCTATTTTCTTCCTGTTTAGTTTGTCAGAATGAATGATGTTGTTAATCTTTTGGTTCCTGTTAAATACAAAGATATGGTGCACAACCAAAAAGGTCTCTTTTCAGGAAACATTGATAAGAGGAAAAAGAAGAGAACTAAAGGCAGAAATATACAAGCAATTAAATAACAGACAGCAAATGAGGAATAAAAACTTCAGATAAAAAAAAAACAAACAAACAGAAGACATTACATGACAATCAATCAAGATGATAATACAAACTCCTTTTTCTCTTAGTGAAAAAAGAGTCTTTCATGGCATGTTGCAACAGTGTCCTTATTTTCCCAATTCTTAACGGGAGTTGATAAATAGGCTTAAACCGTGTTATTTCACATACATGTTCTCACTGGGAAAATATCACATCCAATATCACCGTGTTATTTCACATACATGTTCTCACTGGGAAAATATCACATCCAATATCACCGTCCCTCAATGGAAGTTCTTCTCGCTCCTGCATAAGAAACTCAACAATTTTATCGAAAGTCCTAGAAAAAGAAAACACAAATTATCAAATCAAATTTACACACAAAATATAACAATAACATTGACTATGACTGCGCAAGTTAATCAGGTAGAACATAGATTGTGCACCACCAGAAAAGGGAGTTCAAGAAGATAAATCAATGCAAGGACGAGCTAGTTTTCTTGGTGTACGCAAGGAAGATGTATGAATTAAGGCGTTTCACAACGTGCCTCACTTTTCATGCTAGTCCTACTTCAAGGCGAGACATACTAGAGGAAAGGAAGATATCCGCGAAAGCGTGATTATTGATTAATGACCATTCAGACTCACCTTAATACTAAAAGTATCATATCTATGATAACAATGTAAATTTGAGGCTAATTTATATTGATTAGGTGATAAAACGTGGTTCAAACCACCAATTTACTCGAATCACTTCTCTCACTTAATTTATTTAGCAGATGGACCGACACTAGCGAGGGACTATTAGTGAAAAGGCAAAGCAACAAATCAAGCACAGCGTTATTGTTGTTATAATTTTGCCTTTTCCTAATAATGACTTTTAAATCATACATTCAACTTAATGAAAGGAGACGTGCTGCCGGCATACTTTCAAGATTGCGAAAATAACTGTAACAACTCTGACTAAACTGTGTTGAACTAATCTAGCACTAAATTCATAATATAATACGACTGTACTATGTAAGACAAGATAATGAAATTACCCGTTTAATCATTGCGCTCATTAGATCCTCCAAGGAGCCACAACTATTAGACATGACTGCACCACCTTGTGACTTATTCTGATCCAAGAGAAAATCTTCAGTCATGTCAATAGACGATTTCTCGATCCCATTATGCCGTGTTAAATATGAATGACTACCAGCTGTTGGTTGCGACGTGGAAATCAAATCAATCTTTCTGTTGCTCATTGTATTATTCTGACCTAAGAGATCCGCAACCCCATGAATAGG
This sequence comes from Papaver armeniacum, assembly GCA_023531295.1. Classification (NCBI taxonomy): domain Eukaryota; kingdom Viridiplantae; phylum Streptophyta; class Magnoliopsida; order Ranunculales; family Papaveraceae; genus Papaver; species Papaver armeniacum. The sequence continues at coordinate 319,886 of JAJJWW010000906.1, forward strand.
TACTGATGGACTTGATGAACTGAACTGAAGATTTGATGTTTGGTTATAATCTTGTTTATGACTAATCCATTTCTGTTTAGGAACTAAATTCATACTCTGGCCAACACTATCACCCAAATTCACAAAGTTAGAGAACTTGTCATGTTGAGCAACACCAATAGGCCCTGGTTGTAAATCTCTTCTAGAATCGAGCTGATTTCTTACGCTGTTGGAGGACACGTCAAGTGAATTACTCCCAATTGTGGCGTTAATCGAAGAAATATTGTCTCTTAGAATATCCGATGATAAATCCGCATGGCTAAAAGGATTGTCACCCAGTGGCAGAGGATTTGAAGGAAATCCACTTATTGGAGCAGCACTCGGCCAATTGTCGTTGCACCTACCCAGATCAGGTAAATGAGAAGAAGCGCCAAACCCAAACTCAAAAGATTCTGAATTGACTGATGGCATTCTAACAGAAGATTGATTTCCAAAACCAGCCCTATTCTGGTTTTGTTGTGGCACTCCTAGTAACAATAGAGAGCTGCTATGAACATTTTGAAACGAGTTGTTTGAATTAGCTGTGGTGACTCCAGTGTCTGGGAAACTACTCGGACCTGGAAAAGCTCTTGGATCAACAGATGAAGAGAACTCTCCTATACGAGCAATGCTCTTACTTTGCTGCAATTGGTCAAGTTCCAGAGACGTCGGCATCCCTTGAAGAAAATTCCCACTTTGGTTTCCAGGTATGACAATTTGATGAAGCTTCCCTAGATCATGGATAGAGTTAGTCGGGTTTTGGGGTCGGCCGAGTTGCATCATTCCAGAAGAAGGACCACGTAACCCCATACCAACAGGAGTATTTAATCTTCCCAGCATTCCAACTGGTGAATATGATGCCAAAGAACCGTTCGGTAGCTGCCCTGGTCCCCCAAAGCCATGGAAATCTCCAAGTCCATCAAGTGAACTCATGCGCAAATAGGAAGCATCTTTACCACCTAAAGCAGCAACCATGTTTGCTTGCTGGCTTGCCACACAGCTAATCCTTTTCAGATAAAGCCGATATTTCTGCAATGAGGAAATGAGGCTTGTGAGCAAGGATGCGGACACTGAGTTGTCTTGTGATGTCTATTTTAAAACTCTAACAACACATCTGCTAAAAAATCACAATGATGGAAGAAAGAAAAGAGTAGAGATGGATTTGTACCTGAAGATGGCTTGCCACATTCTCTCTAGTAAGTCTATCCACATTCATCAGATCGAGTATCTTCTTAGGGACAGCTTCTGCATTAGAAATGACAAGAAACAATTGAATTAGAAACGAAAAAAAGATGGAAAGCACTCTCTACCATGTGATTATTGGGACTCAAACAGTTTACACCATGTACTGACTGTCCGGGTCCCAACATTCACGTGCTGTGATCTTTTTGACACACATAAACACCAGGAGAACAAAATCAAACTCCAAATGGACAATGTGTATCTGAGGACATACTATCTATTCCCAACTGATTAACGGCTGCAACGAATTTGCGGTGAAGCTCTACCGACCAAACTACCCTCGGTTTCTTCTGCGAAGACGGGTCATCATTGTCATTTTCATCGTCACACTCTTCATCATCTTCTTCATTCTGATCTTTGCGTTTCCTATTGAGCTTATTTTGATCATCATTTCCAGACATTGTATGACCTTTCCCAGAATCACCTGTTCCTGGATTGAGCTTGTCAAGATTGTTTTGGTCCTTGGGTTCAACCTTCTTTTTCCTAAGTACATGTTGCCATATGTTCTTAAGCTCCTCAATTCTAACAGGTTTGAGCAAGTAGTCACAAGCACCATGAGTAATTCCCCTCATCACATTTCTTGTATCTCCATTGGCCGACAACACTAGAGATGAAAACTTAAGAGCAATCAGTTAATTGCAACCTAATTAAGACTAACTAACACAAACCCAATTCAATAACAAAGAAACAAGATGAGTGTAGTACTGACTTATGACAGGAAGGTCCATTTCAAGACCCACAAGCTCAAGAAGTTTGAATCCATCCATGTCAGGCATCTGAACATCACTGATAACCAAATCAAACTTATCTCTATTTTCTCTTAACATCTTCAGTGCTGTAACTGCCTGAGTTGTTGTAGTAACTAGAAACAAAACAAACATATGAGATTTGAGAATATTAATGTCTTTCTGACTCAAATATAAATGAAGCCAAAACCAAGAATTCAATAATTTGATCTAACGAGAAGATCACAAACATAAAACCTGATTTAAGTTGAGAGAAACAAGATCCAAGAGACTAGATACCAAAATAAAAATCTCAACTTTATAAGAAATAAAATCTAAGTCTTGATTCCATCAATTCCATTCCATTTAAAAATTTATAAAGTCAAACAGAGCAAAAAAAATGAAGAAGAAGAAGAAGAAGAAGAAATACCATGGTATTGACATCTCCTTAGAAGGGACTCTAAGACCCTCAAGCAAATGAGATCATCATCAACAGCTAATACACGCATACCAATTGGAAACAAATCAATTTTCTGTTCATCTTCACTACCACTACTTCCTCTTATTAATAATTCCTCTACTGTCATTATTTTTCAGTAATCAAAACCCAGAAAAACTAATAAGATCCTTGAAAAAGTGTTAGTAGCTTTGAAAATGAGAATCCACTTCTCTCTCTCTCTCTCTCTTTCTCTCTCAGAGGTCTAATAAGGTATCTTCACAATTACTTAACTAGATTAATTAATTACTATTGATAGAGAAAGGTCTTATTCTTTCAGCTAATTTCTGTTACCATAAACTAAAATACTTCTTCTGGAAATCAAATCAAAATTTGGTGTTCGGGTCTGGTAAAGCTAGTTCTTTCTAGGTCCCTAGGAGAGGAAGAGAAGAAGAAGAACTGGACACAGAGAGAGAGAGAAAGAGACAGAGAAGAAGTATATTGTAATTATGTATCTAGTATGTTGATAATAATGAGGGTTATTACAGGTAATATATTCTTTCTATTACTGTTAAAATATACTACTAGTATATATTTATGGAAATAAAAGGAAAGTATTCATATGTATTTAAAGTTGTTGATTTTCCGACAACATTTGCTTGTTAATTGTGGGTGGCTAGCACCAATCAATCACATTAATTTATTTAATCAATCACATTAATTTATTTAATCCTATTCCCAATCGAAAGAGTTTTAATCTTGCTATTCTTCTTTTTTTTTTGATCGGCAAACTTAAAAAGATATTGAAAACTTACAAGAAGTAAGCGAAGAAAGCTCAAAGAGCCTACAAACTGGTAGGCTAAGAAAGATGCCTACAATATTAAACTGCAAGTGCACATCGTCTATAGTAGACATGGCAAATACAGGTCGATCCACAAGGATAAGGTGAATGCAGGGTTAAAATCTAAACTTCACTTTACTAATTCAAATCAAAGAGTTTGTCGAAAAGATTAGATGCTGACAAAGAGAATTTGACTGAAGAACGGAATGTAATTTGAATGAAAAGTTAAACACTTGATAAGAGAGTACTAGAGCTATCAATTCCACCACTTAGCCTACACTAGATAATTTAGTTCTTGAAATTGTTCTTATCCCTTGTAACGGATCAGCGGTGAAGATACAAGTCTCTCGCCTTTCCAAAAGGGTTACAAAGATGGATAGTTCAATCACACTAAGAGATCAATGATGAGTGCCAAATAGTGCATATTTATACACCTTTTTATTGGCATTTTACTCATCTTTTGTGCTCATAAATCAGATATTATCCCATTCTCGTATTTTCTTTGTTTTCAAGAATAAATATTTGTATTAATTAATTTTGTATTTTTAGGTACTAAATAAAGCTCGAGAAACCGAGGAGCCCAAAGAACGAAGAGGTGGAGTCGAGCATCTATGGAGCGGAACAAAGCTCACAACGCGTATCGGTCGCGACCCAACAAGGAAGACATGGGCTTGAGCTAGCCATGACCCGGATCCGAACCCGCTCACTCGAGCCATTGAGATCTCCCCGAGCTACATCCAACGGTCGCTCCGCCTTGCACATCAACGTTTGATGCTCGCTCGACACCCGATTCTCCGAGCCGATCTCTCGGTAGTTCGGATCGTAGCCGCTTCATCCAACGCTCGCTCTACCTATCCCATCAACTCTCGCCGCACCTGCTTCACAACAAAATTATCTAACCCTATACCCCTAAGTCGACCTTACCCATTTCCCTTCCATCTTTCTCTTTCTTCCTCTCCCGTCTCCATCAGAGAAAACCACCACCTTACCACCTCCTTCATTAGCACCCTGTTGCAAAACCACCACCTTACCATCTCCCCGCCACAGTTGCTTTTGACCACCATCACCCAGCCTACCTACTCCACCATCCTCGCTTCACTCTTCTCCATCCATAGCTTCTATCATAACCTAGAAGCTAGGATTGAGACGATTGAAGCTAGGGTTTTCACCAAACCCCGTGCATGGTCGAGTCAGAGGTCTGAGAACCGCACAAGCAAGGGAGAACAGCAATTCAGAGGCTATCAGAGTATGGGTTGCATTCAATTTCTATTTTAAATATAAATTAGGGTTTGTAGTTTTGGGTAATTTCTGGCATGTATAAATAGAGTTGTGAGGTTGTGTAGAAACGGATGCCTGGATTAGCCAGAGCAGCATTTAGATTTAATTTTGTGTTCTTTGTTACTTTATTATGTTCTAAATATAAGTGTTAGGGTTTGAGATGAAGCCCTAGCTTTCTGCTGTGTTAATCATGTTGATTATATTTCTCTTGAATGTTTAATTTGTTCTAGGGTAGAATTAATCTTAGCATATCAACACATTGCTCTCACAGTGCATGCCAATGCCATGGATGCACTGTAGTTAGAATACCCATGTGATGATGATGCTGCAACTCAACTTAATTAGATCATTATCAATCCTCGATTAGTTGTACTCTAAACAGACGGGTAATACTTGGGAAAGATACTGAAGTAGTTGTGATTGAATCATCCATTGGTGAAACACCTTAGGTAAGTGGTAGACTTGACACTCTCCCTTATCTCGATTACAAGGACAAGAGTAATGAAATTAGCTAAAGACACGGTGGAAGTTAGTGGCTGATTTGAAGACTCTAGCATCCCTTTTATCACCTGTCCTTTACCTTAGTTTAGGTTCACTTCATTTCATCTTAGCCGTATCGGCAAACAAACCCCTGTTGTCACATTGCCACTCTTGAAATCAGTTTAGGAAGCCATAAGATCACTTTAAGCACACCCATTTCTCTGTGGATCGACCCGTACTTGCCGCGTCTCCGATAGACGCCGTGCACTTGCGGTTTATTACAAGTAGGCTTAAATTTATACACATCCCAAGGCCTGCCAATCAATTCCTAGTATTAGTTGTCTTATTGCAGCACAACTAATCACAAATTGAACACATGCAGTGAAACATGAGTTGATGTAACAACAAATAATTAATCTAACAACCTAGGATACAAGACATACTAGGTGAAAGTTATAAGTTGCAACATAAAGACTAAACCAAATCCTGTTCAAATAAGCTTTACAAGAACAATCTCATTAACATAAGATACTAGCAATAAGCTAAGGGTTTCATCAAAGCCCTAGCTTAGATGTTTAGAACATAGCTAATATAAACAGATGAAGCATTTGATAAAAATGGAAAAACACTTTTCTTTCAGCGGAGTTCAACTAACTCATAGACATAGATGGAGACAAGGACTGTGAGCTGGTTTCTACTCCTCACCCTTGCATGCCTTTACACAACAAAACAACCCCTATTTATACAACAATTCCTCCCCCAAAATCCTTCCACACAACCCACAAATACACAATATAAAAGTAAGGGTTTTTGTTCTTGAAACTCACCACTCAGTATTACTCCTCAATCATCTACAACCACACCTTTATCTTCACCAATTTGACTGATGTTGTTGATTGAAATCAGACCTAAATGCCACTTGCTTAATCATCATAGCCACCCTATTTCCGTTGATTGCGCGCTGCTGTTGCTGAAGTTGCAGAGAGTAACAAGGTCAAATCCCTAGCTTAATGATTTCTTTGGTTTTGAAAACCAAACAACTGACCTATTCTTGGAGGAGTCAAAACCTAGGGTTAGGTTGAATCGAGCATAGAGAAAGGCATATGGAATACTGTAGTGGTACGATGGAGAAGGATGTTGATGGAGGTATGGATATGAGTCTTGAAATTGACGGGGTTTTGTTTTCTCGAGAGGATTTGGTAGAGTTAGGGTTTGACAGGGGGAGAGGAAGAAATTGGAAAGTGAATGGGGTCGGGTGTTTAGGAGAAAGTGAAATGGAAGATGGGTTAAGGGTTTGTTTGGGTGTTGGATGATTGTACCGGCTTAGGTGTATGAAGTTTTAATTTGTTTACTCATTTTCCAAACATGGTTAGCCCATTCTTCAATCCATCTACTTTACGATATGAGTTGATCCTTAAGTCACACGTGAATTCCACTTTCTATACCATTGCCATTCTAACCTCCGACCACTGCTCATTTCATGAACCTCCAAATATTCATCACTCCTACAAAACAAACACAAAATATCAATAATTACAACATGACACATTATTGACACCCTGAGACGCAAAATGCATAATTTGACTTAAAATACGACATTGAAGCATTTAAGATGTGATAAAAGATAACAAAATGAAATAAGAATATGCATTATTAGGCACCGATCACACCCCAAAC